>QVRM01000857.1:0-60000 GCA_003439945.1 Dermanyssus gallinae
CGCGCCAACAAAAGTGACCTCGGGAAAGTTACTTTAGGGAGTTTTACACCGTCTGACTAACTTACATGTGGGCCAGTGAAGGTCCCCGCAGCGCGTGGCAGTCACGCACCAGCGGACCAAGGCCGGTAAGAGAGTCATAGTTACTCCCGCCTTATATATATATAGATAATATATAATATATATATATATATATATATATATATATTAAATATAGTCATCATTTATTTAGTGTAGCAAAATATACATTTGTGATGTAAGAACGTGTGCACAGCCCGATATATATAATAATAATATAATATATATATATATATATATATAGAAATATTGTGATGATTTATTAATCATTTACAATACGTTTGCACACTCGGCAGTGCTGCCTATAAAAATGTGGTAAAAAGGTTTGTCACGTGAAGTTCAGAGTCAGTTGTCCGTGTCCCTTGCTTGATGGTAGCCCCCGCTTTATGAACCCGGTGGCGAGCGATATAGCCTCAAGGTTCCTTGCAAAGTTAAACGGTGAGATCCATAGATTCCTCTTCGTGACGCCGAGCCCCAAGAGCGTCCTCGCAGATTCGCGAGTGCCATACCCACTCATAGAGATAGTGATGGATCCGAATCTGCGAGGTTTTATATACATACATATACAACACACATTTATTTTTTATAGTGTCCTCTAACTATGGCTGCTATAGTGTTTTTTTTATGTCATCGTTGTGTGATTGTTTTTGTTACTGTAGTTTGCTGTTGTTTGGTTTGAGATAAACCTTAGGTTAAGTTCCAAGCCCGTAGGGGACGGAGGATAGTCTAGAAAAACAACCTCCTTAAAAATGTTTTTTTTTCTAGATATAATAGTTTGCTGTTGGTGCTACTCGGTTTATGGTTGTTTGTTGCTGCTGCTGCAATTGATGTTTCGTTTTGTTGCTACTTGCCGCTTTCTTTGTTGTGGCCGTTCTGTTGTTTTTTGTTGTTACTTCCGCTACTAATATTTATTGCTGCCGCTGCCACTGTTGTTATTATTATGAATGAAACGAGTGCACCAAAACGCGTGCACAACTTATGAACAGAAACAAAAACAGTCGTCTTTCACCAAGGACAACGCGCAATCGCCAGTGTGTAAGCCCAGTTTTAAAAATATACAATGACATCGAAATGCTGGTTCGTCTTTGCCTAGATTGTTTTTTGGTACTGTTGTTTGGTATTGTATTGTGGCTGTTGTTGGTCTTTTTCGCCGTTGTTGTGTTTTTGTGTGTTGATGTTCCTATCATGTCTTCGTTGCTACTTATTAGGTAAGAACATTTGCTGTTGTGTCTGTTGTTGTTGCTGTTGTACTCGTACCTAGCGTCAAATTCAGAGAGAAAGAGAGTGTTTGCTACTATGTAATACACTGTCTCCATAGAGATCATTAGCTGGTTTCCAATGCCATCGTGTTGTTTTTCCTTCGGAGTTAGTGGTCGATATCGTTTGAGAAAGAGCCGTCTACAGATATACTCGTACGTCTGCACGCTGAGCCAGTGTGCAGGAATCTAAGGCTACCCGACGGTTATTCCCTGTTACGATATGCTTAATTAATTCGCAGTTAAACTAAACCACTTCTACGGTTAGCCACGGCCAGTTTCCCCTTGCTCTGGTGTGTGACTTCTCGGAACTGCACCATAGTTAAGTACTTTAGAGGACTAAAGAAGCGTTTTCTGGATCTCACCTATTTTTGACCATTTAACAAGCTTGTTCAGGATTTGAATGGTTCTACCCATTTCTCTGTCCTTTGTGAAATTTATCTGGTTTGTTTGGAAATATTGCGTGTTTATGCTGGCTTTATAACAACAAATCCTTGCGGACGGTTTTGCAGTTGGACCCTGTTAATATTCCGCTAGTCAATGGGCCTAGCAAATCACAAAGAGAAAGCGCAATAAGACCGGCGCGTCTCATTTGACTCATTGGGACTTAACTTCAGCAATTTTTAGTTGACACTGTTCTCTAAAACCCTCCAAACGCGTTGATGTGAGTTTTTTTTATAGAGGGCTAACTGGAAAATGCGGTTGCACACACAGTCACCACGGCGGAGGAGCTTCCTGCAAGCGTGGGCCGGCAGTGTGGGGCTCCACCTCACTAAAAACCAGTCATGTCCCCGTTCCCCGGTCTGACTGGGAACTGCTTGCGCATCATCATTCTGGTGGGGACAAGTCGTTTAAAAGCCTGTTTAGGTTGTCAAGCAAAACATTGGGGCTTCGGTAGCAGGAATAAAAACGCCCAGCGTTTGCTACATCAATCCAAGTAAAACAGTGGCCGCTGCCTTGTCTGGAGATACGGAGCGAGCTGCGACGCTCCAGTACGATGCACGTCGTCTTGTCAGTATCAGAGAGCCGGTTTTCCGCCCAGCTGAGCAGAAGCAGCAGGTCGGCTCCTAACCTGCTGCTGACCTCTTGGATCATGTTATGAGCACCTCTGCTGCGGTTGCAGTTCAGTTGGAGTGCTTAAAACTGAAGACTGGCGTCATGTGTGACGTTGGGAGTTACTTGCGTGTTAGATGCTTTGAGGCCCGAAAGTCTAAAGGGGCTGATGCTTGTAGCACTTGATCGCCTCGATGATAGCCTTTGACCTGATCTTGTGACCAGGGTAAACCCTTCTGCGTCCGCAGCGTCAGTGGGGGTGGCTCTCGGAAGTGGCTGGCGCGGGGGCAGGTTCCTTGCGGCTGTCCTTGTGGCAGCAGGCGCGGACGTTGGTAGAATGTTAGGGCGGGTACCGCGGCTGCGGAGCTCTTCTAGTTGCTCCCTGTACTTCGGACAAGCGGCGACGTTGGCCGCGTGTCCCCTTTTGCCGCAGTTATAGCATATTGCGGTCGCGTTAACACTCCCTGGAGACTGTGCCCAAGTACCCCGCACCTGTGGCAGCGGTTCCCTGTGACGACCGCGTTGGTGCACGACGACGCAGAGTGGCCCACTCAATGGCATGTCGGCACGGTGATCCACACTCCGAGATTGGGCATGAAGATCACGCCAGGTGAATGCGTTTAAGATTTAGAACCACCCCAGGTGGAGGTTTTTAAGGTTTAGGCGGCTTCTGGGGGGGGGGGGGCACTTGGGCCAGGGACGTCCACCTGCCTATGGCCCTCTGTTGTGGGGAGTCAACGGCCAGCGCCCTGCGGAAGGCAGCCTCAATATCTTGTAAGGTAGTGCCCTCCATGACATCCCCTCCCTCACATTGACTGTCCGTTTTCTCAGTAGTGAGGCTCTTCATGCTTATGATTGTTCCGGAGTTAGTGCATGGTCTTCACAGGGCATCGAACCACCTGAAGCTTTGTATGTCTCATGTCAATCTGACTTTGGCTAAAGATGCCTCACGCAGTACCGTACGATTGCTTGAATGATGTGGAATGCGTTGCACTGGAGCACGAATCGTTACACTATTTCTCTTGCCGGAAGCGTTTAGAAGATAAATAATTATGGACACAGCGTTATGAAGTATACATTATACTCAATTTAAGTGAAAAAAAAACCGAATGAATGAAAAAGAAATAGCCGACAAAAAGGAGATTGCCTATGCACTCAACAGGCACTTCTCGTATATTTTGATGGCTTCTCCTTCGCAGTACAGTCGCAGCATCGTTCGCACACAAAGGTACATTGAATCCAACACTGCTAGGAACGGAGCTTGTCAGAAGCACGGTTGACGTCGATGTGGAGTCCCGTGTGTCTTTTTCGATGTTTTTAAAGCATTTGATTTATTTGACCGTGGCCTCCTTTGCACCAGTATATTCCACCTAGGTGTCGAGAGTAATTGTTGTAGTTGGTTTGCAACGCACCTCCAGGACAGAAGTTCACCAAGTCCGGATCGGGCACGCAGCCTTAACCCGAGCAGACGTACGTGCATGCACTACGACAGCTTTACCTTATTCGTATACGAAGGGGTTGTCCTTTTTCGGTTAGTGTATGTTAACTCCCAGAGTGGTATAACAATCGGATGATACATCAACGCGCTTTAAGGTACTAAAGTGCATAAACTGCTGAGGAGAACCTCTACTGCCTTCACCTGTCTAAAGACTTCCTAAACCGAAAGTGGTTCGGTTCGTCGTCTCGAACTACTTAAAAAAACGCCTCTTCATTAATTTACGTTTTTTTCGCCGACAAAGCGCAAAATGCAGTTGCACATACGGGCACCGCGGCAGAAAGGCTCCCTGTGAGTTCAGACCAATAGTGTGATACTCCCACCTACTGCCATGATATCTTACACATATGCAAAGCAATGCAAGAGTGCAATGCAATTCCCTCCTTAACAAAGCTGGCACTGAGCGATTTTTTAATATTAATATCATTACGAGACTGTAGTAATATCGATCGTAATATTGTATATTTTACCCAATCTGGTGTGTAAATAAATCATGTGAATTACTCCCACCTACTAAAAACCAGTCGTGTTTCCGCATTCCAATCGGACTGCGAACTGCTTCGCGCCGGTCGTCAAACAGTCGAGCTGGAAGCCGGGGATGAGGGAGCAGCCGGGCGGGCCCGGTTCATGGTTTCGACGCACCCCCACAGCACGGTCGGCACAAAATGACAGAATCCCCCTATACAACCGTAGCTAACGTTGCGGGATGATAGACGGGGATAGAGCTGCGTAAATGAGAAAGGCAGAGACACATCTCACGCGGCTTCGAAGTACTGCCAAAGAAGTGCCGAACCTGGGGCGGTGGGAAGGAAATCGGGTCTGGTGGGTATGTGAGTCCTACACTAGTCACGCAGATCGCTCGTCGTGACGCATGTGCATCATGCATTTCCGAAACCCCCCATAACTTAAAAAAAAAGCAGGGAGCCGAGCCTACTACTCCCGGCGGGTGTGTTTCCGGGAGCCAAGGAGAGGCGCGAGCGAACAAAGAGGGCGGCCCTTGTCACCTTCGTAGGTTCGATTACGAGGCGGGTGAACTTGTTCTTGTTCTTTATTGCGTCCGTGCTTGAGGTAGGATAGAGGGGAATCATTGTGAAGATGCTTCAGTTCATCTTTTTTGTTTTTCATGGTTTGTTTCAGCGTTTGAAAAGTAGAGCACAAAAGCTTTTTCCGACTGATTCCGTTGATATTAAGGTCCTAAACAATCCCAGTATGTACACGTCCGTTGTACACTTTTGATGACGTTTCATGCTATTTGGCAGCGATTGGCACCTCTGCAGTTAGCACATTGGTCCTTGTCTTGAAACTGTTACCTCTAATGGCGTGTTGGAATTCCATTATATCTGTGTCGGTTCTTCTTAACGTTCGTCATATGTTAGTCATTTGCAGCGGCGGTTGAAATCTTTTTTATTTTCACTTTATCCGCACCTTGTTCTACCTCTTTATCCACTTCTTTCAGATATTTCATTAGAGTATCCTCTAAGGATTGTGTGCTTACTCCGATAATGCGGCTTTAGAGTACGCTGGCATCGGTAATGGGCGACCACTTCGTTGGTCGCATGCGCTCTTCGGTTTCTCGGCACCTCGGTGCAAGTTTGCCTTGCGCTGTAAAGCGGACACGCATAATAATAATAATAATAATAATATTTTTTTATTATTTTTGTTCGTATACGAGGGGGTTGTCCTTTTTCGTGAAGGTAGTCTGGGAATAAGAAGTGCTATTGACCTAGCTCCTGTCTGCTACGCTGCTTCACTGGTCCAATTTGATCCGGTCGCAGCCTCGTTAGTGGAGGAGGCAGTTCGACCATAAATAAAGCATGAAACCAGTAAAGCACAGGACATTATTAGAACCATGAACCCGGACCCTTTAAAAACATTATAGCCAATATAACCTCGATGAGCTCAAATGCAAAAAAGAGCACAGATATTTTAGAGGGGCTTGTTTCCCGGAGAGACCGCGCCGTATTCTTAGCGGCACAAGATAGCTTCAGTTCGCCTCAGCTCGGCACCATGTTAGATCCCAACTCTTTCCGCATGATGTCAGCACTTAGAATCGGCGCTCCCGAGTGCGAGCCGTTTCAGTGCAAACTGTGTGGAGAAATGGTAGATTCCAGTGGCCTATACTCACTGAGTTGCCCGAAGAGCACCGGTAGATCGTCCAGACATGCTGAACTAAACAGTGCGATTATAAGGTTTTTTAGGAAAGCCGGAATACCATCTACACTCAAACCGAGAGGTTTAGTGTCCGCTGGCGAAAAAATACCTGATGGGGTGACCATTGCATTATGGTCACAAGGGAAGTCTCTAGCTTGGGATGCAACCGTTTCATGCACTATCGCGGCTTCCTATTTACATCGCAGCTCAGTTGAGCCGGGCTGGGTAGCAAAGCACGCGGACGCCAGAAAACGGGTTAAATACGCCGGACTGGAAACAAGATATACTTTTGTGCCTATTGCCATGTAGACGCTAGGACCAATCAGCAAGGAAATCGAAGCATTTCTCATAGATTTAAGTAAGCGAATTCAGAAGGTCACAATTGACCGAAGAGAGGGTCAATTCTTAAGGCAAGCGTTGTATTTGGCCTTTTGCAGACGCTGCATCTATTTTGGGCGCTATGGAGTGAAATAACGATTTAAAGAATTTGCAATAATACGTTCAGACCTCTCAACTGTAACATTGTAATAATAATAATAATAATTTTTGAACACGGGTTAATTATTATTATTATGTTTATCTATCACAATTACAAAACAATTATTATATAACATCTACAATATTATTATTATTATTATTATTATTATTATCGCTCGAGTGTCGGCGACCACTCAACATGATCTTAACGTTGTGTCTCCGTAGCTCCAATGACATCCTTTGTCGGAGGAACGCGGTTGATCTTGGCTCTGCCGTGGCCCCAAAGAGCTCTGTCCCAAGCTCTTTTGTCAGTTCGGGTGCATCCTTGCCCAAAACGCCAAATGAGTCAAGACCGAACGCCGTAACAACGTGGTGCTTAGGTCCAGTTTACACCGGTCCTTTACGAAGATGCCCGGGACCTTGCTGTTGAATTCTACAATTACCTGCTGTATCTCTTCTCTCGTCGTCTTCGAAACCCTGTAGGAATAGCTCGCATTTAGTAGTCTAATCTGTAGCCCGCTTCATTGCTCGAACGCTCTACGGTCCTTGAGGTCTCTAAGTAACACCGAAGGATCGTTGTAAAAAAGGGCCCCATCGTCGAAGTAGAACAGAGGGGCCTGGGTGTCACCTGCCTGACGTACTGATGAACCAGCAAGCTAAACGCAAGAGGGGTCGCTACGTCTCCCTGCTGACAACCAGCTGATGGCGTGATTTCAGTCTCACCGAACGTCAGGAGAGTCGACCTGCGATACGCCTGGTGTATCATCGGATAGAGGGCCGGGATGTGCTTGGGAACATCCGTCAAGAGGTGCCCTTGATTGTTGAAGTTAAAAGCATTCTTAAAATCCAATTTCAAGAGGCAATATTTCTCGTTTTCGAAAAATACATACGTATTGTTTATTTCGCAATAACTTTGCATTTCAAGATGGTACATAATTATAATACAATCGTCATTTTATACAATTTAAACACTTCAGCGACCGTCCCACCGGGCAAGAAAGTGCAAAGATCGCCGATGCGTCTGGCAGCTTGCTGCGTGGTATTTAGCTCATATCTGCGAGCAGAACCGGCAACTACATTGATCGCTAACTTGGTGAAATTCTTGAGTCGAACACACCAAGTGATGATAGCCATGTACAATGTACCTTGTGTACACGTGCCGGCTAGTGCATGCCATTCCATCCCAAAGCTCCCTGGCGAGGTACACATCTAACTGCGCTACCTCAGCCGAGGCCTCGGTCACTTTTCCCTGCCACTCTAACAAAAACTGCTGAAGTGATTTCGTAATAGGTGACTTAAGCCTGACTCAGATTGTTTCCACTGCTGGTCCGCAACTTGCTAGCAGGTACACAAAGCCGGTTCCTTGCCGTCCGCGGCAAGCAAAAAACGCGCCTCATACATATTGTAAAGCATATTTTTAACTGCTTTCGAGAAAAATGCGAAATAATAATAATAATAATAATAATAATAATAATAATAATAATAATAAATGCCGGTTATTTGCAAATAGTTTGGACTTGCCTACTTAAGTGACGCTTATTTGTTTATTTCCTTGTAGTCCATGGCGAGAACCTCACTTAGGGCAACCAATGAGCGTTCACAAAGCCGATCTGCGTGCTATCAAAGTGAAGGCAAATTGTCGAGAGCCACCGCCCCTCGAAGCTTTGCAGGACATCATTCGACAGTGCAACGCCGACACGCCCATACAGATCTGCAAAGATGTACACAAGGTACGTACACTTTTTGTGATTGCGATATATATATATATGTTGGCAAATATGTTTTAACAAGTTCTACCATCCCGTAAATTTTAGGGATGGCAAGACTTCATGTTTGCAAATAGACTGGGGAGAAATGTTTAGGAGTGAAATTATTATTATTATTATTCGGTTACAGTTGCGTCCCAAACAAACATGCCACGCTCAAAGGGCGTCAAAGTCAGGCCGTCAGGTCTTTTTTCGTCATCCCTCGATAGACCCGGGGGCTCTAGAACACATGGGAAGCCGGCAGATCGAAGTGCGCGACTAAAGGTGTCATTTAGAGCGGAGTGACGTGCTCGTCGGCCTGCACGTAACGCGCATCACAGGCCATGATAGGCCAACGCGTCCACAAAATCACCACAACGACATCGGTGGGGCACGACTAGGTCAACACCAAGCCGCAGCCCTGCGCTTATGCGCGTGGTCTCGTCGTCCAACAGAGCCCCAATTCGCGGACATGGTAGGGCGTGTAGTCAAGCCCCAGCCCCTTGACTACTAAGAGCTCGAAGCCTGGTTTTATCAGCAACAAAAGGCGCTCTATTAATCAGGGTTGCTAGTCGTTTTTCTTGTAGAGGGGTTGTCCAATTGACCTGGTTAGCCCTATCGTCGGGAGGAGAATCAAATAACAACGACAATTCGCCGGTCAGTCTTTGAAGTTTACCGTTAGAGGCTTCTCACCCATCACTGTCCAATAATGCTTTAACCCTGTCCGCCGCCTGGGTCAATGACGACACGATTGCAGGTCCTGCCACCATGACCGCGGTTTAGTATGATCTCTAAAATCTCTAAGCTAAGTCCATTAAATGGCTTAAAAGCTCTCGTGATAAAAACAGGTTGGAAACCTGTAAGCAGGTGTGTTAACCTCGTGGCTGAAAAACAAGATCTAAGAAGAAATAAGCCGCAGTGGGCCCCCAATTGAGGTAGTCTGCCCGCCGCGAAGTCAAGTTTGTCTCTTCGACTGTCTAATGCCTTTGCAATGCCTTCCGGCAACAAGGGGACACCTAGCAGCTCCAGGTTCACCTTGTCTACTACGCGGCAGCCCGGAGGTAAGTCAAAAAGGTTAGTTAAATCTAACGGCTTGTGGGGCGTAAAATACACTTTACATTTGACCGGGTTCAATGTCAGACCGCTAGCACCAAATTCAATAACTTTTTGTATGTCGTCAAGTACGGTCGGGAGATCCCCGCCCAGAACCCCGTCATCCAAGTGCCAGGCATTAAGGGGGGAATTATTATTATTATGATTATTATTATTATTCTGCGTATACCGGCCACAAACACCCTGCTTCTTCAGGTGAATGTGAAAAACAACCTGCAGCCACGGCAGATGAGGCACGTTACTCATAATGGTGCAGAAAAAAAACATCGCACAGCTCGCACCTTTTTCGAAAAACAACGAGAAACGCTGCCTCCTAACATTAGATTTTAAAATGCGTTTATTTTAAACAAACGATGACACCTTTTGACATAGGCTTCCAAACACGTCCCGGCCCTCTCTCCAATGATGCAGCAGGCATATTGCAGTCTGGCTCCCCTGATGTTCGGTTAGGTTGAAATAAGATCATCAACCGGTTGCTCAGATACAGTAAAGATCTTAGAGTGTTCGAGCAATGGAGCGGATTGCAGCTAAACGCCTCTAAATGCGAGCTGGTTCTGCAGGGTTTCAAAAACAAAAATATACAGCAGTTAATTAAATTAAAAAATGCAAGGGCTCCTGTATATACTACGGAACTTACCTGCCTTCCTTCTGTCGTCAGAAACTTTGGACCTTGACGACAAGGTGAGGAGAGCCTTGGAAAACATCCTTGATCTGACGCTGGGCCACGCTCTTGCCTTGGTCGCTTTCCATGCCTCGTCGCATAACTGCACCTCTGCAGTGGCCGCTACTGCCGGCGGCCTCATCAGCCACCAACGCGACTCCGTTCGGATCTGGGACGCGCGTCAGTCTGGTCGTCTTTCTGAGGAACAGGTCACTTGGCAGAAGGGGTGGGAGCAAATCGCAACTCAGGCTACCCACAAAACTTCTCTGTCGGCTTGCAAGTTAGATGTAGACGGCATTAGACTAAGAGCGGTTTCATCCCACGCTGCCGGAGCGTGGCTCGACGTGTTTCCGTGTGAGCGAGTCGGCAGTAAGCTGGACGATAAACGATTCCGTGCCGCTAGTGGCCTCAGACTTGGCATTGTCATGTTCGCGAGGGAGGAATGTTCGTGTTGTGAGACGGTTTGAAGCCGGCGCGCTTTCAGACAAGCCGGCGACCGCGTCACGCTAGAGCCTGGACTGCAGTAGGGACGGCCTTACCAGCCAAGACTGGGACCATAATCGGCCGCTGGCGTGGGACGTCACTGTCTCTGATACGTACGCCCTCGGCTATCGTGCACTAGCCAGCGCGGGCGTCGGCCACATTATTCACCAACGGGAGATGCGCAAACGACGCCTATACGCGCATCTTCTTGAGGACCACGTTGTTATGGCGTTCGGTCTTGAGCCACCTAGCCGTTTGGGGCAAGGATGCACTCAAACTGACAAGAGAGCTTGGAAGGCCATAGCGGAGCCAAGATCGACCCATTCCTCCGACAGAGAGTGCCATTAGAACTACAGAGGAGTGCCATTAGAACTACAGGCAACGCCAATCTGATGTTGAGTGGTCGCCGACACTCAAGAAATACGAATAGTATAAGCAATGTTGTAAATGTTATATAAGTAATATGCTAGTAATTGTGATACATGTACATATTGATCAAATAAACCCTTGCTTAAACATTATTATTATTAAACAATGTTACAGTTGTGAGGTCTGATCATGTTAGTGCAAATCCCTTAAATAATTACTTCATTCCATGGGGCCCAAAATAGATGCCGCGTTCCCTCTGCAAACGCTTGCCTCAAGAATTGACCCTCTTTTCGGTCGCTCGTGACCTCCTAACTTCGCTTACCTAAATATTTAAGAAATATGTACTTTGGTTCCCTTGCTGATTGGTCCTAGTGTCTCCATGGCAATAGGCGCAAAAATATATCTTGTTTCCAATCAAGCGTATTTAATCCGTTTTCTGGCATCCGCGTGGTTTGCTCACACCTTAATACATTTTATTTATAAACGATGTGGCTTTGATGTTTGTATTCTATTATCCATTATTCATGAACAAGCTCTAAACAGCGATCTGCTTCCTGATTTGTTCAAGGGGGCCATAGTGCGTCCCGTGCAAAAAGTAAATAGAACTTGTGTTGAAACTGATCAAAATGTTTCACTGACATGCACCCTATCAAAGTGGTTCGAGAATATTATTGCACACGCCAGTTATTGAAACGCTGAATCACAAAACCTAACTTGTAAAGAACAGTTTATCTACCGCCCCGGCAGGTCTACTGTTCTATAGCTATTGAGGTGTGAGCAGACCTTCGGGAAGATAATGAATCGAGAAAACTGTTTCGAAGTGATGTATTTCGATTTTAGATAAATAAACATAATTGTAAATTTCGATTTTAGGTTAGCTTTTTAATCCACCTTCTAGACTAACAATTTTTGACTGCATATCCCGTCACAGTGTAGAACCATAAATTTTACATTGGATAGAAAGTTTTCTGACAGCTTTTGTAAAGGTGCACAACTGCTTCTCATTTCCGCTAAGGTGAATTTAGGCTGTCCGCAAGACGCAGTTCTAGAATGCTTATGCAACATTCTGTATACAAACTCGATTTTATCCATAATACCCGATAAAGAAGGATCAAGGAAAGTATACGTTTATGACGTAAAAATGTATGCACGTACCAATTCAACGTCAGACTGTGAACGCATCTAGAATTGCATAGGACATTTTTATGAATATACACTAAGCACACCCTCGTGTTCGTGATAATGATGAAATTCTGCTCCATCTGAAGAATATACAAGGCCGGTCAGAAGACGCGACATGGTCGCTTAGAAGTGAATTCGCCAAAAATGAAGTTCTCAGGCAAACGCATTTTCGTGGCGATCATTTTGATACCAAACGTATGACAATGCAAACCGCGGTTGCGAAGTAAATACGAATTTTTTGGCTAGATGTCGAGACTGAGTGCATGCAAAAATGACTTTGTTCCAGAAAGATTTTTAAAGCTATATATGGAATTGTAGAGCTCGTTAGAACAAATATTTTTTCCAATAAAGCATAGACTCAGAAAAGTCTTGTTTCGGAGTGAGAGTGAAATTACTACAATTTGTGACACTGGTGTTTTTGCCCGACATAAGAGCATAAAATGTGCAATTACGAGACAACCGGCTCTCCTATACAGAAACTAAGCACAACGTCGTATTCTAGAGAAAATTCTACGAATAGCGTATAATATTGCCTAGAAGGTGCGATACAATCGTTTAGAAAATATTTAGCAAAAAAATTAAGTACTTTTTTTTTAGCTTTCACGTTAAATATCTCAAAATCATAACCCTACGACCAATCACAGCGCTCAAAGCTAACACTTCAGGAAAATACGCAATTCATGCCGATATTTTTGGTACCAAATACATAACAATTCGAGCTGTGATTGCGGTGTAATTGAGATTAAGTGCATGCATAAATGATCTACTAGCACTCTAGGACATCTTTGCATGCATTCAATCCCTACATCCGGCCAAAAAATAGTAATTACTCCGCAACCGCGGCTCGCATTGACATATGTTTGGTACCAAAATGATCGCCATGAATTGTGTATTGGCTGAATATCCGTTTTGAGCGCTGTGAGTGGTTGTAGGGTTATGATTTTAAGTATTTGGCGTTAACGCTAATAAAGAACTTCATTTTTGGCGAATTTACTTCTAAGCGACCATGTCGCGTCTTCTGACCGGCCTTGTATATTCTTCAAATGGAGCAGAATTTCGAATCACGAACACGAGGATGTGCTTAGTTTCTGTATGGGACGACTGGTTATCTCGCAACTGCACATTTTGTGCTCCTATATCGGGCAAAAACACTAGTGTCACAAATTGTCGTAATTTCACTCTCACTCCGAAACAAGACTTCTCAGAGACCATGTTTCATTGGGAAAAAGATTTGGTTTAACGAGCTCTACAATTCCCTATATATCTAATATGAAAATTTTCTGCAACACTCTGTATACAGAAATTAGGCTTAATACTGCCGATCCCGAGGTGCAAAGTAGTGCACTTTAGAAGAAAAAAAACACTGGTATGTAAATTCAATTAATTATGTTTCACTTGAAAATGTAACTGCTATGAGGGCAGTAGGTATGAATATGACACCTGACATGAAATGTTCAGAGCAGTGTCGACCAGCGCGCTGAAGGCGACGAAAAGATGCAACTGGATCTTCCGATCCTTCATTGTTAAAAATCCTGAATTGTATATACAATTATTTAATAATTATGGCAAACCAATCCTGACATATGCCTCTCAAGTGTGGTACTCCAATTGAGGAATGCAAAAGATAGGCGACTACTGAGGGTTGTGATCAAGAAATTCACATGCCGAGTTTCTCATCGTTGTGGCATTCCACGGTGTTGTTATAAAAATATCATAGACACTTTTAAAATGAATTGGAATGTACGTTTGTCAACTATGTTTTCTTGTCATTGCTGTGAGCAGTGTGCCCATGCGTTGGGATCGCTCGTAGGCGGCAGGGACGGTCAGCAAAGATCACTTTATCACTTCATTCTTAATTAAACATATTTGCAACCGCTTCATCTTGTTCATTGAACCAAAGTGGAGTTTCATGGTCATAGTCTATGACGAGAGGAGGGAAGGGAAAGCCAAACTTGTACAGAGTTGGGAAGGGTTCGGGAGCTAGGTTAGTTTGACAACGTTATCACCGCTAACGTCGGGGTCGTCGAAAGGTCAACGCCACGTGGAGTTCCAACTGCCTTTTGCTAACCCAGTATTGTTTTGCCTATTAAAAAAACGACGAACGGTCATTGTCTCGTTGTTTCCCTTCTGAGGCAACAGAGATTTCTGAGGCAAATTAGCACAAAACGTGCCCTCTTAGTGATAAAGCGGCGACGATGAGCACGGCGCCAACACCAACCACGACGACAATGAAAAATACAATTGGAATTTTCTTGCAGCGGCGAGAGCCTGTTTACTGACGTTAGATTAGCTTAAGGCCAAAATTCGAGCTGGAATCAACTAGACGTTGCCGGTCAGTTTGCCGTCTGCTCTCGTCGAGTGCGGCTCGTTCGCACCCGAGCTCTCTCGACTTGCTGTGATTCTGTGCTTGGATGGTCTCGCTCATGCGGCTGTGATTTTTCTCAGTGGGCCTTAGGTCCTCGTGATCGCTGCAAGTGCAGTGGGTTGTGCTTTGTGACTTTGCTATTTCTTCTTATTCATCTTATTAACGTGGCGACTCCGCCGGCACGTTAATAAGATGTATTGGAGGCATAAAAAGGTTAATTCTCCTGAGAGTAAACTGTTATATTTTGATAGCCGTAGGCGGTACCAACATTGCTTACGTGCTCCTAGAACTGCCTTTTATAGAACAGAATTCGAGACGTTGCGTAGTAACACAAAACATCTCTGGAATTTCATCAATAAAACATGTGATAGACATAACCGTCAGTAGAACTGCCTTCCACTTTCCTGATCGGCCTGTTACTGATCCACAAGAAATTGCAGATGAGCTCAATCGACACTTCGCAACTATAGGCTCGGCTACAGTTGCGCCTCTCTGCCTTGAAGGTGACTTATCACCCATTCTTACAGATTCAACTTCAACTTCAAGTGCTCCTTTATTGTTTTCAAAGGGAATATAATTATATACATGGTTATTCACAAGTTGGTTATTCAATATATACAATGCACAATATAAGACGCATAAAGAAAAATGAACCATATACAAGGACGCAATAGTATCAGTGCGTGATATATATGTAAAAGTGAAGTTTATAATATTATATCACGAATTCATAGTTCTCAACATTCTCGCCATCCGCCACGAAAACATATTGTTGATTCGGTCAGATCGTGCAACTATTTTTGACGATATGGTTTGAGTACTGCGCAGATTGTTGTTTCGAATAATTAAAAAGATGGGGAGTCTATTCGACTGAGATATTCGTGCGTACATTTTAAAATCTGCTCTCGAGTGTCGTTCTGATATAGGTAGTAAGTCGAGACTGCTACGCTCTACCTTACATCTCAATGCAACACGTCGAAGGAATTTAGACTGAACTTTTTCAATTGCATCAATATGTTTGTTTAAATACGGCCGCCAGACTTCACAGCTGTAGATGAATTTGGGAAGTACAAGGCTATTATAGAGGCGGATATAAAACAATGGACATTCGATAATAAAACAACGAAATATCATGTTACATATAAGACTAGCAGATTGAATGGTTTGCGTAATGTGAATGTTAAAATCTAGCTCCGGTGTTATCGTTACCCCAAGATCGCGAATGCTGTTTACTCTGGGTATCTCCTGTCCATCAAGTGTGTAGACGTGGCCCTCCTTCAGACACACAACGGCGCATTTAGGGCCCGAAGTGATCATATCATTTTTGATGCACCAATCGGAGATGGAGTCAATTGTTTTCTGTAATATTTCCCTGTCAGCCTTTGTGCCAGATGGCCCGTAAAGTTTAAGATCATCTGCATATAGTTTGTGCTTAAGGGCTCCGGGTATAAGATCTAAAATGAATATACAGAATAACAATGGGCCCAGACATGATCCCTGAGGCACGCCCGAGGGACACACCCCATACTGACTAAAACTGTTGTTGACCCGCACACAAAACCTTCGATTCGTTAGATAACTTGATATCCATAAAACAGTGTGCTTGTCTATATTTAGGTCAATTAGTTTCTGTAAAAGTTTAAAATGGTTTACTCTGTCAAATGCTTTAGAAAAATCAAAGTATATACAATCAAATGCTTTCTTTTTGTTAATTTTAATGGCCCAATCTTGAACCATTTCAACTAGCTGCGTTGCTGTAGATTTGCCCTTAGTAAAGCCATGTTGCTGCTCGTCAAGCATTTCCTCAGACTGCATGAAGTTAAATATGTGATCCACAAGTAATTTTTCAAATAATATACACGCTATTGATGATCGTGCCACAGGTCTATAGTTATCAACATTCGACTTAGATCCTTTTTTATGTACAGGCGTAATTACGGATTGTCGGAAAAAATCAGGCACAACACCTTCTTCGTAAGACCTAGCATAAATTAATGAGAGCGGCTCAGTTATAACATGCGCCACTCTTTTATAAAATAATGGAGGGATACAGTCTGGGGTGAGGCTACATTTAGATGGGAGTTGATTTATTTTCTTTAAGATATTATATTCCGACACAAATAAATACGGACATCTTGATGGCGTTGGTGACGAGAAACTAAGTGTTTTTGTTGGACCTGGTTGGGCCACGTAAACAGAGGAAAAGAAGTTTTTGAAGGCATCTGGTTTGGAGATGTCATCAGTGATAACCGTATTGCTTGTTTTCAGTGCTGTTATATCCTCTTTACCCCTTAAGCGTTTATTGGCATACCTAAAAAACGACTTAGAATCTTTAAAATCGAGATTGGATTCTTCCAATACCCGAAGCCTTCTGCTCGCTCTACGCAGTTTGGTCGCAAACCGCGGACTCGCATCATTTTCAATAAGTGATTCTAGACTAGAGATATACTCACGAAGTCTAGTGTTATTTTTAGACTTGCCGGTGCGTTTGGGAATAAATTCCTCGATCACAGCGTGCATCTGAGAAACAAAACAATTATACATATCATCTACGGTATCACAGTTTGAGAATATATGTCTCCACGGTACAAGTGACAGTTTTTCTATGATTTGGTCGTAATCACCCTTAAAGAAATTATACCCTCCCTTCTCAATAGGGGGATATTCGGAATCGAATAAAAGATCAAAAGAGAGCGCGTTATGGTCGGAGGGCATCGGGGATTTAAAAACAGATATATCTTCTATTATACCTGGATCGGTTGTAAGAACCAAATCAATCAATGTTCCTTTAGGGTTTTCGTTTTGTGTAAAAATTGAGCTTGATTCATCTGACAGATGACTGTTTGTATGATTAGATAAATCACTTAAGTTTGTAATATATTCTGGCCCAACCTTGTCGCTTGAGTCTCTTACATCCACGCGTAATTTCAGTCACTTGCTGATATAAACCATTTGTTATACAGGCATTTGTAAACGTAGCCTCCATGGTTTGTGAATCTAAAAGGGACACATTTTCCCAGTCAATTCTTGGAAGGTTAAAATCGCCTACAATTAAAATTGGTTTAGAACTATCACATATATTTTCAAAAGAATCACATATTCTATTTATGCGGTTCTTGCGCTCAGGCAGCGATCCAGCATTTGTAGCATAAAAGCATGCCATCCTGACTGAACACGATTTTGAATACACGTCCAGCGCTAATGCTTCAATATCATCATCTAATTTGACCTCACAAAACTTAAGCGTTTTTCTAACTAATATACAAACACCGCCTCCTCGAGAGCCGCGATCACACCGGAGTACTGAATACCTATCATCACAGCTTAATTCACTATTTGTAACATGTCTTCCGCCTACACCTAACCACGTTTCAGTTATAAAAATTAAATCAATATTATGTAAGGCGGTATATGAATTGAGCAATTGAACCCGATCGTCCTTTCCAATCGAGCGTGCATTGAAATATAAACATTTTAGAGCGCAGGTAGCCACGGGGGGAGTGGGGGAGGCGGAACTGCTGGATTGAATGGGGCGATTAGATTCGATGGTAGAGGGGGAAAGTGATGCCAATTGTAGACCGGAGGTTCCGAGTCGGAGGGCTGGATGATTTTTAATGGATGCTTGAAATGGGACTTTATTTTCAATTTTTGTGGAGCTTTTATATTGTCCCGAAAATAAGAACTACGTTCCGCCATTTTACGACCGTTTTTAAATGATGGTTGTGTAAGATCCAACTGGACGGCTATGTCCAGGTGGTTGGCTATCTCGCGAGAGATATGTCGAGCAACCAACCGAGCACCATGAACTCCAAAATGCACTCCATCAACATGCATATTTGTGGCTTTCTTTTGAATGTAACTAAAATCTTTAAAAACAATGGTACTCATGTCAAATTTGCATCTTAATTGTTGGTTAATATACCTACACTCCTCTTCATAGCCCACTGCAATGGGAATGGAGCAGACAATTAGTCGAATATTGTATTTGTAGATAAAACTGACAAGATCATTAAGCGCACACTCAATTTCGGACCATACTTCGGAAATTGAGCAACCTTGTCGTGCAGCACTATTTATCACATCATTAAGTCCTGAATGGAGAATGACTAGATTGAAGCGGCGAGTATTCATTGTCATTCCCGATGGCGTTCATCACAAATGTCTTAACGCGCTTTACATTCGAGCTGCCAACGACTTAAACGCCTCTGGGCAGTTCATGATTCAATCTCATTAATTGCTGCGTGCCGTTTGAATTAGATATTTTCTTCTTGTTCATCTCTCTCCTTTTCGATTTTGTTTCGTCTTCTATTGTTGTTGTTTTGTTTAGTTGTTGATGTTTATATATCTGCTGCTCCTCGCGTTTATTCTTCTGCGCCGCCCGTCGACTTTTCGCTGTCACCAGCTTCCACTCTCTTGTCGTCGTCTGCTCTCTATTTGTCATCTCGCTATTCTTCACAATCCCTCCACCCCCACCACTTCCCTCAGCCGTCGGCAGCAGGGACTTGCTTGTTACGGCGTCCACTTGCAATGCCACTCGACATGATCGACAATGACAGGACTTTGCACAATAGCCGATGCTACACTGGCCAAAGTGGGCGGCATCTTGGTTTGGGGGGAGGAGGGGAAGCCAGCTGTGTGCGCCTTACAGCAGGCTTTAAGGCTGTTCAATTGAATAAAAATGGTCTTGAATTATTCAGCGTAATTTTTGTCGGTAGTTAAAATCATATTCTTAAGATCTTCAAGAGCATTTTTAAAAGCACACAAATTTTACCAACAATTTCACAATAGTTTTTATCACAGCTGTTCTGACTCTGCTGGTCTCCCACAATGTTTGAGAGATTTGTTTCCAACACTTCCTTATTAATTCTTTTCTCACAATGAATGCATACAAATCCATCGCACTTAGGTTCTTCCACACTGAACAATCCACCGCAGTAAATACATGCGATGGCTGGAGTAATACGCGGTGCTGATGGCGTTGAGATCTGTTGTCGCCGTCGTGTTGAACGGTGCACAGCTGCGTTTCAAAGTTAAAACTCATCTCCAAGGGAAGACGGGGTGTTTCTGGCAGTACGCCCAACCTCGGTTGATGCATCATTTCACAGAGATATCTCAAAAACACAAGTTCTCACAAAGCACAATATGTCATAGTTTAAGCACAAATTTGAATTAAAATAAAACTAAATCTATTTAAAATAAGTTTAAAAACAAACAAGTATTTGACTAGTGCAAAGTTTAAGATAAGACTCTCGAGCTAGCACCTGCAGATATCCACAAAACTGCAGCAACACGATGTACACGCTTTCACAGTAAACTTTTTGAACACTAACTACATTTATCAAAAGCACTAAAATTTGATAAAATCGCCAAAATTTGATAAGAGCAGTCTGTGGCGATGCACACCGGTCGAAACCGAAACCGGAACTCTGGAACCGAAACAGGATCTATGGACCAGCACGGGCAACACATTCAAATTCTGTTTAGTGACAGACTCTGAGGCTTATTCACTCCTAATCAAACAAAAAGCGAGCTGGAGCTGTGGAGCTATGGGGGTATCCGGAAAACTTATAAATTAGCGGCGTTCTCTATTGCCAGTCCCCTAACAAAAATTGCGAATCTCTCTTTCTCCTCAGGTACCTTCCCCACACGCCTGAAGGCCTCGTTTGTGACTCCGCTTTACAAAAGAAAGGGCGACAAAACACTACCCGCCAGCTACCGTCCCATAATTCTGGTAGATGTTGTGTCCAAAATATTAGAAAAACTAGCTCTGAGAAGGTTTGAGCATAATTTAGAGTCCATAAATATTGTGTCGTCATATCAGTTTAGTTTCCGACGTGGTCGATCTACGGAGTTGGCCCTCGCCCACTTATGGCAGTCTATTGTGGATGCCGTAGAATCGACTAAATTATGTCTCGGAGCCTTTCTAGACGTTGCCGCGGCCTTCAATTGTCTCAATCACTCATTTCTCCTACAAATGCGTCAGGTATTGGGATGTTCAGTGAGTGCAGTTGGTTGGTTCCGCTCGTACCTAACCTCAAGAATGCAGGCGGTGAGAGTTGGGTCGGTCGAATCCTTCTAGAGATCTGTAGACATCGGTACCCCCCAGGGTTCTGTTCTCGGAACATTATTGTTTATTTTTCTTATTAATTTCATCCTATTTAATATCCAGAGGGAAAACTTAGGCAAACCGATCTCTTTTGCTGATGATCCGACGTTGCTTTTTCGGCTTAATGCCTCCGAAATGTGTTCGGAGTTGCCTCATCTCCTATCTCAAGTGGAAACAGTATTTTTGATCTTCAATAAATTTGGTCTTGTCGTTAATGCCAGCAAGACAAGCATTATTGCATTCCGAGCTCCTCAGCTAAAAATGCACCTCGACAGGAAATTCTTTCTATCTGGGATAGAATTGGTTTTCTCAGAGACCACAAAATGCTCGGCCTAATGCTGCACGAGTGCATGAGCTGGCGGGCGCATTTAGAATACATCAAGCCCAAATGCTACGCCATCATTTCAGCCCTCTTTCGCATGCGGCTTATCGGAGTTCCGGTGGATGGCCTTCTCTTGGTCTACAAAACTTTGTTCCTGCCAGTTCTCCTTTATGGCATTCTTATCTGGGGGAGTGGGTTTTAAGTTGTTCTCCGTCGGGCTCGAATAATGCAAAACGATGCTCTAAAAGCCATTTTTGGCAGGCGACGCAGAGACTCCGTCCGTGATCTTTATGTGGTCCACAACCTCCTAGCGGTCGACCTGCTCTACTTGCTGAAGTACGACGCTGGTCTTTAAATTCACTCGGAATATTATTCCCTCTGATGTCTCTTTTCCCCTTGCTCCCTTGTTTCGTAGGACCCCGAGACGTGCCACAATACATATATGTAGGGCCATTAGTCACACAAAGTCTAGTCAGCAAGCCCTTGTGTCTCGCTTGCCCGTTATATGGACTAGTATACCACAGAATAATCGTCGTATCACTTCCCTGCATTGTTTTACACAGATGGTCCAGAAATGGCTACTCACCAACACATTTCGACAAAGTTGAGGCAAACATGCTATTTGTGTTGTGTTATGATTTTGTGATACTTCATGATTGACTTATTTTATGGCTGTTCATGACAGAGAGTTAACCATTTGTATTCTATTTTTCATTATTATTATTATCTATATATTTTTGAATGAGAACTAAAGCATTGTATTATGCTGTTCCTATAATAAACCTCGTTTTGAATCTAGAACCATTACCAGGAGGAGTGAGTGGTCACCGATTAATGCGGCAACGGCGTCAATAAGACAAGCAGCAGCAGCAGCAGAAAGTAACAGGGGCAGCGGAACTGAGAGCCGTAAATTCAGCGAAAGATGTTTGACGACGTGCCGAAGATCTTAGCTAGGATAGGGTTCTTCCCTGAGTTCGTGATTCGTGTAGTCAGCTGATCGCCAAGCTGTTCGGCCGCAAAATTGTGCGCTCCCTAAAAATCCATCTAGATCCGGAGTTAAACGAAAGTGATGTGATGGTCAACTGTGCTTAACCGACCTGTCTGTGTAACTCAGTGAACCTATCGGAACAGCAAAAGTGAACAGTTTTACGGAGTGAAGTACTAAATGGCACGAATACGGTATCAGCCATGCGATTTCGGTCAACGTAACATGTATATAGGGACAACCTACGAACTCTTGCTCTCAAAGCAACATACTGGCGCTGTCGATGCCTGTAAGTAATAAAGAGTCTCTTTTGCTATTTGCCGACATCGCTTCCATTCGCCCCTTCGCTAGGCTGCCAAAGCAGGCTCTCCTAGTCTCAGAAGCCTGTCCGCACTCTCCCAGCTTAAATCGACGAAAACGCCGCGCTTCCCAACGCAGTGACGTAAATGCAAAAGGCTTTTCCACGCCGGGTGCAGAACCAAGGATGAGAGCAAACCTTCAGCCGCAGCAGGTGCGACAGTACCTGAAAGAAAAACACATCAACGTGAAGTCTGCATCCACACAAGTACTGACGAATCCGATCGAAACCTGCCAAAAAGAACATGTGAAAGATGCGCAGCACAAGACACCAGAGAGAACAGTTCTTATTATCGGGAACAGAGTACTTCGGCAGCTTAGAAAGCGAGTCCTCGCCTACATGCCAAAGAAAAGCTCACTGTGTTTTCGGCCACCCTCGAAAGTGTTCTCAGATCAAACTTTCTTAGAGGCCGAGATGTTTATCAGCGAACACACACAGCCCATCCATGTGATCTTGCATGCTGGTTACGAGGAGTGTATGGGATTCGACAAAGATAAATTCTTAACAAGTATAGCGAAAGTTGCGTCGTTCTTGAAGACTAAGAGACCTGATTGATCAATGTCAGTGGTCACGGTTCCGGAATTCCATAAAGAATGCAAAGACGCGAACGACGTTCTACTTGATTGTCACCAGGAATGGAACGTCGATGTTATCAACACAGTGCACCCACACTTTCTACTGGTTCAGAGAGGTCGTTATTTCTTTGCGTCGTCACAAGAAGCGACTGAAGCCTGTTCGAAGAGTCTAGCACGACGAGCAGCATCCTTCCTAGCATGCAAAATCCGTGTACCTCTCCCGGAAATCAAGGAAAGGGCTAGCTCGGGACGGTCGACCGCACGGCGTGTGGTAACGGACAGCGCTGCAAATTCAGGACGACCCCAGAGACGCCAACTGATCCTCTCTGAGCCATCTGTAGTGACAAAAACCAAGCAGCAACAAACACGGCGGAGTCGGAACACCCAGCACAAGACGAACAGAATCACTGCAGAGAGGCCGCAAAACGAAGGTTACCGCAGGAGTCCGAATCGGGATTTTGTAGCGCCTCCGAAAACACTTCTCAGCGACCTAATAGCAGCGGCACTTCAAGGGATGTGCTGGACCCCCCCCCCCCCCCGCCAGAAAACCCCGCTAACACTAAATATAATATAGTGGAACTGTGAGAACATCTCGTCATCACTACATCTACTCCCCAATAACGCGATACAGCAAATAGATGACCTCATATTGACAGAGACGTGGTCTACTACCTCGCCTCTCACACTGCCAAGTTTCTACGCTGTGTGTTGCCCCGCTTCTCGGATCAGCGCAACCGGACACGCTAGCGGTTGCGCTGATCCGAGGAGCCTTGCGTTGTTTTATAATCACCGTCTAGGAACAATGAGACCAGTTCTTGTCGAAGAAAACTGTGTTGTTATCGAGGGAGAAATAGTTACTGTCATAGCAAGGTATGTGCGACCTTCCGGAGCGGAGGGTACTGACATGCTAACTGAGAAGCTGACACGATGCTGTCGATCCGTGCGCAGCAGAAAGCCGGTCATACTAGCAGGAGATTTAAATGTCAGACTTGACTTACCCGATCCCAGTCGGACAACTGCGTTTATGGATATTTTGGAGGAGTTTGGCTTATAGACTGTGACGTACTCACGAATTCGTTGGCGCCATGGGATCATCCGTGATAAACATATTTGTTACAAACATCGCTAAGGACGGTGTGCGGCACGTCGGGCCCGAAAATTTGCTCAAAGGGGGCGGACTAATCAAATGGCTCGAACCCTTAGGGATTGAAGTCACTGTCAACCCCCACGACAGTCCTCCTCCTCAGAAGAGTCAAACAAGATGTAGGAAGCTCGACTTCGTCAAGCTCCAAGGGGCTGCCTCGAAAGCCCAGAGTCGTCGTAGAGCCCAGTCATACCACAAATTCCTGGGCGACACGCTAAGGAGTATTGTGTAGTCCCGAAACGAGCTCCACCCACCAGAGCGTGGTGGAACTCTGAATGTTCAGCGGCAAAGCAGATCTTTCTTCAGGTAAGGGAGCTAAGCCGACTACTTTTATAAAGACTGCTTGAAGAACGCAAAACTAAAGTTTGAAGAGAGGCAGGAGGCGAAGCTTCTAGACGAGGCTACCCAAACCCCACGCGTTTAGCTACAATTTTAAGACCTGCTAGACCAAGCTGTCCCGTTGCTCCGGAGAGGCTCCAAGCACACTCCTGTTGGCTCACAAACGTCCTCGAAGGCGTTTGTACATTGTTGAACTGCCTTGTTCAATGCGTGCCTGTCCAGCTGAAAATTTCCAGAAGCTTGGAGAGAATGCACCATGGTCGTAATCTCAAAAAAGAAAGGGTGATCCAACAGAGCCCAAGTCCTGGAGAGGGATAGCGAAGAAGTGCTGCAGCTACAAACTGTTGTTCAGCATCCTCACCCGACGTCTCACGGCATTTTTGGAAAGACATAATGCCCTACCAGAAGAACAACACGGCATTTGATTCCGGCTCAAGATGCATTGTACTTGCTAAGGTCTCCGAGCATGGTGTGACACAAAATATCCTGGGTCTACTGAAGGATTTTCTACAGAAGAACCAGACATCTACAACAAGCGCTGATAACTCTGCATAATTATGTTGCGACTGTAGGACTTCAGTTTAACAAGACAAAAACCGAGGCTATGAAGTTCAGAAGTAATGGGAGGCTGGCAGGCAGCGACTCATTCAGCCTTGACGGACAAAGCTTGAAGATAGTAAACTCCTTTACGTATATAGGCCTGACCTTTACAAAGTCATTCTCAGTGCGTATCGAAGAACGATCTCGAAAGGCGATCTTGGCCGCAGCTATGATCGAATCTCCACAGAAACTTGCAGTTGCTACGTCCGTGAGCTTATTTGACCTGAAGATCGCACCGACAGCCATCTATGGAATCCAGATTGTCTGGGGGAAACTAACCGTCCGTGACCTGACAACCTTGGATAGAGTGAAACCTGCATTTCTGAAAATAGTTCTGGGGCTACACACGATATCGAGAAACCGACTGGTCTACTTGTTGACCGATACGCCATCGTTTGTAGAAGATATAGGCAAAAAGTTTAAGCTCCCAGTAACCCCAGCCTACTGTACCTTTGGCGAAAAACACAGACCGCAGCGACTGGAGATCGACCCACAGTTCATCACAACACCAGCAACGACTGACTCGAGCTGGAAGAGGACTAACAGAACGAATCGGCATTTGGTCACTAGGTTTGCCGTGCACGGCTTTCACCATTTGACTGCATGACGCAAGGTTATCACGAACCTGAACAAATCTGTATCTGCAAATTCTGTCGAAACGTGTGTGATAGATATAATGTGGGAAATTGTGTCGAAACGTGTGTGATAGATATCATGTGGGAAATTGTAATCAAATCAGGTCATTGACCCAGCTTACAGAATTGAACGTTTTATCATGCTGACGATGTTGGCATATGAGCATACAGGGTCATTCAGGGAGTATTGTACTTCTTTCGAGATTTGATAGAACTCGGCAAGAAAATAATTTTTCCCAATGGAGGGAGGACGCGGAAACGTTTTGTTTAGGAGTGAGGATGAAATTTATAAAAGTCGTTGTTCTGCCTTTTTTTCTCCTACATAGTTGTGCGAAATCTACGTTTGCGGGAGAACCAGTTAATTACACCGATTACACTGGCGTGTTCGGAGGAAAATTCTGCACAACGGAAGACACCTCACTAGCTTGCGTAGCAAAAAGCGAATACACAGGTTGAGAAAAGTCATGAAAAGTCGATATGTTGTTATGTCTTACGTTAACGCTTTTTCGTGAAAAATCGTAAAATTTTCCCATTACGATCAAAACTGTATGTCCAAAAGACCATTCTCACACAACGGCAAATTTAATGCCCACCTATTTCGTACCAAAGTGATGATGCTGCGTTACGTAGTTGTCAAGTCACTAAGCTTTTTCGATAGCCATATCGAAAGCGAAAGCATGCATATTTGCATAGGGCGTATGAGAAAGTTAGGTACATATTTTGAGGTTTGATAGAACTCAGCAAGAGAATAATTTTTCCTAGTAGAAGGAGGGGGCGGAAACGTCTTGGCAAATGTTTACGGTTCTGAACGTGAAAACTTGCACGTAAAACATAACAACTATGACTGTCGAAAACGCTTAGTGACTTGACAACTACGTAACGCAGCACCATCACATTGAAACGAAAATGATGGGCATTAAATTTGATATTGCGTGAGAGTGGTCTTGTGGACGTACATTTTTGGTCGCAATAGAAAAATTTTACGATTTTTCATGAAAAGACGTTAACGTAAAATATCGACTCTCCATGACTTTCCTTAATCTGGGTATTCGCTTTTTGCTACGCAAGCTTCCCAACCCGCCGGTGAAATCGGTTCTTTCATGCGTTGACTGGTTCTCCCGCAAACGTAGATTTCGCACAACTATGTAGGAGAAAAAAACTGAATAACTACTTTTATAAACTTTACTCTCTCTCCTAAACAAGACGTTTCCGCGTCCTCCCTCCATAGGGAAAAATTATTTTTTTGCCGAGTTCTATCAAACCTCGAAAGAAGTACAATACTCCCTGAATGACCCTGTATGTATTTTACGAGTATAAATCTAAATGTATATATGTATATACTCACCAAATGTCAGTTTTATAGGACACAACTAGATATAATTACACGATAAAGTGTGAAAAAAAATTGAATTATTATTATTATTATTATTATTATTATTATTATTATTATTATTATTATTATTATCTTCGATGAGTAGTTGTGAATGTATACAGGCCTATTCTGGTATAGCACCTACACGTTCTACATAACGCAAAATAGTAAGCTAAATACAGCCTAACACATGCTTAAATCTTCTCACTGTGCTTCCTACTCATATGCACGGCAAGCTCGCTTACCACTGAATATGCAATAAAAACGTCTAAATGACGGAAATTCACTACTTTTCAAGCATGATACTAAATCAACACATATCTGCACATAGCTTGTCACACATTTTATTTACAAAACATATCGAGATAAAATAATTTTTTTTCATGGTTTAGGTTTCATTTAAAGCGGAACTTGTCTATCTGTTCACTAAGTGTCTTTACCTGGCTAAAACGGATACGATTTTATGTTTTATCCCATTTAACTCAAAACATCTGGTGATACCTTTATTCATGATCTAAAATTGAATGCTTGTTTCCGACGTAAAAGGCTAACCTAAATACTAATTATCCTGTACAACCGATATTATCATTACGGCGTTAGGCAAGACTTTCCAGGTGAACATCTGTCTGAATTAGATGAACAGACATCGAAACGTGTCCACATACCACCAGCATTCTATCTAACATACAGCTGTACATAAAAAGATGCAGTGGCCAATCGAGAGAAATAGACGGCATAATGTGCATACGTAACGATAAGTTGTTATCGTTGTTGGCAATTTTTTTGAATTCACAGATCCTGCCAAAGGCCGTCGATGAACCTTTTAGTTGGCTGGTCATCTGTGGGCATCGGTTTAGTCTGGGCCAGAATCCGGCCACAGATTTCGCCGTCGCCTATTTCTGTGAGGTGAATTCGCTCAAGCTGCTCGTGTTGAAGATTGCCGACGTGACAACAAATGCCCAATCAATAACCATAAGTACGTCGGGGACACTGTATGCCATTGTTGCGCTCAAACGCTGTATATATATATATTTATATATAAATATATATATATATAAATATATATATATATATAAATATATATATATATATATATATATATATATATGTATATATATATATATATATATTTCATTTTCCGTATAATACATTAAGTATATGTTACACATATCACGATGGATTAGCTAAGCCAATATATATATATATATATATATATATATTTTTTTTTTTTTTTTTTTTATATATACATATAGAAATGACAATTTTATTTAACTCATAACGGTTTTTTTTGGAGGAGGGTTCAATGCAGTTACGCACTACTGCTACGAGTAGGAAAATTCAGTTTCCATCTTGAGCTGTGTGGGACTCGACCCCAGCGGATGGATGTTACGCCGCTGAGACCCATACCCACTAAACGCACCTCCCCCCTTAAGCTTCACTCTCTGATGACCCAGATCTCCATAGAACAGTGCTATGGGCCATCAGGAGAAGTGGCGAGTTCCCTATCGGATCAATTGGCCGGGGTCGCTCACGGGTTCCCCCACCTGTCAGACGCACTTTGTCCCAGCCCTTGCGGACCCGTTTGATTCAAAGTTGCGCTTTCTTCGGCCGTGCTGGCCTCAAAATGATTCTGCCTTTCCATGCATCTTCTGTGCTTTGTTTTTAGCACCTCCTGTGCTATTTCCGCTCCCAATTCCCATGCTTGGGCCGAACCCCGGATGTACTCCATGACACATTTCAAACAGTTTCGCGGAGGGTCTTGAATTTCAAGGTGGTTTATTTCCGCTCTGGACCATTTCTCGCGGATGTGTCTGATCGCCGCGGTTCTGGCCTCTTCCCGTGCCTGGCACTTGAGAAATGTATGTTGTGGACTGTCCTCCAGGGCATCGTCGCAGAAAAAGCATATTTCTGATAAGGCCTTTCCTATTCGGTAGAGGTATGATTGGAAGTTGCCATGGCCAGTGAGAATTT
The DNA here is from genome assembly GCA_003439945.1 of Dermanyssus gallinae. Lineage (NCBI taxonomy): Eukaryota > Metazoa > Arthropoda > Arachnida > Mesostigmata > Dermanyssidae > Dermanyssus > Dermanyssus gallinae. The sequence goes on from QVRM01000857.1 coordinate 28,833, forward strand.
GTGTCAGGTAGAATGTTAGGTCCCCTCCCGGCCTTGCTATCCATGCCTGTATGTTTGGCAGCAGTTGGAATTGGGGCACCGGAGGGAATGGCGTCCCACTCAGCTTGCCATTCTTCTAAAGTGGCTTTTCTTTCTCGTTCTTTATCGCTTTCTGTTGATGTGCCAATGTCCCAAAGGCGTTGTCTCTCGAACGGTTAAGGTCCCAGGGAATATCTCCGGCAATCAGCAGAGCCGCATTTGTACTGATCGTTCTGTACCCTAAGGGCTGCAATCCTCTGCGTTTTTCGCAGGAGTAGTTTTGCTTTCTTTGTCTTAAGAGTCGTTCTAGCCCATACGGCAGCTCCGAAGAGCGCGATAGACTCTGCTACTGTCATTAGTAGTTTTCTCGTGCGAGCCCGCGGTCCATGTACGTTTGGAAGTATTCTCGCTATGGCGTTTGCCGTTTTAGATGCTTTTTCCACAGCCGTTTTGTATGTGGCATAAGCCCATCATGGACGTGTCCAGCGTCACCCCAAGGTAGCGGGTTTCTTTCACGAACTGGATTGCTTGCCCTGCAATCTGTATGTGCAGCGGTCGGACTCTTCTTGCCAGTTAAGAGGATGATCTCACTTTTTTCAGGGGCGAGTGCCAGCCCAGCGGCCTTCATCCATTCCGCTGTTGAGTGCAAGGCTTTGTTTGCGTTTAGCTCAAGCTCGTCCTCCGTTTTGGCCTGTGCCACAACCGCTAAGTCGTCAGCGTAAGCTATCATGCCTATTCCCGGGGGTAGACCGGTTTGCCACCCAGGATTGACCCCTGTGGCACGCCGGCTGTGATTGGGAAGACCACCTTGCCGTTTGAGACGGACCTTTTCTTAAGGTATCCAGATATTACCTTAACTAATTATGGCGGAACATTTTTACAAACAAGCGCGTCCAAGGTGCTCTTCCATGGAAGGCTGTTAAAGGCGTTTCTCACATCCAAGAGGGTGACCATGACTAGCTGTCTTGTACAGGTGGTAGACCTGCGCACCTGCTCGGCTCTACTGAGGACCCTGTGGATTGCCGTTAGGACCGATTTGTGTTTACGGAAGCCAAATTGTGCCGGTGACAGGAGTCCGCACTCCTTCGCAAACAGCTTAAGCCTTTCTTCAATAATGGCTTCATACCCCTTGGCTAAGCCGCTTAGTAAACATATTGGCCGGTATCCTCCATTTGCTTTGGGGATAAGAACCACTTCTGCTTGTTTCCAATCTTGTGGAAACTCTCCTGTTCGCGGCGGTAAGGGTTTCTGCAACAGCAGCGGAATGTTCTTTGAACAGAAGCTTTACTGCAGCCGGAGGGACACCGTCAGGGCCGGCGGCTTTTCCCGTCTTGAGCTTGTTGGCCGCTTGGAGAACTTCGAACGGATGGATGGCCGGGAAATCATCATCTACTGCTTGTGGTGTGTTTTCGTAGGCATCCTTCTCGAACGAGTCGTGAGTAAGGAAAAGCTTAGCAAGGATGTCGGCTGTTTCCTGTTCATCAAGGACACCAGCGATTTTCTTGTTACCGCACACACCCCTTGGATCTAGACAATAAGCTCTTGCCAGTACTTTGTTCTGCTGTCGGCGATGGCGCTCTTAAGAATTACTCTGCTTTCTCTATATCTGGTCAGTGCCTGCATTCGCTCCTCGTTGTTTCTGTGGCTCTGCTTTAGTGGCCTTCTGGCTTTGTTGCATTCTTTGCGTTTATCGGCAATGTTTTGTCCACCAGTGCTTAGGCAGTTTTCCTGGCCGTTGTAGGTGCGCTTTCACCGTGGCTGTTTTTGCACACTTTGAGAATGGCCTGGAGCTGCGCCGGGGTCTTGGGAAAATCAGAGAGCGTCAATTTGTTCCCAATTTCCTTCTCGAACTTTTCTTCATCCCAAATTTTGCACTGCTTTCTCTGTTGCTGCGGCGGGAATCATAACGGGGTGTAAACAATTGTCCCCCATATATATATATATATATATATATATATATATATATATATATATATATTCTTAAGGCCTCCCGTACGTAAGCTCGTGCCACTTTACGCAATTTATATACCAATCTTCTGCGGGATCCCTCTTCATGAAAACAGTTTTTATAGACAAAAATAGCTGCGGCACTCCACGTTGCATATTAGAAGAAACGTGTTAAACGAAATATATACCGCGACATAAATGCTCGTGTTTCCTTAATCTCTGCCGGCGGATTTTCGCTACAACATGTTTATTGTTTTATCCACGCTCCGTATAAACTTAGAACAGGGAAGACTATTATGAATTTGTACCCCATAGTTCCATTCCCAGTTGCATTTTTTAGATAGTATTAGTAGCACACTGTAAGTGCAACACCCTAAAACACTTTTGAGATGCAATTTAAAATGATTTTCTACTTGCACGGAACTACTTGAGACGACACAAGACCACTGAAAATTGCTAAGAAAAACTAAACAATAATGTTACTGTGTCTTTATTGATCAAATAAGCGTTTTTGGTCTGGTAAGTCTATTCCACCTTTTTCATACAATAATACAGTATTTGGGTATTCACATTTGCATATAATTGCGGCTAAGGCATTTTTAAGGCGTTGGAGGTTCCAACTCAAACTCGACGAAACTCTAAGTAAAACTTTTCCTGTCCTACGTAGAACATCGCAGAGCAAGTGCGTCTTGCTCTTAATTTAGGTTTTCTATGTATATTTGTACTAAATATAAGAACAGATATCTCCTACTTGATGCGTGATCCGGATGTTCATATCAATGCTAACCGTAATTTTAGTAACCATGTCACTCAACTAGCCAAGGCCTCATTTGTACTTGCCAACACATGCTTGTCAGGCCATTTCATTGTTGAACGCAGATCCTTATAAGAAACTACAACACATAAGTAAATAGTTATTACAAGTATTGTTAGAAAACCCCTTTGTAGGGAGCTTTTTGCTCTAGTCTGATTCAGTCAGGGTATGTCGCAGAAAGCGGGTAGACAACATACTTATATAGTTGCACTGTTTGAAAGATGTGGATAACTATCGGTGCGGAGTGGTAGTTCTCAGGAAGTACAAACATTTGGTAACTAATATGCTTCCCAAAGGCTAAGGCATATATATATATATATGCCTTAGCCTTTCGACAGGAGACTCGATATATATATATATATATATATATATATAGGCCGTCTTTAAATATGGATGGGACCAGCCACGTTATTTCTAAGTATTTTGGCTTCGGGCAAGCAGCGTTGTATTTAGTATTCTAACGTATGTAGCTGTTCCACCTCTAACATCGTCTTGGTTATTTGAGGCTAACTTGTATAGTCGTTCAGCACGAGACGCGTTTTACTTGAACCCGCTAAACCCGCTAAGTGGCCGCCCTGAGTGATCTCTAACCTCACACCGCGTGATTAGCTAGCTGTGATCTCTGAACTGCGATTGCCCGTCGGTTCCGTTAGATATAAACATACAATCAGAATCAGTAGCGTCTCTTGAGTAACAACAGTCGGGCCTTTGTGCTTTCATCTACGACGATTTTCACACTTGGACCACACAGGTAGGCCACATTTTTGCAGGCCCGTAACAATTGCGGGCCGTCTGCTGATTGGCCAAATCTATAGCGGTCTTGAAACAAGACCGTAGATAAAAAGTAGACGTGTGGTTCCTTGTAAACCCATTAAAATGGATTGCAGGGAAATTTAAAAGCTAAAAGTCTCCCCTCGTTGGTAAAGCGTTGGTTCGGTGAGTAAGTAGACGGTGTAGTGGCGGTGGCTTAGGCGGCTAACGCACCGTTCGAAACGGGGCGTTGCCATGGCAACCACGGTTAGTAAAACAATCGCTAGTTCGAGCCCCGGCCGTGCTGGTTGTATTCGTTGAACGTGGTTGTCATTGCCCGGCTGCTACATACCTCTGCTAGAGAAAGCCTATATATGAATACAGTATGAGAACGCGATGACGATAGATACATTTAGACGAGATCGTGCCACAGGCAACTTAGCCCATTACGAGCGTCTAAAATGTGGTTGTCAGAGCGTTGAAAAAACAAAAAAAAAGTAGACACTCGTTAACAATTCGAACGCTAGGCTAGAGTCTACTCTGCAAACGAATGCAGGCGACCTTACAAACATATTTGGATTTTTCCTTTTTGTGCGATCACGTATGATCTGCATCTTTGTTTCTTTCTTTTTTGAAAATCCTCTTTGTGATTTCCTTATCCTCATACTCTATTCGTTATGAGCAGTAACTTTGCTGACGTCTTGACTTGTCTGGGTGCCGTCGTACCAAGTCGTAAGTCCAGCACGTCCACGGGAGGAGGGTTTGTAGTTAAACACGCACCCTGGCCGCTACTCGCTGCAAACGTGCCACGCAGTGATTAATTTTCTTAAAGCTTTTGGCAGGCATTTTTAAGCATCCGGTGTGGCCAGCTGTGTGGGCATTCTTGGGGATTTAGATTAGCCTGTAGATCTGTATATGCAAGCATATCTGTATATTCAGATTTCTACATAGCGCTTCTACGTATTTAGGCATTTGCTTACGTGGTCACACGTCTACACTTGCAACGCAAAACACATACTATGGATTTTTAACTTGTTCAGAAGGAATGTCGCATGGGAAGGGCATGTGTCGAAGGAATTAGAAGGTTGTTTCGAGGTAAACTTGGGTCACAACTGCCTCGTACGCGTTAGCGGTTACGAGAAGCAAAGAAGAAACCCAAAAAGCCAGAGAAAAGGCGAACATGTCGACGCATGCTTCCATTGCCTGCTGTCCTGTTTTGTCTCTGACTCTGATGGTCGATTACGATCCGCTTTAAATGGGTGGAGTTTTTATGATAACGGGACAGATACTGCAGTGCTAGTTCCATACGCAGGTCATTCTGCGGTTCACTGAGCTTTTTCGGAACCTTTTTTTACAGGGGCCAGGAACAAAAATGCGTAACGCGCACTCTTTGGTCTGGTAGTGTGGGACTTTTAAACCCACTAAAAACCTGATGATCCCCTAACCTACATGACCGGAATATTTGTGGTATTACGTCAGTGCATGTAGAAAGCCGCTAGTCTGGCTTTCAATCTTCGGCCTGGCGGTGCTTCATGCGTTGCCGCCTCTTATCCATCATTTTTTTCTTCGCTCTCATAACGATCTCTACAATATCCCAGCCCGCATCCCAGCTTTTTCTCGAGCTTAGCATCTCTAAGAGTAGATCTCTAGTCGGATTGTACTGCACGTCTAGTCCTGAACGGGTCGTCTACCTCGTAATCTCGAGAGCTCTGCATGCAAAAAGCCTGTGATCCACGTCGTCGGTCACGCCGGCGTCGCACAGTACACATATCTCTACCTCAGTCTTCCCGATCTTCATCTTGTAACTCTGGAAGCTGCCATGACCGGTGAGAACTTGGGTTAGGTAGTACGTCGTTTCCGCGTACTCACACCAGTACCATTTCATGAAATCTGGAACTATTGACCTCGTTCACGTCTCTGATGCCTCAGGATAGAGGATTTTCTCCTCTATCCGTTTTGGCCAAATTATCATGCGGGAAATTACCAGGAAAGCGTCTGTAGACACTGTCCTGTACGCTCTGGTGACTCTAATGACCAGCACTCTCTGCGCCTATTTGACCTGCGTGTGTATCTGGATCATATGGCAGTCCACACGGTATCCAGCTCCCGGCAGTGTTTTCTTTCAATAAGCAGGACCGCCTCACTCCTTTCTGGGGCTAGCATTAGGTGGTAGGACTTCATCCACCGGTCGACACCCTATAAGGCGTCATTTGCTCGGTCTTATAATAACTTCGCGTCCCTTGCGGTGATTAAGACTGTCAGGTCGTCGGCATAAGCGACGAACTCAACACCGCGAGGCCTGCTCATTTCTAGCACGCCGTCGTACGCTAGGTTCCACAACGTAGGTCTTAGCACGGAACCTTGTGCTTGTACACCTGCAGTCATCGCGTACTCCCTGCCGTCGTAACTCACACTTCGTTTGGCCAAATACGACGCTATCATACGCCGAACGTGCGCTGGTACTCCCTTTTTCTCCACCGCATTCAGGATCACCCCCCAATTTGCGTTGATAAACGACTTCTTTACATTCAGCAATATTAGGAGGCAAAGATTGCAAACTCTGAAGCTTTTCTATCTCTCGTCTTTGGCCTTAGCGAGTATCTCGCTAGTGGGCTGGAGCGTGGACCTCCCTTTACGAAACCCGTACTTATCCTCTGAGAGCGAGACTTTGGTTTCCTCGATTGCGTCGTTGAGTCTGCTCGCGAGTATTGACTTCACAGCCTTGGCAACTGTGTCAAGAAGGCAAATGGGCCTGTAAGCTGATGCCGAGCATGGCTCCTTCCTTGGGTTTGGAATAAGAGCCAGGCGGGCCTTCTTCCATTCTTCTACAAAACGTTCCCCTCTCAGGAGTGCGTCTACGACCATTTTAAAGGCCGATAGGTACTCCCTCATTAGACATCTGATTGCCTCCGGAGGCATGCCGTCGGGTCCTGTGGCCGTGCCCTTTGACATCCCTTAAACCGCTTGCTGGATCTCCTCGAGCGTTACAGGAGAAATATCCTTCTCATTGGCTGCAATATGGTCTCAGCCTTCCTTCTTCTGCATCGGAAAAGCTACAATGACTTCTATGAGATGCAATGGGATCGTCGGTGCTCTCGTGCCCAGTTTGCCCATTACAATATTGTAGGGCTTCCCCCACACGTCCTGCTCGATCTCCTCGATCAGTTGGTTCCAGCACCGAAGCTTACTCTTTCTGATGGTGGTTTTCAGGTTCGAGCGTGTTGCCTTGTGTTCGGAACCTACTGCGCCAAATCTGTCGTGCCCGTTGAACACCTCCGAAATGTGCTCGTTCCCTCCCTCGTCATATGCACATCGACGCTGGACACCCAAGTTGCGTTTATCTCCCGATCTCTCACTACGTATTTACAGCCTATATATATATATATATATATATATATATATATATATATATATATATATATATATATATTTGATGGCGCATAAATATATATAATGCGCCATCAAATAAATAAGATCAATCATTAAGCATAAATAAAAGTTACATGTCTCCGCTTAAAAAACACGCATTTTATTGAACGGGGACATGCATATATATATATATATATATATATATATATATATATATATATATATATATATATATACTAAGCTTACGTCTTTTTGTGCGTTTTTGTAGTTGAACCAATCAGGCCTCTCTGGTCGTGAGTGACAGCGTCTCACTTATCCAGAAAGCTCATCATGCTTCCACGGTCGCGGGAGGAGAGGGCACAACCTGTTGTGTCTCACCGGCGGAACTAACTCGAGCGAGACATCACTCCGCTTCTTCTAAGTACACGTGTCGATTACCCAAATCTTGAACCAGAACCGTGCCCACAGAATAAAATTTTTGCATTTAGTTTCACTACGCCTACACTGCAGTGTGCTATTTGGATCCAGATTTCAGCCAGTGGGCTACCTTTAAAATGCATGGGTGTCTGGCGGATACGGTTACGATAAATGCTATGATAGTCCGTAAGTCTAATATATATATATATATATATATATATATATATATATATATATATATATATTATATTATATATACAGGTAGTTCAACAAGTTCTTAAAATAAAAACCAAGAATTTTCCAAATCAATGTTTTTAATTTTTTCTTATTCGATATACTCCCCGAGAAGCTCAATACACTTTTCCCACCGAGATTTCAGAGCATTTATACCTCTTGAGTAGAATTCCGCGTCTTTAGACTGAAAATAGGCATTGACAGCAGCCTTAACCTCTTCATTGCTGGAAAAAACGCTTTCCACCGAGACTATTCTTCAAATGTCCGAGAAGGAAATAATCAGAGGGGGCCAGGTCTGGAGAATAGGAAGGTTGTTCAATAAGTTCGAACCTCAGTTGGGCCAGTTTTGCCGTTGCTTGCCGCGACTTGTGTGCGGGAGCATTGTCCTGGTGAAACAGGACAACCTTCTTCTGCAAAGCGGGCCGTTTCACGATGAGTCCTTGCTTCAGGCAGTCCAACAGTCTTGCATAATATTCTCCCGTGATCGTTTTACCGCTCTCAAGGTAGTCGACCAGAATTATTCCACCTTGGTCCCAAAAAACCGTAGCCATCATCTTTCCGGCCGATGCTGTTGTCCGCACCCTCTTCGGAGGTCCTTCACCAGGTGCACACCATTGACCAGATGCTTCTTGGGTCTCGGAAGTGTAGTGATAGACCCAGCTTTCATCGACGGTCACGAATCTGCGCCAAAAATCTGACGGATTTTTCGACATCTTGGCCAAATTTCGCTGTGAAGCGGAAACACGCGCGTCTTTTTGGCCTTGGTTGAGCAAATGCGGCACCATTTTGCTCTGAGCTTTTTCATCTTCAAGTTTTCGTGCAGGATGAAATGCACTCTACCCAAACTGATTCCCAAGGCCTCCGCTATCTCCCTAATGTTCACTCGCTTATCTGCGGCAATGATTTTCTGCACTTTTTCCACGTTTTCCTCATCAGTTGCCGTTTTTGGGCGTCCTGAACGTAGTTCATCCTCGGTGCTCCTGCGACCTCTTTTTAACTCATTAATCCAGTTGGAAACAGTGGCAAAACATGGCGCAGAGTCACCGTACACCTCGTCTAACTCAGTTTTCACTTGGGTCGCATTCCAACCTTTGAAATAAAAATGCTTGATAACCACTCGAAACTCTTTTTTCTCCATTTTTCAAAATCACGCTGATACGTTGCACGGGAAAAGCGATCAAACGAAATCGCAACGGCCAATCACCATAATATTTTGACTGCTAGCATTCGAAAAGTTGCCGTTTCCAATAGCGGTGAAAGCGCGCCAAAATTCGAATTCTGAAAAGCTAATTTTAAGAACTTGTTGAACTACCTGTATATATATATATATATATATATATTATAGGTATATTATATAAAGGGTCATTCATATCGTTATGTACTTATTGCGAGGTTTGGTAGAACTCGGCAAGAAAACAATTTTTCCCAATGGAAGGAGGACGCGGAAGCGTCTTGTTTAGGAGAGTGAGTGAAGTTTAGAAAAGTAGTTATTCTGCCTTTTTTCTCCTACATAGTCGCGCGAGATCTGCGTTTGCGGGAAAACCAGCGTAGCGCAATCAGTTGCGTAGCGAAAAGCGAATAAGCAGATTCAAAAAAAGTCATACAAAGTCGATGTGTTACGTAAACGCGTTTTTTTTAAATGAAAAATCGTTTTTTTTCATTTCGACCAAAAATGTGCGTCCAATAGCCCACTCTCATGCAATGGTAAATTTAATGCCCACTAGTTTCGCATCAAAGTGATGGTGCTGCGTTACGTAGTTATCAAGTAACTAAGCTTTTTCGACAGTCGTAGTTGTTATGTATTACGTGCAAGTTTTCATGTTCATAATCGTAATATTTTGTCAAGATGTTTCCGCCCCCTCCTTCCTATAGGGAAAATTATGCTCTCGCCGAGTTCTACCAAACGTCAATTTATGTACCTAACTTTCTCATACACCCTATGCAAGTATGCCTATCGAAAAAGCTTAGTAACAACTGCCTAACGCAGCACCATCACTTTGGTACGAAAATGTTGGGCATTAAATTTGCTATTGCGTGAGACTAATATTTTGCATACATCTTTGGTCCTTTGACATACATTTTTGATCGTAATGGAAACATTTTACGATTTTTCACGAAAACGCGATAACGTAAGACATAACAACATATCGGCTTTTTATGTCTTTCCTCAATCTGGCTATTCGCTTTTCGCTACGCAAGCTAGTGAAGTGTCTTTCGTTGTGCAGCATTTTTTCTCCGAGCACGCCGGTATAATCGGTTCCTTCATGCGTTAACTGATTCTCCCGCAACCGCAGATTTTGCGCGACTATGTAGGAGAAAAAAAGGCAGAATAACTACTTTTCTAAACTTCACTCTCTCTCCTAAACAAGACATTTCCGCGTCCTCCTTCTATTGGGAAAAAATATTTTCCTGCCGAGTTCTACCAGACATCGAAATAAGTACATAACGATATGAATGACCCTGTATATATACAGGGTATTACAGGAATATTTGATCAACGATATATGGAATTGTAGAGCTCAATAAGGCAAATATTTTTTCCAATGGAACATGGTCTCTAAGAGGCCCTGTTTCGGAATGAGAGTTAAATTACTACAATTTGTGACATTGGTGTTTTTGCCCGACATAGAACCGTGTTCGTGAGAAAATTCTGCTTCTTTCGAAGAACTCATAAGGCCGGTCAGAAGATGCTACATGGTCGCTTAGAAGAGAATTCGCTAAAATTAAGTTATTTTATTAACCTTCACGCCCAATACCTCAAAATCATTACCTTACGACCACTTACAGCCCTCTAAACTAACATATTCAGGCAAATGCGCATTTCATGGCGATCACGTTGGTACCAAATCTATCATGTCGACGTATCATCGTCAATGCGAGCTGTGATTGCGGAGTAATTACGATTTTTCGGCGAATATGTCGATATTGGGTGCATGCATATATTGCCTGCTCAGATAAACCACTCGTCAGAGCTCTAGGAAAAAACACACCACTATTTATTATCTTACAGAAACTGCTCGAACGTGTCTCCGCGAACACGTTTACACATTTGGTAGCGCCTGCAGAGATTTTGTTGGACGTTTGAAATATGCCAAGCATTGCTCGAACGACCTCAACAGCGCGGGTTATCCTGGCGACCAGCTCCTCACATGATTCGACGGGAGTCTCATAGACGAGCGCCTTTAGGTGACCCCAAAGAAAAAAATCGAGACTCGTTAAATCAGGCGATCGCGGTGGCCAAGCAATCGGCCCGTTCCGGCCAATCCACCGATTCTTAGAGGCCTCGAAGGCGGTGGCGCCACATGTTAACTGCATCGATGTATCTTCGCCACCGCCTCTATCGCGCTCTAACCACAACATCTGTATCATCATCACCATTATCAGGCATCCACACGCGGCGCACAGCTGTCATAAACATCGAAGACCACCTACGCTGCCACGATGCGTGCCCGAATCGACCAATCAGCAAAAAAACACCGGTGGAACATTCGAGTCTCTGGAGTGAATAAATAGACCGAGAGAGGACGGGTCCAGTGCCATCTTCTTTGCGATTGTGCTACGTGCAAGACGTATCCCTGTGTATGTATTGTTCTCTCTGTTGAAATCGTGATTGTTACTGTATCGTGATGGCCCGGTACACAGATAAAGAGAAAGCTGACATTTCTCACATTTATGTCGAGGCACGGTATAACGCACACGAAGCGCGACGGCTATACCAGATGCGTTTTCCAAATAGACGCTTACCAAGTATTAACACGTTTGCAAACATACATCGTAACGTACGTGAAACTGGATCCTACCATGGCCGTCACTACGACGCTGGTGGACCGAGGACAGCAAGAAAACCAGCTATGGAAGAGCGCATCTTTCGGGCAGTAGCCGATCGTCCTTCAGCAAGCACGAGGGAAGTAGCCCGAAACGTTGGAACGAGTTACACTACCGTCCATAGGGTACTAAGAGCCGAGGGACTACATCCGTACGGACGGCAGCAAGTTCAAGCTTTGCAAACTCCAGACTACAACCAACGGGTTGACTACTGTAGCTGGTTTCTGCAGCAAGTAAAATCCAATGTGGAGTTCCCTGCCCTTGTGCTTTTCACCGATGAAGCTCGCTTTACACAAGGCGGTGTGTTTAATAAGCACAACCCCCATGATTGGGCAAACGAGAACCCGCATGTGACTCGCCACCGTGGACGCCAGAGTCGTTTCTCCGTGAATGTGTGGGCTGCCATGGTGAACAACTACCTCATATGCCCACACATACTTCCTAATAGGTTGGATGGAGAAACATACCATACATTCCTGAGTGAAACATTACCAGGACTGTTGGAAGGCGTTCCAGAAGGTGTTCGCGAGAGGATGTGGTTCCAGCACGACGGAGCGCCACCGCACTCCACCACTGCGGTGCGCGATTACCTCAATGAGACCTTTAAGAATCGGTGGATTGGCCGGAACGGGCCGATCGCTTGGCCACCGCGATCGCCTGATTTAACAAGTCTCGATTTTTTTCTTTGGGGTCACCTAAAGGCGCTCGTCTATGAGACTCCCGTCGAATCATGTGAGGAGCTGGTCGCCAGGATAACCCGCGCTGCTAAGGTCGTTCGAGCAATGCCTGGCATATTTCAAGACGTCCAACAAAATCTCTGCAGGCGCTACCAAATGTGTAAACGTGTTCGCGGAGACACGTTCGAGCAGTTTCTGTAAGATAATAAATAGTGGTGTGTTTTTTCCTAGAGCTCTGACGAGTGGTTTATCTGAGCAGGCAATTTATGCATGCACCCAATATCGACATATTCGCCGAAAAATCGTAATTACTCCGCAAACACAGCTCGCATTGACATAGATTTGCTACCAACGTGATCGTCATGAAATGCGCATTTGCCTGAATATGTTAGTTTAGAGCGCTGTAAGTGGTCGTAAGGTAATGATTTTGAGGTATTGGGCGTGAAGGTTAATAAAATAATTTCATTTTTGGCAAATTCTCTTCTAAGCGACCATGTAGCATCTTCTGACCGACCTTATAAGTTCTTCGAACGAAGCAGAATTTTCACGAACACGGCGGTGTGTTTAGTTTCTGTATAGAAGGACTGGTTGTCTCGCAACAGCACATTCTATGCTCCTATGTCGGGCAAAAACACCAATGTCCCAAATTGTAGTAATTTAACTCTCATTCCGAAACAGGGCCTCTTAGAGACCATGTTCCATTGGAAAAAATATTTGCCTTAACGAGCTCTACAATTCCATATATCGTTGATCAAATATTCCTGTAATACTTTGTATATATATATATATATATATATATATATATATATATACAGGGTGTTGCAGAAATTTTTCATAATAGAATATACAAATCTTGTTTCGGAGTGACAGCGAAATTACTACAATTTGTGACACTAGTGTTTTTGCCCGACATAGGAGCATAAAATGTGCTGTTGCGAGACAACCAGTCCTCCTATACAGAAACCAAACACACTGTCGGGTTCGTGAGAAAATTCTGCTTCTTCCGAAAAATATACAAGACCGGTCAGAAGATGCGACACGGTCGTTTAGAAGAGAATTCGTCAAAAATAAAGTTTTTTATTAGCTTTCACTCCAAATACTTCAGAATCATAACCCTACGACCACCCACGTGTTCAAAGCTAACATATTCAGCAAATGCGCATTTCACGGCGATCATTTTGGTACCAAACTTACGGCAATGCTGTGGTTGCAGAATAATTACGATTTTTCGTCGAACATGTCGAGATTAAGTGCATGAAAATGACGCGCTGCGGCTGTCGCGCGACACGTCGGCGGTAGTGAACGTCGCCACACAGTCATTTTTCATGCACTTAATCTGGACATCCCACCGAAAAATCGTAATTACTCTGCAACCACAGCTCGTATTGCCATAAGTTTGGTACCAAAATGATCGTCGTGAAATGTGCATTTGCTGAATATGTTAGCTTTGAACACGTGGGTGGTCGTAGGGTTATGATTCTGAAGTATTTGGCGTGAAAGCTAATAAAAAACTTCATTTTTGACGAATTCTCTTCTAAACGACCGTGTCGCATCTTCTGACCGGTCTTATATATTCTTCGGAAGAAGCAGAATTTTCTCACGAACCCGACAGTGTGTTTAGTTTCTGTATAGGAGGACTGGTTGTCTCGCAACAGCACATTTTATGCTCCTATGTCGGGCAAAAACACTAGTGTCACAAATTGTAGTAATTTCGCTCTCACTCCGAAACAAGACTTCTCAGAGACCATGTTCCATTGGAAAAAATATTTGCTTTAACGAGCTCTACAATTTGTATATTCTATTATGAAAAATTTCTGCAACACCCTGTATATATATATATATATATATATATATATATATATACAGGGTGTTCCTATTTGTGTGGCCAAAACGCTAGGGTATGGTCAAACTCGGTGAGAAAATCATTTTTGCCAATGGGTGGAAGCCGGGAAAACGTTTTGTTTAGGAGTGAGGATGAAATTTATAAAAGCAGTTATTCAGCCTTTTTCTTCTACATAGATGTGCAAAATCTACGTTTGCGGGAGAACCAGTCAACGCACAAAGGAACCGATCATACCGGCGTGTTTGGCGGAAAATTCTGCACAATAAAGTATACATTACTAGCTTGCGTAGCAAAAAGCGAATAGCCAGATTAAGGAAAGTCATAAAAAGTCAAAATGTTACGTTAACGCTTTTTTGTGCAACATCGTAATTTTTTCCATTACGACCGAAAATGTACGTTCAAAAGACTACTCTCGGGCAATAGCAAATTTAATGCCCACTGCATTCGTACCAAAGTGATGGTGCTGCGTTACGTAGTTGCCAAGTAACTAAGCTTTTTCGATAGCCATATCGAAAGCGAAGGCATGCATACTTCCATAGGGCGTATGAGAAAGTTAGGTACATATTTTGAGGTTTGGTAGAACTCAACAAGAGAATACATTTTCTTAGTGGAAGGAGGGGGCGGAAACGTCTTGGCAAATTTTTACGGTTCTGAACGTGAAAACTTGCGCGTAAAACATAACAACTATGACTGTCGAAAAAGCTTAGTGACTTGACAACTACGTAACGCAGCACCATCACCTTGATACGAAAATGATGGGCATTAAATCTGCTATTGCCTGAGAGTAGTCTTGCCTTTTTCGCTCGTATATAAGTTTCGGCGGGATCGGGGCGTTTGTGTCCTAGTCACCCAAAAATTAGAACTGGTAAATGCCGACTCCAGCTTACCAAAAGAACATATCTCGTTTGATTTGCTCTTCGACTATGGTAATTACCTTAGGCCGTTATGATGCTCTTATGACATGAAAGACATGGCGCAATAAACAAATCCAGCACAAACCTGTGGCCCAAAGGCTCTGAATGACGTGGCCATCACCAGCAGCATAGACAAGGCTGAACTCCTACATAACCGTTTATCAAGAGTCCCTGAGTCCGGCAATCTACGAGTTCTCAATTCGCCTGACCTCGATTTAGAGGCGAGACAAATTAACTATGCCGTTGACGTTTTACTGCGATTTGTTTATAACATTTGCCGTTGTTCTATTCTGTTGTTAGCACGCATGGATTCGTTACATGTACTCGTTCGTACAAAAAGCTTGTTCTTGCCGAACTTAAATACTGCTTTAAGTACAGTTGGAAAGCTTAACTAGATCGAATGTATAACACGATAGTCCAGAGTGCAGAACTCGTTCGTGAGACTCGCGCGCCAGGCTGAGGCGTTGATTTCAAAAGATTGCCACTCTATACTCATCTTTATGACCTGGATTTGCTGTTTAAGCAGCGAAGCTAACCCGCACCACGATAACTTTATAATTGTCTACTGCTTACAAACATTTTCGATGTTTGCTCTCCAGGAACCGACAGACCGAGCAAGATGGCTTAGTGGTAAAGCTTTTGTGTTGCTCATTCGGGAGGGCTGGGTTCGAGACCCAGACCGGCCACTTTTAAATTGGTTTGCATGGTTTCCAATTTAGACAAGGTAAATGCCGGAGTGGATTAAAAATTAGCCATGACATGAAAAAACCGTACACGGGCATTATTAGCCTTACGGAAAATCTAAAAAAATATATATATATATATACACCGACGGCAGTGGCCACGTCTAATCGCGTAAACGGACGACTGTACGCTTGACATTTGTTTAAATCGACGCACGCACAGCTTGATTGGACGCTTTTAATTGATTGCAACCAATGTATCCGCACTAGCACTATGTCTTATGATGCGGGGTGATTTGGCCTTTGTATGATACAGCCCAATTATCAAAAACTCTATCTCATATATATACATATATATATATATTTAGCTCGCAAAGGTCGTACCGGACAAGGGCTGAATAATGCATGTGGGTTCTGCAATTGTGCCGCGCGTACATCAAACTGGTTCTGTTGACCTGGTGGTAAGCACCGTGCAAGGGATAAGGGGCTTTTGAGCGGCAGAGCAGCGCAAAAGAATGCAATGTCTACGACGTTGATTATAGACGAAACCTTCTCGCGTTTCTGATTCAGCCTCTGCTTCCCACCTCACAGCGTCTGAGCGTTGCATACGGCAGCCTGTGGCCTTCCTATCCCCGAACTCAGAGAGTTCTGCAAACATGTTGGCCGTGCAATTTATTGTACTCTAACTGCAGTTCGTCTACAATTCATAGTTGACATAGTTTCCAAAATTTCAATAGAGCTTCCGCCTGTACACTACAGTCGGTCCATTCTAAGATACGTAGAATAATGCATTACGTAACAAGGTAATGCAACAACAAAACTTGTGTAGTTTATTGACGAAAGTGCCTTTTTACAATGCTCAAGTTCTCATAAAAATAATATGTAAAAGGAGTGTCCTACTGTACAGGATATTCACGTCCTTGATTTTAGTTGCAGTTAAGTTCTGAATAAATATTTTCACCTTTTCGAACGGCTACGCAAATGTACAGGTTTGCACAAATGCATTTATTTGCACATTTTTCATACTTACGTATTTGTCTTCAAGCATTGCCACGGTTAGAGCGGCTGAGTATCACGGTAAGTAGGGGGAGGGGGGGGTAATTTTTGATGTAATCTTACCTTTCATAATTTTGAACGCAAGCAGGGTAGTACGCACATAATACATTTCAATTTGTACGCGGCCAAAAAATCAGCTACAGAATCTTTGCCT
This sequence comes from Dermanyssus gallinae, assembly GCA_003439945.1. Classification (NCBI taxonomy): domain Eukaryota; kingdom Metazoa; phylum Arthropoda; class Arachnida; order Mesostigmata; family Dermanyssidae; genus Dermanyssus; species Dermanyssus gallinae. Next base: position 45,534 of record QVRM01000857.1, read on the forward strand.
CTTCGACCAAACAATGCTCTGAGAGCATCGCTCTAGATTATTTAGGGGCAGAAGAGAGGTATTCCTAAATAGCCCCCCCCCCCCCAAGTGGAAATAGCATAACGTAAGGCCGCCAGTGGCAACGTCTTGCAGACGAGAAGAAGACCTTCACGTCCATATGATAGAGTATGGACGTGTAGTGCTATTCTATAGCCTCAAGCATTTGGCTGTCTGAGATAGGGCAAGCTGTGTCCCATTAAGTGTGGACCTGTTGCACACTAACGGTTCTCTGGCGCATACGAAACAACACCAGGCCGATCTTGCTGGCTGGTTCACCACAAGACCAAAAACGTCGAAGCTCTTAATCGCCGTTCCCACACCAACGAGAGCAGTACGTATAACAAGCATCAAGCTTGGTCGCCTCAAGACGAAATAGACACTGAGGTGTCATCCGCGTACATGAACGTCTGATTGATATCATTCGTCGAAATCGTCTAAGCAGGATACAGTTCATAAAGATTTATCCGTAACATTCGTTAAGCAGATTTACCGTTTAACGGATTACACTTGTGTTCTGCATACTGAGTCCGGACCGACTGGCTAGCGGCCCGGGCCAGATCAACCATAGAGTCCCTACCGATCGGAGAGCCTTGGACTAATAGGCATAATGCCAAGAGAAGCCTCACACGAAGCAGACCTCCTTGCGAGAGCACCGTCCTTTTTAATTTATATAGTTTTAAGTTTACTTATCATAAATTGGTAGTGTGATATAATTTGCGGTGCACCAATAGAGTCGATGAGTCAATTGTTCTCTGCATTATCTCCCTCTCGTTCTCTCCGTCAGATGGGCCATACAGTTTACGAGTATCTGCGTAGAGTTTTTGTTTAATTGTTTCATGTATAACGTTTTAAGGACCTAAAATAAATATACAAAATAATAATAATAATAATAATAATAATAATAATAATAATAATAATAATAATAATAATAATAATAATAATAATAATAATAATAATAATAATAATAATAATAATAATAATAATAATAATAATAATAATAATAATAATAATAATAATAATAATAATAATAATGGGTTAGACGTGATCCTTGAGACAGGCCCGAGGGACACACCCCATACCGACTAACACTGTTGTTGACTTGCACACAAAACCTCCGATTCGTTAAACAGCTTGATATCCATCGAACGGTGTGCTTTCGTTTTCAATAAGTAATTTTAGACTAGAGATACACTTAAGAAACCTAGTGTTATTTTGAGGGCGTAATCACCCATCCTTAGGTAATACTCTTCAATAGGAGGATATTTGGAATATATATTTGATTCCAAATATCGAATAAAAGGTTAGAAGAAGTTGCGTCCTGGCCCGCGGGCATCGGATATTTAAAAACGGATATATATTTTATTATACCTGGATCGGTAGTAAAAACCAAACCAATTAATGTGCCCCTGGGGTCTTCGTTTGGTGTAACCGTTGAGCTTGTTTCATCCGACAGATGACGACTATTTGCATGGCCCAACCTGGTCGACTGAGTCTATTGCATCTACTGGTGGACGCGTAATTTCAGTCGCTTGTTGATATAAACCGTTTGTTATAAAAGAATTTATAAATAGAGCTCTTATTGGTTTGAGAATCTAAAAGGAACACATTTTGCCAGACAAATCTTGGAAGGTTAATTTTCCAACATTTAGAATTGGTTTAGCACTATCACATATACATTCAAAAGAATCGCATAAATGAACAGCGCGTGTTCCAGACGATGCGCCGAAAACATCCGAGACTAGTCAGTAAGCGCCACTTACAAACGTTTCGCTTGACGATGATTAGTTATTCCGGGCTGTAGCGGGAGTCCTTTACAGTTGCAACGATCGTGTGGGGTACAAAAGATGCACTGCAAAAGCCACAGTAAGCAAACGCGCTTTTACTGCGCTTACTCTAATCTTTGACAGCACTCTATGCAATTGCACAGATTGCAAAACTTAGTAGATAATCAGAGCACCCCAGTACCTACAGCTGTTGCCATTGCGTCAAGAAGCTTCAGAAATTGAAACTCAGCTCGGCCATCAGCAAACCCACCGAAGCCAAAACGGCACCAACATCGTCTCAACAATCTGGCAACTCACTGAACTCAACAGCAACAACAGCATGACTAGCTTGGTAAAAGTAGCTCTCTAAACGCTTCTTAATATTCGGGATTTTTACTTAGTGTGTATTGTACACATTCCCCCCATATATATATGTATATATATATATATATATATATATATATATTCGAACCAATATCTATTGCCGGAAATTCCAATTGCGATTTGTTAAAATCCGCCGGACTAGCAGAAGCGTTTAAAAAACTGTTTAAGCAGGATTTCATTGGTACTTCCGAGAGGTACATGTTACACTGAACACGCGTTCGACTCAAACACAAACGTAGAAGATTTAACGTACAATGACGCCTAGGTGATTATAATTACAATATATATAACAGTGACGTTTGCGCCAGTTGCGTATCACCGGCAGCTTTTGCTATGTTATGCTTATGCTAATGTTAAATACATTTTCCCGTACTGTCTCAACCGTCGTCGTTAGTGATTCCGCGAACAAAAGTGGCACATAGCACCTACGTTTAGATGCCATCTAGATGCGACTAGGAAGTCCTACGACTCTAGCAGAGCCTGTAGCAGAACTCCTAGAATACATCCAAAAGATAAGTTATACTTGTAGCGCTGTTAAATTCCAGTCGACTTTTGAGCGTTTAAGACTCCATACAAGACGTGGCGAGATATTGCCTTGCCTTTTTTGTTATTCTCAAATATAAGCGCCTTAGAGTGACGGCTTAGTTGTTGTCACCCAATTTCAGGACGTTGTGAATCCTGCACAACCACACAAAACAGGATGTTGTGAATCCTGCTTTCGCACAACACGTTTTCAAATAAGGATGTATCGTGTTTGTAGGCGTCCTACAATCGTATATGTTGCTAGTAGTGTACTATATTCGAGCTTATTTTTAATCTTGGTTGTTTTCTGCGGCAGAGGGCAGTGTTTTCGATGTTACTGTAATGTCGGTATCCTGACGCTTTTCAGTTTTTCAGCTTTTATGGAGCGTGTCAGAGCCCTCCCACCGCAGTAGTGTCGTCTTCGTAGCCTTCTTATCGACAATTTTTTAATTAAACCGCTTTTTTAGATACACTTTTGTCGTTTACAATGCTGCTAATTAGTTGTTGACAGACAGAAGACGCTGCTGTAGAGTAGGCCTATATATATTTTTTTTAAGATTGTTTATTAGAACAGAACGAAGAACAAGATGATCAAGATGAGGGTAGATACGAGAGAGAAAGAGAAATGCAAAAGAAGAAAACATCTTTCACTTGGAACAACGGGCGCACTGGGCTAATCAGTTTTGGCTGCGCCTGGCTGGGTAGCAAGTTTGCAAAAATCCAGGGGTATGTTGGAGAGTTCTTGTCCATATATATATATATATATATATATATATATATATATATATATATATATATATATATATATATATATATATATATATATATATATTTATTTATTTGGGCGCAATTTCAGTGCGCTCAAGTGGATGATGCCGCTTCGTTGTCGGTTTTCGCCGGTCGACAGCAATTGACCGACGCATTATTTTGATTACATTTCACATAGTCACACCACTCATACATGCAGACAGACAGACAGACTTAGACTAACTGGCACTCACAACACGGACACGACGCGCGCCATGCACTTGTTGAGCTCTCGTAAGAGAGAGAGAGAGAACAGACGCAGTGAGGAACAGACGCAAAGAGGCAGGACTAGAGAGAGGGAAGACTCTGCAGAGTCCGCAATCGCCAAGCCAGGCAGAACGAACAAGCAAGAACGAAATGGCAACGAACGGAACCCGAGCAAGCCATCACCAAGCAGCATCACAAACATGTGTGATGCGTGTACGAAGGTGAAGGTGAAGTGTAGGACACGCTGCGCCATGAAGAAGCGGGCGAAGAGCCCGATCCGAGACGCACGCGAGGCTCCTACCTATGATCGACATCATAATCAAAAGCCAAGACAACCCGTGGTAAGCGGCTAGCGCGGCAGCTTCGGCAGCCCCGCGTTGTTCGGGAGCGACGCCACCGTTGGTTCGGGTGGCGCTTTTCGGTTCCAAACGCGGCCCGCCACCTCCGACGCCGCCGCCACCGCTGCCGCTGGTACACCGTCCGTTCCTGTTCTAATTTCCTCTTAGTCTTTTTTCTTTCTTTTTTCCGCCCTCCCCCCCATACTATGGCATATTTTTTTTATTTTCCTTCTGTTTCTGACGTGTGTCCGGCAGTGTCCGTGCGTCCTTAGTCAACCATTGAAAATGAGCAAAGCCGTTTCCAGGTCGTTCTGCTATCCGTGCCGCTGTTAAGTAGGGTCCTCGCACTTTTTTGCTCTCTCTCTCTTTCTCTTTCTTTCTCTCTCTCTCTCGCTCTCTCTCTCTCTATATATATATATATAAATATATATATATATATATATATATATATATAAAAATATATATATATATATATATAAATATATATATATATATATATATATATATATATATATATATATATATAGAAGTGTGTGTCTGGCAAGCTACTTATTTGCATCCACATTTGTGTTCTACCCAAACGACACTGCATACGGAGCATAGATTGTGTATGCAGTTGTCAAACTGCTCGCTTGCCTTGCTCCCCGGGTATCTATATATTTATATATATATATATATTTTTTTTTGTGTGTGCACAGGGACCGTGTATAGTAATTAAAGTACGTGCCACGCACAGAAATCGCATAATATGATATTTGAAAAGGCAATAAATCGTTAAGACAAACGACGATAATCAAGACATTTGTATTTATTAACAAGAAGCTGTATGGCCAACCTCATGATGAGACGATGTTTAACTTCAATAATGGTCACAACAAGCAAATTAAGCTAAGCTTCGACGAGGAAATGGTACGAGCAGAAGAGTAGACGTGACGTTTCACTGTATATTTATGTGTAGATTTTAAACTAGCATATCGTTTCCGTGTACATTTGATTGTTGTAATAATATGAAGAGAAAACAAACAACAAGTTTTTGTTTTTAAATGTCGCTTGAATTTTTTAAAGGTTAGTAGCCATCTAAGTGATGTGTTTTTAATTTTTACAAAAACCTCTTTTAAGATCTTACTGCAAATTGTATTGTTCCAGAAATAGAGGTCTTGATGGCTACCAGCCCACGTTGCCGGCTGGCGTGTTGCCATTATGGCTTTTACCATGTGCACTACATATATCCAAATAGGCTATATTTTCAATTTTGACCTCCGTTTTCTGTTTGTTTGTCCTTTGTTCACAACGCGTGCGTATGAACGAAACAATTAACTAGTTCTTACCAAACGGTACATACCCCACGTTCCCAGTTTGGTGGGAAATTGGCAGGTCTCAGGGGCCTCCCCGAGGTGTCTCCTCCGCCTTTTTGATCACGGAGATCCCGGCGCCACGTAAGTATAGCGCTGGGCTCACTATTGGACGCCAACCTTCAGCACCGTGCCCGCAATGGAGCTTGCCAACGGCGTTTTTTGCAGTATTATTGATTATCGTAAGCCCACAACAATCAGATGGGCATACTGGTGGGTACAGCTCCATCCACCTCTTATGTTCTTGCAAATATCTGCCTATGTATGTGTGTACAAACTCGCATTTATCTATTACGGCCTACAGGCGGCAGCCAAAATTACACCTCATAATATACCCAATAGTTTCACTAATTCACAACGGTTTCTATTAAAGCTCAGTCAACTCATCAATTCTCAATATGTGTGCCTGTTGCTCTTATAATCTTGCGCAACCACTTAGCTGACCCCGTGTTTGCGGCTAAAACGACACTCTCCGGAGTTTTCATCCACTTATCCTGAACGGCTGACCTAAGATCTTTCACACAGATGCACCTGTCGAAGTAAAGAGAGGCATACAGTTCTGTTTTACGTGAGGTGAATATGAGGACAGTTTGACCCGAGGGAATTATCTGATGCTTTTGTCTGAAATTAAAAGATGCGCCGCCAGATTTATTGCACCCCGCCGAGGTTTTCGCGTTTGAAAAGACGTCCCACTTTCTTCACGTTCATCTTTTAGCCTGCTTTGTCTTGGTGTCTTGTGTTATTTTATTTGCACCTCTTTGGAGAACGCGACCAAAACTGCTTCTTGACCTCGATGGGTGACAATTTCGAGACACTTTTTTGAACGCTTAGCGTCTACTGGCGCTGCATGCACGCTCGTCTATTAGCGCCGAGCAACCCTTCTATGATGGTGACACTTTGGCTGCCGCATCTTATATATATATATATATATAATATATATATATATATATATATATATATATATATATATATATATATATATATATATATATATATATATATATATATATAAATATATATATATATAGTTTTCAAGCAAATACATGGCCTGCCACTTGTGTGCTTCCTTGGGTTGTTATGCTAATACGAAAGTTAACAATTAGTGACGTACGCGACTATAAATACATGGGAACTTTATATTAAACATATGATAAGCAAATTTAGAACAGAAACTTCACTTTTGCACAAGTTACGACATATTGCCTTTCTCGAATCGAAGAAAATCGTGTATTATGTTTCTTTTTTCGTGCTCAAAGTGCTGTAAACAATGCTGTAACACGCCTAACTACAAAGCTTGCGGCAAATTATGCGATGCTTAATTATTATCTGGTAAACATAAATGCCAGATCCGCAGGCTCCCTTTTGTTGTCAGTGATATCGCGTATCTATGCTTTCCCTAAACGGATTACGGAAATTTAACATAACGGAATGTATAGGTTAAAATGTATACGTTACGGGTGTCCAATAAACGTCAGAAGTGCATTCCCCCGGCTCGAACTGTGATTCGGATCGTTGGATCGCCGATATTGATTTGCCTTGCCTCTATTCGCCTTGACCAACTTTTTGCAACGTTGATGTACAACGGCGCCCTCGGCACTTTAGATGGGGTGCAACTGAGCTGTGGCCCACTCCCTCAAGCAATGGGCAATGGGTGCAGCTGTTGTGATTGTCTTAAAAGAATCGATTGGTCTACGATCTGGAAGGCCTCAGACTGACAATTATTTTTATTGTTGTTGTTGTTGTTGTTATTGTTAATGTTGTTGTTGTTATTGTTAATGTTGTTATTGTTAATGTTGTTATTGTTAATGTTGTTGTTGTTGTTGTTGTTGTTGTCGTTCTTGTTGCTATGTCAAAGACGAGTTGTACAACGCCCGTACGAGTGAAGATGTCTTAACACTATTATACCGTTTTAGGTCGAATTTGCTCGCTCTGCACCAACACTGCGATTGATAAATGGAGCGGTTGACTTGAATTAATGTCGTCCAGTATCAATCGCCAGGTATTGTCTACTTTTACGGCTGGCCATCTGCAAGCGTTTGTCGTTACTACGGCAGCTGCTATATCTGCCGCCAATACGTTCACCATAGCTAGTACTGATCTTAGTAGACGGGGCGATTTTACGTTCGTAACGGTCGGGATTCAAATCGAGTTGACTTTCTTAAAATAATAAATAAGGAGGATACCTGAGAGCATGAAATGGCAAGAGAGAGACTTAAGAAGTCTGACTGGATGAACGAATTTGTTGTTTGCTCGACATGTACGTATACCTCAATATACCTGTCACCCTTTTATTTCCGGGTGCGTTTAGAGCGGCATCACTAGCTGACATGTTTAGATAAGTCGAAAAACTCTTATTTTTCGGGCTGACTTTCAGCCAATATTTAACGTCAACGGAATTCATTTAGTAATTGCTTCGCAAGACGAATCCCATAAATACAACGGCGGGATTTAACGCGTGCACGTATGTGTCTCCTCCGGCCGCAAGGCGCAGGCGAGTACACCACGCACGCCACCGGGCTCGACATGATGATATATCTAGGGTTTCTCGAGTAGTCCCAGTGCGGCGGTAGCATGGCCGAAAACTAAATCAGCGGCGTGGCTCTTTATCTATTCTCAATGAGCATCGGTCCAAAAACATTTGAGCACCAACAAGGATCGAACCGGCGACACCCCGGTAGCCATGACAACGATCATTAGCGAGTTAGCCTTTTAACTATGTGGCGCTTTAATTATCTATCTATCTATACATATATGTATATATATATATATATATATATATATATATATATATATATATATATATATATGTATATTCTCGTGTTTTCATATGTCTTGTGTATGGCTTAGACAATCAGAATCAGTGGCGCCGCCGCCGACGACGACGGCTGTGGCCCATAGCGACTCAGCAGTGACAGCAATCAGTGCAGAGTGGAACACGAGCAGCAGCAACAGCAGCGGCGGCCACCGTGGAGGAAGAGAGAAAGTCAAGGGAAAGCGTTCTTGATGCTGACAGCAGGTGCTTCGTTCTGTGCTGTTGTTTGTCATCATCCTTCGCCATTCATTCATTCAATCAATCATTCGACCAAGTAAGCAAGCAATAAAAGCCACGAAATGCTTCATAGCAGGCTTTTCCGTGGCAAGGCTCGAGCTAAGATGAGGTGCTGCTGCAGTCGCTGCCGCCGCCGCGTCCCGCCACCGTGGTTTCTGTACCCGGCCCGTGGGTCGCAGCTTGACGTCGTCGCCGTTACGTTGCAGCCCGCCGTTGCGTTCGAGCAGAACGTGCATCTGCCTACATCAAGTTCACGATCGGCATCATGGTACAGTATCATCGTCTGGCTGGCGTCACAGCCAAACGAAAGCCCGATCAACAAAATCAATGAGCGCAAGGGGAACACATAGACAGTCGGGCAGACACACGACGCACGCAGACAGCGCACAATCAATCGATTGTTTTGGATTTGATGAGGAACAACAACAACAACAACGACAGCAATGATGACAACAGTAATAACAACAACGGCGGGGTAGCAGATGCTGCGTAAACAGTAGCCAGAAGCACGACCTTATTACATATGAACGTCACGTCGTTCTTCATATGCAGTGGCTGCTGACCCGATTGATTGTCCTAGTCGGACCTTCCAGCCGGGGACAGCCGTGGCGCGTAAAGTTGCCCAGCGTACCTTCTGGTACTGCCAGTAGACCTATATTCCACTTCCTTCATGAGGGATCTGTCACCGACATTTAACAACAAAAGCAAACAACATTAATGGTAGCATCGATGGGAACAACAACAGCGGTAACATTACTAGCAACACCAACAACAACAACAGGAAAACAACAACAGAAGCAAAAATAAAATAAACAGCGACGACAACAACAAGAAACAGTTAGTCGAGTGACCGCTGGAAAAGTTTATGCTTCTGCCACTGCTGTTTCTGCACAATAACAGACGAAACAATGGCTCTTGTTGTTGTTGTTGATGCTCTTCTGCTCTGCTGCTATTGTTGCTGACCTGGCGACCCTATCGTTTCTCCGTCGATCCGTCCGTCCGACCGTCCGAGTACGTCGATCAGCAACAGGTAAGAACGCAAGCACGAAAGCCAATAACTACACCAGCAGCAGCAGCAGCAGCAGCGACAAAAGAGGCTGCCGCTACAACGCCAACCACCGGCGGCCAAATCGCCGATCTGACTGGTGATCGCGTTTCTTCCTGCCGTTTCCGTTACGTCCGTCAACTTTGTCGTTGTCGTCGTCGTCGTCGTCGTCACAAATCGGAACCAGAAACCCGTACGAGCTCGACCCCAATCGGACGAACAACAATGGCCACCGCGAAGACGACAGCAACAACAACAATAACAATACCGTCAACAAAAACAACAACAGCAACAACGACGTTAACAAAAACAACCTCCTCAACAACAACAACAACGTTAGCACAAACAACCTCCTCAACAACAACAGCAACAACAACGACGTGAACAAAAACAACCTCCTCAACAACAACAGCAACAACAACGTTGGCAAAAGCAGCCTCCTCAACAACAACAGCAACAACAACGACGTTAACAAAAACAACCTCCTCGACAACAACAGCAACAACAACAACGTTAACAAAAACAACCTCCCCAACAACAACAGCAACAACAACAACAACAAAACAACAACAACAACAATAACGGTATCAAGAACAGCAGCAGCAAAGACACACCGCCACCCACCAACACCAGCACCGCCACTACGTCTACGATGTTGACTTCGATGACTCTTATGACTGACTACTGGTGGTAGCATAATCCTCGTGGTCAAGGCTTCGTTGCTCGAGAAGATGAAGTTGATGGTGATGAAGATGAAGAAGATCATGATGATGGTGATGATGATGATAGATTTGATAGTGATGAAGATGAAGATTATCATGATGATGGTGATGATGATGATAGAACTGATGGTGATGGTGATGATATAGCTGATGGCGATTATGGTGATTAAACGGATGGTGATGATGAAGCTCGTTCGTTCGTCCGGGTAACGAGCAAGTAATGCGTGAGTGAGTAAGTGAGTGAGACAGTCCGCATGTCTTCTTCCTAACCCAATCCGTGAGCGACTTTGTCAGCCAGCTCGAAATGAGCAACGCAGGGATTGATTAGCCGGTCACAGACGCCTCCGCCACCACCGCCGCAGTCAGCGTCAATCTAGCCGAAAGCCGGGCGGTCGCCACTCAGCCACCTGCTTTCTTTCTGCCGTCTAGGCGGACGCCATTTTTGGTCATTTCGCCCCTATGTACTGCACTGCTTCTGTTACGACAGCTGTTGCTGACAACAACAACAACAACAACAACAACAACAACAACAACAACAACAACAACAACAACAACAACAACAACAACAACAACAACAACAACAACAACAACAACAACAACAACAACAACAACAACAACAACAACAACAACAACAACAACAACAACAACAACAACAACAACAACAACAACAGCAGCAGCAGCAGCAGCAGCAGCAGCAGCAGCAACAACAACAACAACAATAACGACAGCGAACCCAAGCACTGGTACAGCTGCTAGTACAACAACAAGTACTGCTTGTATGATAACTTCTACTGCGACCAATATTTTTCTTTAATATCAATGGCTCATTCAATTCACAATTCTTCTGCTACTGCTATAGACGCCAATAGATTGCTAGGTGCTAGATGCTACAACTAGTTTGCATCGCATCGAAACGAATACTTTGTTCGTTTCACCTGGCGAAAGTGTCGGCGTTCAGTTTAGTTGAGGATACACCTTAGGTTGAGGATACACCACGCCAAGCCCGTAGGGGACGGAGGATAGCCTAGAATTAAAAACATCCTCCTTAAAAAATGTTCTCATTCTAGCTCGGTGCAATTCCAGCACTCGTTTTCTCGTGAGTTCTTCCTCCTCGCTTTCGTCATCCTGAGTCGTTTTCCATTAGTCTGATACAGCCGGCTGGCTGGTTCACCGGCACTATCCTTCACGCACCTCGTGCGCATCACGGCCCTCGACGGCCCACTTCGTCTTGCTCGGTCTGTCACGATAGGCCGGTCTACCAGATGAGACCTTTCATCATACGCATTCGTCGAGCAGACGAAACGTCGTACTGGTCACGTCATCGTTGCCTGTGCGTGTCGCCTGTATTTACGCACTTGGTATCCGGAGCCTCACCTCCGGTGTTAGGCACGCTTGGTGCAACGGTGGGCCTCGAACTCGCGCACCTATCTAGTGTCTCCTCCGGTTGCGAGGCGCAGACGCATGCCACCACGCCACCGGGCTCGATGTTTTTATTCTACTACTACTACTACTACTACTACTACTACTACTACAACTACTACCACTAGCACGAAAGCAACGCGAGCACTCTACACACGGCTGACTACACCTACTCCTTGGCGGAGGTCACGACTCGGCTTAGACGGCGGGCCGTCGAATCAAGGCGGCAGCGGCAACGCCGGGCCAATTAGTGCAAAATTCGAGCAATTTCGCGCTAATTGTTCCAATACCACTGCAAGCTACGATTAGTCGACTCGGACGACGCCGACGCTGAACTTTAGCTGAACTGAAGAGTTGGCCGAGCCATGCATGTGGGCGGCCGGCATTTGCTTGTCCGTCCGTCCGCCCGACCGCCCGTATTTATTATGTAGGGGTCGGGGCCGGGTCAATCATGACAACCGTGTCCGTTCATTGTCGACTTGACCGCCACCATCATCTTTTGTCATCGTCGTCATCATGAGCATCACCATTACCACCGCCACCACCACCACCCCAACCCCAACTTCATCATCTTCATCACCATCTTCGTCATCAACACGATTCTGACATATCGTTGTTATTACAATCAGCATCATCAGCACCTCTGTCGTCAGCCACATCAAACATCTACAAGAACGCCACGACCGTATGTCTGGTCATCTAGCCTCACCTTCATCATAATCCTCAGATCAGCAGCAGCAGCGGCAGTATCATCACTATCACAATTATCTGACCTTATCGTATCATCAGAAACGTAGGCAACTGTGTAATGACCGAGATTATCATCGTCAGAAGCAGCAGCAGCCGCAGCAACAACAACAGCAGCAACAGCAACGCGCGATGGGCATGATCCTCATTCTCACCGGAGCAGGAGTGCGGCATTGTGCTGTGCCGATTTCATGATTCCGAGTTGACCTCCTGCCCGCCGATGGCATGCCACAATTGACAATTGTCTGGCGGCCGATACGTTTCGTAATTGTCACGTTATTCCTCTCTATTAGTAGTTTCTCTCTCCCTTCCCTGGCCCTATCTCTTTCTCCATTTCTTTCGTTTCTCTCTCTCTCAACATTTCTCTCCCTCCCTCGCTTTGTTTTTCTGTTCCGATTCTATGTTTCTATCTTTCTGTATGACTCTAGGACGGTCACAGTCTATGCGTGCCGATTGCAAGACTAAGGTGTGTCGGGTACGCTGTGCGCTAACTGTCTCATTTTGGTCCTTTCGCCCGTATGGCTCGCACTGCGAAGGAAGGACGCTTGATCCATGATGGTCGTGTATAGGACACCACCGCCGCCGCCACCATCACCATGTTGCCGCTTTCCGCTGCTGCTGCGGCTGAAACTTCGAACGACCGAGGACAGAGCCCGATGGAACCGGAGCAACTCGCAGAGCAACAAGTGTGCGTCGAGCGCAGTCGAGATGCAGTGGAACACAGCACAGAAGAACTCTCAACATCACTCCGGAAGAAACGAAGTGCGGAAAATGCAGAAAAGCTGCACAAAAAGCCAATTTAATCAACGACATAGAGGGAGGCGCTAGGTCGCTTGGATAGTAGTTGTGGATCCGCGTCCCGTAGGTAGGCCAGCTAGCCACGGCATGTGAGAGCTACGCAGCCTTTGCCGGTAATGGAGATGACGCGGGTTACCACCTCTTGATCAGTCAAGCCGTAACATCAACAACCACTGCTGTGGTATGACGTTTTGGAATTCGTCGTCGTTGTCGTATAGTCTCCAGCTTCTCTCATTACCTCTTTCGACATAAATATTAGTTTCGGGTTTATTCACCACGAATTGGTAGCGCCTGCGTAAATATTGCACGCCTCTTATGCGCCGGTTAAGTCGATAGATGACCACGCGTGTTCATACATAATTGTGATGCCACGCTCTCAGGTAGGACTTTCTAATTTCTGCTCTTTCTGCAAGGTGCCTTAAGTCGTTTTCGCAGTCATTCATATCGTCTCGATGTAATGGTTCACAATTGCGAACCAGGAGGGGTTCTGAGGGTGGGGGGGTGGTTAGTGGGTAGTGCGCTTGGATTAGATTGATACATGTACTCTCCCTCCTGCGTTTAGTCACACACTACCTGCCATAACATCGGCGGGTGTGCGTAAATGCATTTTCCACCACTACCCGCCACCTCCAAATCTATCTTCCGGAGCTTCCTCCGAGTGCGTGACTCACCGCCTCTTCACTTTCCTTCGATCACCGCCTTCACTCACCGCCTTCCAAGAACAATCCTTCAATCTAATGAACAATATCTTCCACTTCTACGATGGTTGGTTAGTGCTGATATCAGCTGTTATCTTTAATCTATATGTATACAAGTTATTCAGCCGCTGTTGGTTGCCTGGCATGAGGACTGTATTGCTCGCGGCGTGGTTGCCGTAGCTGTCCGTAACAGATGCAACACAATCATATTTTCATCTAATTTAACGGAAAAACCAAACAAGAGGTTTTCCGTAGAGAATTTCGTACGTAGTATAGCTTTGCTTGTTGTGAGACGGTAGAAGGCGGAATTTCAAAACCTCTCAAATCGAAAGTAGAAAGATCCAAAACCTCTCTGAGAAAAAGAAGAGAAAAGACAGAAGGTAGCCAGCATGCCAGCATTGATTCGAACGAGTTCAAATCTTTTGCTAGGAACCCCAGGTCATAATATTATCGGCTTGTTTCCAAACAACAGCAACCTCGTAGTAGTTACTAACTCGCCCTTTGCGCTTGCCTAGGAGTTGTTTTGTTTTATATAGGCGTAAGTGTACGTAGAGGTCTACCTTTGTAGAGGCTGACA
>QVRM01000857.1:62500-80318 GCA_003439945.1 Dermanyssus gallinae
TCTACTAGATGCGATGATGACAGCTGTTTGCATACTCTAAATCTAGCAGTTCCAGAGCAGCAATCGTTAGGCTATATTGCAAACTCAGGAGTAGAATGTGCTTCTTTAACACACAAGGAGTTCCAAAGTTTTCCTCTAATTATTTATTACTACTATTACTGTTTGGTCTTTATCATAGTGCTTGTTCAATTAGCACAATTATGAGATGTAAACGTCTGCTTGACCTTAATTGCCCACTAGCTCAGGCCAATGGCGCCCGCAACGGAGGGCACATTCCTCCTACATCACACCTGTCTGAGAAGCCGTGCTTCGCGTCGATCTCCTGTGACATCTTGAATGCGTTTAATCGACCGAGCAAGATGGCTTAGTGGCAATGCCTTTGCCTCGTCTTCGGGAAGCCTGGGTTCGAGACCCAGTCCGACCACTCTTAAATTGGTTTGCATGGTTTCCAATTTAGACAAAGTAATTGCCGGAGTGGATTAAAAATCAGCCATGACATGAAAAAACCGTGCACAGGCATTAGCCTTACGGAAAAAAAATCTTTGAGAAACAGATCAGTTCTACGTGGGTGACAGGATTGCAATTGGTACGAAAATGCTCCTCCAAGCAATTTAGAATATTTACAAATTTTCACGGTTTTCGGATTGTTCCGCTACCGATCCTGGGTTGAATACAGCCGCCGTGCATGAGACCGTCACGTTCCACGCTAAGCGTTTTCCATATGCCCATAATGGAGTAGTTACTACTTAATTAGGTTTGCTTCACGGGTAGCTCTAAAGCCTCTACCGTCCCGGTGTAGATGGTGTACGGCTCCTCTGGAGCTTTTCGGACTGCACTCTTGAGTTCTGCATGTCTTTGGAGCCTACGAAAATCTATAAGGCAGCTCAGTGGGTGTAGGCCATTTGAATCTGCGGCTTGTCCACAACGTTTGAATGTCTCGCAAGCCGGGGCATCTATTCTCGACGCACGCCACGCGGAACAAATTCAACATAGTTCTGAATTAAGGGTAAGGCTAAAAGAATCTTGTGTTGCTAAAAACATGGCGCGGTATTTTGGTTGTTCGAAGGTTTCTAGAACTTTTCTGGACATATTTATGATCATGTGTTTATGCAGCGAATGTTGATTGAGGCGTTCTTCTAGGGACCTGAGTCCAGTACGCCTCTGATGGCACGATCTGCGTTGATTGTCTCACTCTTAATTTCTAACCAAGTAGCTTTCTCCTCTGCACTTATCCCAATGCAACCCTCGCTTCTGCTCGAGGCGTGCTCTTATCCAGATGCTCACCTGTTTGTGGAGGCGTGGTCTAGGGGTTATGGCTATAAGCCATGGTCGTCATATACCAGGGTGTTGCCGGCTATATCCCTGTTGTTCATCGAATTATCTTTGAGCAATTCTTAGTAAGAATAGATGATAAACCATGCCGCCAAGAGTCAGCGGTCATGCTACCACAATGACATTATGAGAAACCCCAGATATCTCAACATGTACGGTCCTCGGTGCCGTAAAGTATATTCGATTTTGCTATTAATATTACTACCAGCGGCTGAGCCATCTCGGGAGACACCAAGCCTACTTTCTGCACCGGCACGCAATCGGAGTGCAAAAGATCTCGTACGTACCACGGACTGCAGATGAGAGGCGTCGACCAGATGGCCTCACCCGCCGGTACTGGGGCGGGATGTCACTGTCTTCGACACGTACCCGGCAATCGTGCACTAGCCAGCGTGGACGTCGGCCACATGATTCACCAACGAGAGATGCACAAACGACGCCTATACGCGCATCTTTTTGAGGACCACGTTGTAATAGCCTTCGGTCTCTAGTCGTCTAGCGATTAGGGCAAGGATGCATTCAAAATGACAAAAGAGCTTGGGAAGAAGCTCTATGAGGCCAAAGCGGAGCCAAGATCGACCGCGTTCCTATGTCAGAGGGTGTCATTGGAACTACAGAGAGGCAACGCCAAGATGATGATAAGTGATGCTAAACAAAACAGTTTTTTTTAATGATAGTAATAAACCTTTGTTTAACAAAAATGATTATTATTATTATTATGTAAACGAGCTCCTTTCCATGTCCGCTTAGCAAAAGTGGCCTTATAAAGACGCCGATACCCCTTTTCACATACAAATTGAAATCAGGATTTTCATGGTATTATTAAATGGCGTTTTTGCAGAGTAGCAGCAAGAAAAGCTGATTAACAATAAAATGGTCTTCTGATGAGAATTAGCAAAAAACTGTATTGTTTTAGTGAGAAACAGCAAGAAAACGACAGTCGTCGGTAGTCGAAGCGGAGCGAAACGAGTAGCGCAGCAGTTACGGAACAGAACACTGCAGTCAGAATAAAATCCTGCGGGCAAAAACTAGCCACACCTGATTTGTGATGCTGTAGCAATTCATCGACGCATTCGTTGTATCTAGCCAAAAATATCTCACAGTATAAAAACGCCGCTGCCAATGTTTCATGGTGTCTTTGGTGTTTTTTCCGCGGTTTCGTTGCTGCTTTAGCTGGCGCTCGTTGATCTGAGGACACACATTCGGGCGTAAGACATCTGCGCTCAGCCTCTAGACCGTATAGATTGTGTTCATGTTCACGCTAGGCAATCGAGTTCGTCAGTCGCTGTAACGGAGCATAAATGTAGTTGATGCCATTAATTAACAGGAACCTATGGGATCAACGGATTCGATAGTTCGCGGGTTCGATCAGCGCAACGAAAATACATGCCAATTTGAAGTGCACATGTTTGTTCCCTTTTTTGTTAAAATTAAGTTGAATGTCGAATTGATTAATTGAGTGTATGAACCAAAGGCTTTATAACACGGGGCGGCTTGCAGCACTTCAAGCTGATGTGAAAATTGCGTACGCGAATACGAAAAAATATGCTGGCTGAATATTAGCCTAAATGGCCGATTGACGAAAGGGCGTTTAATATATATGTATTGCTGCGCACACTGTCGCAAGTTTTTCTCCTTATTGTGTAGGACCCTGGTTCTGGATCATTTGCAACCGTGTAATCGACTGCAGTCCCCCGAAACTCTTCGCAAATAAACACCAAGGACATTTGCAATCTGAGCAAAAGTCCGTTTGACGCGGAGGGCACGGACGATAACTAGTCTTAACTCATATCATAAAGATGACGCATCGTGGCCTGTCATGAATAACACGTATTCGTGTTTTACCAAACATGAGTTTATAATTATGTACATTTTAAACACTTCTGCGACCGTCCCACCTAGCGAAGAAGTGCAGACCCAGCACACACACATGTACCTTGTGTACACGTGCCGACTAGTGCATGCCATTCTATTCCAAATCTCCCTGGCGCAACCTCTGCCGGCCTCGGACACTTTTCCCTGCCACTCCAACAAAAATTGGTGAAATTATCCTATAATAGATGAGCTAAGGCTGATTTTTCATACTGCCGGTCCGCAATCCGCTAGCAGGTAATGGAACTGTAGAAGGAGTTAACGGTCTGACTGACGTGGCTGAGAGGTTTCAGCAGAAAAAAAAGAGGCAATAGATGCCAAACGCCTGTCGCCAATGTGCCTGGCAAAGATCGTCCCCATATAGTGTAGTCTCACCCCCAGATACGGGAAGTAGTTAACAAACTCCAGCAATTGACCACACCAGGGTACTAGATGCGTTCTCTCGAGGACGGTAAGAATTATAGGCAAAACACTTATAAGACAGAAGTAGTTAAAACGTTCTTTGGAACAAAAGCAATGCCTATAAGTAGTGATAATTAATGTCTGAATGCGTTCTAGAAATGAAAATTGACTTGATTGTAAATTAAGCATGCCTTCATTAAGGCTTTAAATGTCAGGTCTGTTTTAATTAGATGCACCGTATACACGCATCTGCAAACCCGCAACCGTGTAAGCAATTACAAGATAAGCTCTTATACGTTTCAAAATATATGCATGAATATAAAGAACTATTCTTATTATTTAGAAAATTATAGTTGTACATAATCTTCTCTATCACTCATTTTAGCAATCGTATAGCTTACTGTATTTTTCAGCTTGCGGTTAAAAACTAAACACAAATAGGTTCCACATAAATATATATATATATATATATATATATATGCCCAGGGTTGTTCTAGGCTGAAAATGAACACTTTCACTTACACGAAAGTGTAATGTGAATTGATACATAAAACGTTTATATATATATATATATATATATATATATATATGATAATAATAACTGAAAGATTCGCACACTGGCTTGTAACTTCTGTAGAAGAAGCAACTATGGCCAACATTGAGGGGTATATTTTATTTACATCTACGATATTCCGTGGGATGAGTTATGCTGACTGTCGTATTTGTTCTTTCGGAAAAGACTCAGACGTTTTCCAGAAGTCAAATAGAGCACTTTTCTGATATATATTATAGTCTATCACTATATCATCACTGCAATCTGGCAATTCAGTCCACGTAAAGCTAAGGAGGATTTTGATGAAATCTAAATGGTTTTAAAAGTTTGTTTGAGTCAAACCTGTACTGTGGTCGTTTTAACAGTGATGGCTTATGATTTATGGCTTAGACACTAACCAATATTTGCAATACATTTTCCTCTCTCTGTGTGCGTGTGTATTGCAAAACTAGAATCTGAATAGAAACATACGATGCTGTTGTGGCGGAAAGCCTCTTAAGTAAACCACAGCATGCGACATCTTTGTCCATTTCACTAAGTAATAATGCCCACTGTTTTTTGAGGATAAATCGTCGCTTTTTATTATGTTGACTACACCGTTGACGCGGCATCCCGCTGAGCTTTAAGGAAGGCACACAGACACACACACCCACACACACACGCAAGACAATTGGCAAACAATTGCAGTCCTACGTGTGGATTTGAAATGTAGGTCTTTTGAGAATAGCCGCGGCACGATAAACGCCGGAATGGCCGAAATGGCACACTTTTCTCATAAAAATCAAATCGGCGACGAGCAACTACAATACTGGCGCCACCAGGTTACCTGCTGTAAATGGGAGTCGTCGATTTACGCGACTTCCCTAGCCTAGCTTAGTGTAGTCGCGGTGCGCTACAGGGATTCCGTAGCATAGTCAAACGTCGAACTTTGGTGTCGGAAGCCTCGCTAGCGCGATCGGAACGCAGTACATAGATCCTGAAGAACTGAACAAGATGAACGCAGTAGAAGCACGCGCTTTTACCTCAATGTAGTCTTCGACTTTTAGAATTCACCCAATTTATTGGCAAGCCAGTGCGACGCAGAGATAGTGAAGTTACGTCACTGTGGTGGGGTGGGATCGTAGCGATAGTCGCCTTGTGCTGTGTACACACGGTTTAAATACTGAGCTTCATGAGGACTATAGTGTGTGTGCACCTTCGCAGCAATGCGTTAAAGCGCATAAGTCAGTTCAATACGATATAGTGGTACATTTAGTAAAATGTCTATGATCGTCAGCATACTGCCGCGGTTAGTGCTGCGATTTGAGGGAACAAAAGCGAATTACACTCATCTTTAATGAGATTATTGTTCTTAATCTGATTATTACTGTTCAACATGTTATCCACTAGTCATGCCACCAACGACCGACAATGATGAAGAGGGGAGACTGTTCAGACGTAACATGCCGGCAATGTGCCAGAGTTTGTTGTTGTGGTTGTTGTTGTTGTTGTTGCTGTTGTTGTTGTTGTTGTTGCTGTTGTTGTTGTTGTTGTTGTTGTTGTTGTAGAGAACCACTACTGTGTCATCCGCATACATGACGACGACGGCGACTCTGCTCCTGCACATGGCGGAAGGGAAGTCCACAAAGTTAAAAAAACCGTATAAATTCAAGTCAATCTCGACACGTCTCTCAGCCACACTGGTGCTGCAAGCCACACTTGTGCAGTGAGCACACCTATATCCATGATTTTAAGTTGAACGGTTACACCTTCCAGGAGACGATCGCGGGGCACTACACCGTCTACAGGAAAGAACCAACACAAACTTCGACCTAGTTAAGGGTTACTTGACCGATGACCGGACGCTTTCAGCACACCGCCGGCGGAAGGTCGCTATGCATACGAATCGTTCACTGTAATGCAACGGAACTTGGCGTGAATATCACCATTACCAACATCAACCAATAGATCACCAAGAGTGCCAACCAGCCAGCAGTGTTTATGCCTAAGGGCCTGTGGCTTTGACATAGGCCGCTGTGTACGTAAACATCTCAGTAGATACAATCGTCAGTGAAAATGCCCGGAATTGGCTGGACACCACGTCAGCGGCAGCGACAACGACCACCGAAAAAACGTGCGCACGGGACCACCTGTAATTTATTTCGACTACTGATTTGGCTAGGATGATAAGATGACGCATTGGTTAGAGAACACTTTTTGTCAGTTATTCTATCTGTTTATACTTGTGTTGACAGTACCCCCTCTCCGGGATAAGTATAAAACTCACGGGAAGGAGCTGTTCTACCAACTAGTGGAGCTCCAGTTAGATAGATGGTCAGCATACTGCAGCGGCTCGTATTGCAAATCGTTCGAATAAAAACGCGCTACTAACGCGAATATAGATATATATATATATATATATCTATATATATATATATACATTATATATATATATATATATATATATATATATACATATATATATATATATATATATATATATATATATATACATATATATATATATATATATATATATTACATATATATATATATATATATATATATATATATATCTATCTATCATATACCTATATATCTCTTATCTATATACACACATTTTTTATTATATAACATTTAGATTATTATTTTTAATTCGTTATAATTTGATAAATTAATCACATGTCTTGCCACGAATGACCGATAATGATGAGTACTCGGGGGAGAGAAGTTCTTTGCCACTTTTCAGACGTAGCATGCCGGCAATGTGGCAGAGTTTGTTGTTGCCGTTGTTCTGATTCTTGTTGTTGTTGTTTATGTTGTTATCTATGCTGTGCTGTTGTTACGGTTGTTGTTGTTGTTGTTTGTGGTGGTGTTGGTATTGGTACTGTTGTTGTTGTTGTTGCGCGTGCATGTTAGTCCTTGTTAGTGGCGGCGAAATTGGTTATCTTGTGGTGTTTGCTACCACACTAACCACTTTAACTGCCTCCTCTCGATTGCGCAGCTCTCGTCCTTCGTTAGACGTCGTCGGCCATCGGTCTACTACTAGCAAGAGTCGAGCCTGATATGTAGATGATGTGCTTATATATAATGCGATAACGTGGGCAGGGGTGGTGGCGGTGGCTTGTGTCAAAACTACGCCACATGTACTAACCGCTTTATCTAGATAATCCATGATTGACGATTTAGAAAGGGTACCGCCGCCACGACAACGACGACGATTTCTATTACTATTACCATCACTAGCTTTAATCCAAAAAAAGATAGATTTGGCAGACGCTTGTTCTTTGCTGCCGCTAGTGCACAGCGCTCCAAATCCTGCACCTTATAATATATATATATATATATATATATATATACTTCAGCAGCATCAGCAGCTGCCGAACCATACAAGTGCTGTTCTGTGAGATAATGATGATATCTATTGATGCTTAGATGGACAGAGTTGTTCAGTCATTTCGAATCGGTTTGTGAAATTCGATGTGATTTCGTATCCGCAGCAGCGGCGTGCAGCGGAGATGCATTATCCATTGTTTGATGTTCTTGTATTCACTTGTTGGTCCGCTGTTTGCTATTGATCCAAATATAGTTCGTGTGCTGGCAGCAGAAAGCGTATACTATAGTTAAATGTCGCACGTGCCATCGTGTTCGCGAAGTCGACTCGAGACTTAGATAGTAGAAGTAAATAGTTCCGATGATTTTAGACGTCGTCAGCAATGTCGCTCCTCTTTTGGCACTTATAGTACGCTACTAGCCAGGGTTGGCAATGTAACGCGTTCATCTATGAACCACGCAACATCATGTTACTATATCCGCACTACGTTTTGTATTTTCCCGCGTGTCCCCTTGACATGATTCGCAAACAGATATCAATTAAGATCTTGTTCAACATCTATTTGGATCTAACTGTATCTTTGCAGAGCTATTTTAGCTTCTTGGCTCCTCTCAAACGGAAAACTGCTGTGCAGTGTATGTTGAAAGTGGAATCTAATTTGCAAATATATATATATATATATATATATATAATCTTGCTTTATGTGGATTTTCTATATGTTAAGAGTAGTTTATATGCATATATTTTGACACTTGTAAGTGCTTATTTTGTAATTGCGTGCACGATTTGAGGTTGGCAGACGTACGTGGACTGTACCCCTGAACTGAACAGATTTGACTAGTAGGCTCTTGATGGAAAAATACTTGGTTGCACTAAACAGTATTTTTTAATTATCGTACTTCGATTTCACTCATATTCTTTCATTCGGCCATACAGGTACAGTTATATCGTTTTTATATATTTGTTTTAAGTTACTAAGTTCCTTTCTCCATAAAGATGGGAGAAGGAGTGAGTTAAATCCAGCAAGTAGGCCAGTAGATTTAGGTATGTACGGCGCACTTCTAGAATCTTCTTTAGCTTTGGTAAATTTTAAGTCAAGTGTTGCTAGGTCCCTGCTGTTTAATTGCGGAAAAGGTATATCTGATTCCATATAAGATTTTTAAAATAACTGAAGTGTTCAAAATGCCTCTAATTAATCCTATTAGTTTACAATACGATACATGAATCTTACTGTGTCAAACGTATAATACAAACGTACTTAAATAGAAGATATAAAAAGTATCTCCTTGCTCTCTCTCTCTCTCTCACACTCTATATATATATGAGAACATCGAATCAAAAGAAATTAAAGAAAGAAATTTCAGCAAAGATTGGCTACTGTCATCGTTTTTCGCTTTGGACGAACCCCTAATGACATTATAAAGTTCAATCGTTCTTCGAAAACACAGTATAAAAGATTTTACAGGTGTTAATGATATTAACACCAAACGACGGGCGCAACGCATACTGAAGATATTGTTGGCGAGTACGCTTCCGAGATGTTCCACCACGCGCATATGGCCTACTGGTTCTGTTTACACTTTCTCTCCAATGCGCACACCATCGCGTCAATAACCGGCATCCAGGGAGACCCTTTAGGGCCTGCTTTGCCTAGGGGCCATGGTTGTAAAGGTGACTGCGTGTTCCGAGGAAATCCGGTGACCGAATACACGCCGGGTTTCCACTGAACCCACAAGGTCCGAGATCCTTACGAAGTAGTGAGCGGGACAACACACGGATGACGCCCTCGCGCTGGAGCAGAACCTCCTGCCGGAATGCACATTGACCGAAAAAAAATAATTTGCAGTTACTCGGAATTCCCTTGCTACAAAACATAGTAACGTGAGCCATCGACGGCCAGACGGACAATTTTGGGGTAACAACCAAGATCGTAAATGCTGCCCCTTTTGGAATCCCACAGGAGGCTCTGTCTCTTACGCTTCTCTTTTTCAGTCTGCCAAATAAACTCTATCTTGCGAGGGTGCGATTTGTCTAGCCATCTTAGCTAAACGGACCCACTCAACGACTTTTCTGTTGACGCTCTGTGCGCCGTCCTCAGCTTCCTCGATCTTACCACCGGGGCCAAGCAACAGGCTCAAGCACGGAGTTGGAGCGAGGTTTGCTGTCCGGAAAAGCACCGTTTTGCTCACAAACACGGAACTACGCACCGATCGAACTCGTCGGAGATATAGAGGGAACTCCCAGAAACTTAAGCTTCCAAAAGATGTAGGCGAGGAGGTAGACAATATCTGGCTTTAGACCGTTCTTTCGTTTACCACCGACGAGGTCGAAAAGAGGCCCATCCAGGTTCTTACACAGAAAAGCCGAAGATTCACAATATATTTCAGTTGGGAGAACTGTGAGAATTTCAAAACACAATGAGGCAGTGCAGAAATGCGTTTTGGATGATTCTCATACTCTGGTGTGCGCTTTGAGTTCCAAATTCGATATCTTATGACGACGAATTTGTCGGTAGTTGTGTTTAGATTATCTTTAAGGCCGATAAATCGAACCGACTTGCTCAATGTCCGATACTTCTGGGTTCCTTCAAGCTCAAAACAGAAGTTCGTGTTTGATTTTTCTCTGACAGGATGATATACACCGTAAATGCAACGTAAATGAACCGGCGAAATGATTGTTGGCTTTCCCAAGCTAGAAGGTGTTTCTATTGTGGAAAAGAGCAGTTATTAAATGTGCACGTTTTAAGCGTGGGACGGAGATTTGATAGCACCATACACCCGCTCTTGTCAGCGGTTTAGTGCTGACTTCAATGTAATTTTATATAACAAAGTTCACGTTTTTATTAAGTGGACACATCGTCTTGCAACTTTTCTTTAACTTGGTATGTAGTTCTCTTCCTGGATGTTTAGTTGGTCGTGACATCATCTTGATTAACAACGTTTTAGCAATACACTGATTTTGGAATCATTAATATTTTCCAGACACGTGTGTTCTCGCCTAGTCTACGAGATAACAATAATTTTAGTGTTGTCTAAATAGTTGCTAATGTGCAGTCGCGTAGCACATACGCACGAGTATGTAGCTGAAAGTTAATGTAACGTACGTAGGCGGAAAAAGATTCACCATCTAATTGATTTCTGTCTAGACACTTATTGGTACGGCAATCGTAGTTTGAGTAATGGTTAAGTTTTTCACCTAGATCTGTAGTAGCAACGCCATGCGTTGCACAAACCTGTTCCAAGAGGCGCAATCGTTTAAACGAAGTGTTCACATAATTTATTTGCCTGTGAACACTTCATACGGAAAGGCACCCAGGTGCAGTGACGGCAAAGCTATATTTTACTATGGCTGTGTTACGTATATATATATATATATATATATATATATATATATATATATATATATATATATATACATATACATACACCTTCTGTTCCTTCTGTTATTTTTAAAGGCATTTTCGATTTCATCATATATATCTAAGGCGCCGTTGCTCTTGATGTCTTCTTTTCGCATGATCAATGCTGTACGCCTCTGCCAACCAGTGTTATTTTATTTTCTTTGCGTGACTCATATATAATCATCAGAAGAAAAAAATGATTTAGACTTCACATAGAAAAAATAGGATGACAATGTTTCTTGCTAGAGTCGATGCGATGATAATTGGTTTTGGCAATAACTGCATTCGTAAGTGCTGCTGCACCCCTGTAGTGCTTCGTGAAAAATACAAGTCATAATTCTATATATATATATATATATATATATATATATATATATATATGAACTCGTATATCGTTAGTTAAGTAAAAATTTTACACGAAAAGCAAGAATAGCTAAAATATAAACAAATCGTGTATTTTTTTTTAAATATTGCTGTCTGTACTTTGTATTGCAATGTAATTTAGTCATGATAAAATGCTCGTACATGCATTGGTCAACACCATTTGGTAGTGGCGATCAAAGAGCGCATGGTTGGTCGATAAGAACGCTTAAAGTGTGTTGCGTTTAATAATCATAATCAGTTTTAGCAAGATTAGATTAACATACTTGAGTTCTATGATAGTATTTTAAACTTGCTAATGGGTCAGCCATTATGGGCTCATTGATGCAAATGCTCTTGCCATTTTTCCTACACTAAGTCTTGTTTCCTGGAGACAAATAAGTTACAGAATGGGGAAAAATTCATTTACGCTTCATTGTTGATCGTTAGTTTGCTGATGGCCGTGATATTATTGGTCTACACTTTACTTTTCAAAAACCTTAGAAGAAAAAATCCTAACAGCCCAGGTTGGGGTGCGCGAAGTACCCAGTTGTTGGACACGGCGCCAAACCAATGCTTCCGGACGATACTGTACGATACTGTCGGCCTCAGCGACAATATCTTTAGGCGAACGGGCGCATTGTAGTTTTTCACGACTTCAGTAAGTGATGACTTAGAGCATCATTTACCAAACCTGTCCTGCAAAGCTTTTGCACAAGTTAACCAGTGGTGCTACCCTGCTTTACTTACGAATACAGCAGACCACGGAGAGGATAAAACTGGGCGCGCAAACCTTTGAAAGACGCCGTTGAAGTTTATTCGAACACCCTATATGAATACTCGTATATTTAGGGACAATCATGTATATATTTTGCAGTGGCGGTGGCTTAGGCGGCTAACGCACCGTTCGAAACGAGGCTTTGCCATGGCAACCATGATTAGCAAAACAATCTCAAGTTCGAGCCCCTCTGCTGGAGAACGTCTATATGACCATCCAGTAACGAGAACGCGATAACAATAGATGCATTTAGACAACATCGTGCCACAGGCAACTTAGCCCATTACAACGCCTGAAATGTGATTTTCAGTGCTTAAAAAAAAAAAAAAAAAAAAAAAATATATATATATATATATTTATTTGTTTATTTGGCAGACCAAGCTTAAGCATATTCCACTGCTTTCGGTCGAGGTGCAGGGTGTAACCAGCTAACGACTTTGTCAAGTCGTGCAAACACCATCGATCTGCAATTGCCGCAGGCCAAATCAGGGGTTCAGTCGTTCACATCGTGGACCGAACGCGAAGGTTTATCATCACCGTTGCCTGCTCGCCTGCCTGTCTGCCTATGACAAGTCATATCTTGCTTTGGACGGCTGCGATTTTTTTCGCCATTTTTTCTTGTTGATTCTAAAATAAATGTCGAACGCGGCAAAAGCCACAGCAGCAGCAGCAGCAACACTAGCAGAAGCGACGGCGCCGGTGGCGGTTACAGCGATGGGTAATCGCCACACCGTTGCTACCTGCCGCCTCTGAACGTCGGGGTTGGTCGATTGGCCGTTGAACGGCTGCGAGTGTCGATCCGTCAGTCATGCGGTCAGCTGCCGTTAGCCGGCGATCTACGGCGGCTTGGCTGTCTATCGGTGGTTGGTGGTCGGTGGTGGTGGATCGCTCGATCCGGTGTCTGACGAGATTTAGCCGTCGTCGTCGCCGCCGCTGCTGCTGCCGCCGGGGACCACGCTTGGTTGGGCGGCTGGCTGGCTCTCGGTGACAAACGAGGTGTGGCTGGACGCGTGCGCTCGTACTCTGCATTTAACAGAACATTGTTGTTGTTGTTGTTATTGTTGTTGCTGTTGTTGTTGTTATTGTTGTTGCTGTTGTTGTGATTGTTTCTGCAGCTTTTGCTGTTGGTGTAGCGTGGTGCTGGTGAAACAACGCATTCTGCTGCCGCTACTGAAGGAGGCAACTTTGTTTGTACATATATATATATATATATATATATATTTATATAGATATACGTATATATATATATATATATATATATATATATATATATATTTATATAGATATACGTATATATATATATATATATATATATATATATTCCTTCCTCTATGCCATAACCATATATTCCTACGACTCGTCTCCTGTATATATTCTCCGAAGCAATCGAGGGTCTTCTCCTACCACCTTACGGCTTAAGTCGTACATTTTCTGGTGAGCGTTAATTTGGTTGTAATTGAGAATGTCCACTGTCTCAGCTATGTTTCTGATAGTAAGTTAGCAATTATTAAGAACGGTATCCGGAACGTTTTCAACATTTTTCAAATGGGGATCATTTTCGGTCTCTCCATGTCCGCTGTAAAATCAACAATACTATATGATTTAGTTTTTGTTACAGAAATTGATGCAAACTCGTTGCTCCTCCATTTCCGACTTCTTAAAAAAACGTCGAACCTGATTTTGTTGACTTCTTTAAACTAAGCTCAAACAATAAACGCCACTTTACCTGTGTGCCATAAAAATGGCTGTGTGTCTGATAAATTGCGCTTCTAAGCAAAACAAACCGGAAAACTTGGTGGTTTCTGTTTTATTTGTAAAATTCGAAGTACCAGAACTTGCCAATTCGCCCTAGTTTTTTTTCATATATATCACATTTCGTTTTTAATGGCCAGCTGTCAGTCTCTACTACGAAGATATTGCGTTATATGATTTATAGATTTTTAGCCAGGCAGATTCAAACGACATTGGGTGGCCATCGAACGCCGATTTCCGTACGGTAACACGAGCAAGAAGAAGCATCATCTCATCGCCACGTTGTCGTCGGTGGCGGCGGCGGCATATCTCGAATACGCAGGGCGCATCCAATTATATGATCCTGTTCGTTATCTTCGCATGAGATTTCAGCGTTCATTTTGTAATTTGGTTGAAGCAGTCGTGGACGCTTCGACGACGTGACGACTGCTGACTTCTGCTGTTGTTTGCAATATATAGATCGATGCCTGCCTAAATACCGGCTTCGGCCGCTTCACCGGGTTCAAGCACATAGAGCTTTCTTTATTTAACCAAGAAACGGTAGTCGTTGTTGTTGTTGTTGTTGCTCCTGTTGTTCTTGCTGCTTCTGCTGTTGTTGTGGCGGTGGTCTGTTCATCATCTATACATATGTATCCTTTTCGTCTCTCGTTCTTTCTGTATTCCACTCGACCTTATAAATAAACGTGCTACCAATCTGCCCGGAATTCGGCACGATACATATATCAGTACATATATATACATATATATGTATATATATATATATATATATATATATATATATATATATATATATATAGATATATATATATATATATACATATATATATATATATCTATATATATATATATATATATATATATATATATAAATATATATATATATATACATCTTTGGCTATCAGGGATATTGGCTTCCTTCAGTATACCGGATAAAAGCAACCTAACAAGAAGTATTTAACACGTTTGGCGCACACGTTAGTCCAATCTTGGAGCTTCTATTGTGTCACGTCAAAATTTGTCGCCTTGTCCCAGAGCAATGTTGGTAGCGCTTACTACTATTTTAACATAGGGTCGACAAAATTCCTTGATGTTCGGCCTTGATGACTTCAAACCCGTCGGGCACACAGAGCAGAAAGTGCATAGCAAAGCAGATCCATCCAATTGGGTTCTTATCACTTGTACAGTTACACTAGATCATGAAGGTCAGTAGCCTAACATTTCTCGAAATGTATGCTCCAGTTTCTACGGGCGCTTATTTCACCCCCCGTTCACTTGCGAATAAAAGTGTTTTCCATTCGATTCTATTTTAATCCACGCTCTGTACTATCCATTCGTCGCCTAACAAGAAGAGAAGATATATATATATATATATATATATATATATACATTCGGTCTTAGTAAACGCACCCCCAGGAGCTATGTAAGGTACGGCTCCCTCATGTTAACGCTCTGATGTGCGTGTGTAACCTGGTGTTGTTCTGACGCAGCTATTTTAATTGGCTGAGATAATTACAATGAAGATATTGCAATATGAGTCACAATAGCTCAAAATACGAAACATTTCAGAAAACTGTATCGATCTAATGTAACGACAACTACCACCCTCTCCTGAGCCTGTTCCTCCACCCGAGTGAGAAAAACGTCACAAATCGCAACCCAACGCATGCAAAAGCGTGACATAACAACCAAAAAAAACCTCGTTACATACAGACAGCACACCCGGACATTCCTAACGACTGCATACACTGTGCCATAGAAGCGGAATGGGTAGAGCACGTGATTTTGGAACGTATCACAACCCACCGGATGATTACGAGCCCGTCGTTGTTCATCAAATGGCCTGTACTAAGGTCAGTAGTCACGACACCTTTCAAGAATCAAGAACAGTTCAAACGAGTGTGAATGAAGAAGCGTTTTCGATTATGAGCTATTGCAGAACCAGGCCACGGCTTACAGTAAGACGTACCAGCTTGATAGTCTGAAGTAGGCTATGCGACACAAACTGTGCAGTCGTTGGAAATCTGTGTTGTATTTCGTTAGGAAAACTCCCGCCTGTCTACCGTTGTAGTGTCCTGCTTCATCTGCTGTATAATTTGTTTCATTCACAGTGACATTTCGCTGGGAGGATAAAACAGAGAAAGTGTGGAGGGTATCAATGGCCACCTTCATCACCTTATCTTTATGCGTCGAAAAGAAATAATGCATACACATATTTTATTATCAAACTGTGTAGCAATGACAGCTGTAATATGAAATAAGTGAAGCAATCAATCGTGCGAATAGGCCTACTAAGAATACGGCAAGAGTAAGTAACTAATAATATTGAGAAGACGCCCGTTTCTGCTTGCAACGCCGCCACCACCGCCACTTTTGCAGCTTTTATAGTTATTATTATTATTATTATTATTTAGATACTGTGATATGATTTAGTTTATTGTTAGTGTCGTTGATATTTGGTTTTTCAAGCAGTGAAGTACAGCTTGTGACACGGGTTACTCGAGACGATATTGTGGTGATGCAGCGGTGCCGACCAGTCCACGGGCAGGATACACAAACAAATTATATTTGTCCGCCAATTGCAAGCAATACCGATAGCTAAACGTCGTAGAGACGCGACCGGCAACAACAGCATTTAGCCAGCTGACCAAGAGTAATTATCCTAATACATGCACGCTAGTTGATACAAATGCCCACGAAATTGTGCGGGTATCGACATCTTAAACACGAAATTAAATGGTTGTCTCTGATGTTCATTGTAATTTCAAAGGCAGAAATTGTTGTCGCACGTGGAATCGATCGCGTTGTAGCAAAATCGCAAATCGTTCTTGTAGCGTGTTCGACTATTAATCGAATGCGAGCCAATAGTACGACATAGTTCGGTTTGCCATTGAGCAGCTGTTCAGCAATACGTAAACATCTCTACGCTATGCTCGAAAAGAGGTGTTTAACAATGATGCGCGTGAGCGTGAAGCGCGTGAGCCACGTGAATAAAATAGAAAACCAGAAGCAGAAAGCTTCAAAATTAGCAAATGCAGAGGCTTCAAATTTTAGCAAAGTATATTGTCGGCTCCACCCGAATGTTGCGGCCTTATGTAGAGGAAAACTACTTTCTCAAATCAGTCTACCGCAGGAGGAGGAACACCCTAGGCATGGGAAGAGGCCAGAACCGCGGCGATCAGACACATTCGCGAAAAATGGTCCAGAGCGGGAATAACCCATCCTGAAATTCAAGACCCTCCGCGAAACTGTTTGAAATGTTTCATGTAGTACATCCTGGATTCGGCCCAAGCATGGGAATTGGAAGCGGAAGTAGCACAGGAGGAGCTAAAAACAAAGCACAAAAGATGCATGGAAGAGCAGAATCATTTTGAGACCAGCACGGCCGAATAAAGTGCAACTTTGAATCAAACGGGTTTACAAGGGCTGGGACAAAGTGCGTCTGACAGGTGGGGAAACCTGTGAGCGACCCCGGCCAATTGATCTGATAGGGCACTCGCCACTTCACCTGATGGTCCATAGCACTGTTCTATGGAGATCTGAGCCATCAGAGAGTGAAGCTTAAGGGAGGTGCGGTTAGTGGGTATGGGTGTCAGCGGCGTAACATCCATCCGCTGGGGTCGGTCCCACACAGCTCGAGATAGAAACCGTAACCGAAAATTTCTTACTCGCAGCAGTAGTGCGTAACTGCATTTAACCCTCCTTCACAAACTAAAAGAGGAGAAGGAACACCGGATTGACGTCGTAGTCGGTCTAATAATGAACACAACCAGAACCCGTGGTTTCGTGATGGGCCGTAGTTTTCGATTCAATCGATCATAAGTCAAGTTTATGCGTGTTCAATTCGTGGACGGCTTGATAGGCGACGAGACTGCCATTCGCCATTGCTCTCGATAGGCTACAGGTCGAATTTTTGTGTCATAGGTGAGTGAGAATGAAAATCGTTTGGTTCTTGATTGTTCTTCTTCCAGCTAAACCTGTTGTCGTCGTCGTCGTCGCCGCCGCCGCCGCCGCCCGCCGCCCTTAGGGTCTCTTATGGCGGATCTTGATTCTGTTTTT
>QVRM01000858.1:0-67473 GCA_003439945.1 Dermanyssus gallinae
AGCAACAGCAGCAGTAGTAAACAGGTGTGAGAAATAACGCTCGTTAGCCGCGTCAAGCCGGACGTTCGAGGTCACTATCTTACTGAGTACTCCGCCCTCGTACAGGACGACTAACCGTTTTTTTGGTGCTAGTTTGGTGTAAACGTTACAGGACGTTACGTTGTTAGTCGTTTGGCAATCAGGCAGCGAATACAAGAAGAGATAGATAGATAGATCATTTAGTAAGTAAACAAAAAAGTATTAGTTCTATTTGTTGACCATTGCATGCATTATAGGAGAACGGATGCGCTGAATTCGTTGTAATGTTGCTTCTTGTAGGGACTATAAGGGATGTTCAAATGATAAGGTGCGAAAGGTTGAAACAACCGTGGATGTGCGCATGAGCGGGCGCCTCCGCATGACAGAGAAGAGGGAGGAAGACAGTTAGTTGTATGTCCCATCCCATCGACGCGGCAGTGCGCTTGTAAGGCGTATCATAGCGTTGCCATTAGAAGTTTTTTTTTGACGATATGCCTGCATCGTCACCTTCTTCCTAGAACATTCAAAGCTGTGCCCTCGGCAGGCAAGGTGACACTCATCGCTGTTTTCGACGTTTGACGAG
The DNA here is from genome assembly GCA_003439945.1 of Dermanyssus gallinae. Taxonomy (NCBI): domain Eukaryota; kingdom Metazoa; phylum Arthropoda; class Arachnida; order Mesostigmata; family Dermanyssidae; genus Dermanyssus; species Dermanyssus gallinae. Next base: position 602 of record QVRM01000858.1, read on the forward strand.
GCGCGACGCACGAATAGTAACATTAGTGAATAAATACAAGAAGAATTCCTTAATCATGGAAAAACAAATAACAGTGGCGTATACTGTGAGACACTCTGTAGCTCACGACACAGCTCCATCAACAGCAAACGGCTTGAGCTGCGCCAGGAAAGGGTGATTCTGCTCCACGGTAACGTGCGTCCACACCGGGACTTCAGGGTCGCACAAAATGCACTGGGCAAGTTCAAGCGCTTAAGCATCTTGAGCCCTACAGCGCCCTGCAGTTTCTATCACCTTGGTCGGCTAAACCTCACCTTAAGGGAAGACGTTTCGAAACTCGGATAACGAACTAAATAACACAGTGGAGGACAGGCTCTTGTCACAGCCGCTGCTCAGGCCTTCGGTGATCACTTTTTGAATATATACTTCAATTATAGCTTTCTGAATTGAACACCCTTTAAATATACATATATATATATATATATATATATATATATATATATATATATATATATATATATATATATATATATATATATATATAGCGGCATACCAGCAAAAGTTATGTGGCCTGTACTCTACGTTATTCAAGCTGAAACTCGACCTCCAGAAAAGGAAAGACATTTACAGAAAATTTAACTTTTTACCTTTTTATGAACAAGAGGACTACTTAAGTTTTGGCGAAAGGGAAACCAACAAAAACACTCTCTAGCGTGTATTCAATTACTTTTATTTCAATGACAGCAAGCAGACGTTGCTAAAATCGGTCCAAACTTTGTCTTCTGGGGCCATTTTTTTGTCACAAAATGCCGAGCGATCTTCAGCGATAAAATTGAACATTAGATAACATTCTTGTGCCGCAAGGGTACAAAAGCTGCTGAAACATGTCTAAATACCGCCGCTATCTTAGGGGGACAGCTTGTGAGTAGGCGCGCCTGCAAACGACGGTTCAAAGAAGCTCGTAATAGAGACGATCATTGAAACAACGACAAACCAGAGTCCGAAAGACCTTTAGTGTTCTGAAAGACGTTCGGAAGAGGTCATTCGACGCTTGAAGATACAGCAGAACCCAACAAAAGTCAACTAGCCGTACCACTGCAACTTCATTGCTTATCCCGCCGTAAAGTGCCGTTTAGGTATCGGCGACGAAGTATACGTTTTCGATCTCGATATAAGTAGAAAATTATTCCGAGTCATGGGCGCAAGCTTATCGTACAGCCAGCTCACGCGAGACACAGGTTTTTACTATAAGGGTATCCCGTATTGTGGGGGTGGACACCGAGGTTTTGTCGGTCACATCGAACGTCTCTTCCACTTATACGACGCATGCCCTTATGTGAACCGTTTTAAGTTCCTAAAATAATTATAGGATCTGGCCTGTAGACTCGTGGAGCTTTCACGTTCTTCTCCTGTTCATTGCAATTGTTCTAGGTAACTGTAGGTCTGAAAAAAGCGGGTTCTTGTCAAGCGTTCTCAATGGCGTTAAACATGAATGCACAAACAAAACGGTGACGTGTATGTAGAAAATATTAAAAAGTTTAGTGACTATCGTTTTAAAAGGAATTTGGCCGAAGGTCGTTTAAAAACGAATTTGCCAAACAATATTTGATTAGTCTTATCATTATGGTACCAAATATATAGCAATGCGAGCCGTGATTGCAGAGTAATTAATTCGGCGGGTATGTAGACATTAAGTGTATGCATAAATGACCTGCCCAGATAAATCATTCGTCATAGCTCTAGAGAAGCACTCCATCAAGCCATTTATGCCTGCACTTAATCTCGACATCGAAGGCTAATAAAATAGCTTGTCTTGTTTTTTCCCTTTTTTTTTATGACCATGCCGCGGTTTATGTTCTTCTTAGTTTCTGTATAGGAGGAATATTTGTCTCGCAATTGCAGATTGGGTGCCCGTCTGTCGGGCAATAACACCAGTATCACGGAGTTTGAGATATCACTCTTACTCCGAAACAGGGCTTCTCATAGATCATGTTTCATAGGAAAAAAGATTTACTTTAACAAGTTCTACAATTCTCTATGTCGCTTTCAGAAAAAAAAAATATATATATATATATATTTTTTTTTTATATGTTTTTTTTGTTTTTCCATAAGGGTAATGCCCGTGCACGTTTTTTCATGTCATGATTGATTTTTATCCACTCCGGCTTAAATTGGAAACCATGCAATTTAAGAGTGGCTGGTCTGGGTCTCGAACCTAGGCCTCCCAAATGCAAGGCAAAGGCTTTGCCACTAAGCCATCTTGCGCTCATATATATATATATATATATATATATATATATAAGCTTTCTTCGTCGTTCATGCACTATATTGCTATCCACAACCAAACTTCTACACCAGCTCGTAACTTAGCTATCTATATTCGATAACTATCGATTTCTTTAGTCTCTGTTGTCTCTCTGTGTGTGTGCCCCTCTCTGGTTTTTGTTTTTGCTCTTCGTTCCCTCCCGCTCTTTCTACCTGTCTTCTAACGTAACACTTTAACGAGGCTTTTTTCTAGATAAGTCAACTGCTACTTGTGACGTAGCCGGACGCAGATGGACGACGGCACCCAGACCGACAGGCAGAAATACAGTAGCTCGAGAGCTAGAGAGAGAGAAAGAGAAAGTTTGCGCTAGATATATATATATATATATATATATATATATATATATATATATATAAATATAGAGAGAGAGATAGAGAGATCTATTGGTCGAGAGAGAACACTATCGGCCCACCAAACATCTAGGTGGGAGGACGACGAGAAGGAGCAGTGGGTGAGAGTTACCGAAGGCGAGGCGCGGGACAACTATTAGGAACAGAGAGAAAATGCATTGAGAGCGCCAAGAGAGAGAGGCCAGAACACTATCCTCATCATCATTGTCGCCATAGCTCGTAGCGCGCTCTGCTGTTGGCGGTGGACGGAGGCTGCCGCTGCTGCTGCTGCTGTTGACCGAGACTGAGGCCCCGCCTTCAGCTCGCCTGGGAGGAGGAGCTTCCTTGGCCAGCAGCCCTGCTGTGACTGCTGGCGGCTGCGTGTGCCTCCGTGTATATATATATATATATATACTGTATATATATATATATATATATATATATATATATATATATATATACTGTATATATATATATATATATATATATATATATATATATACATATATATATATATATATATATATATATATATAGTATATATATATCTATATATATATATATATACTGTATATATATATACATATATATACACATGTATACATATTTATAATTAAAGACACCATATACGCATGAATTTCGATTCCATCTAGGCTTGCTGCGTTCTGTAGACTTCCCAGACTAAAAGCTGAACCAATTCACCTCTCGGCTGAATGCAAGTGCTTCGCCTTCAAATGACGCCGTGCGTTCTAGACCTCGAGCATGTCCTGCCGACACTCGGCTATCAATCCACCTCCAGCAACTTTGTTTTTTTCTTGCAACAGATTTCGTGCTTCTATTCGATCGAGCTCAAAAGAGAACCCTAACCGGGTTGGTGTTCACCTACCGAGCAGGGTGAGCCTCTCCGACCTGAACGTATGTGCCCGAGAACACCTTTACTATTTTTTTCACGTTCTCAACGCTAGTATTTTATAGGTTACCTACCCCACCACCACTTATTTGATACGACTAGTATTACTATTGTTATCCAGATAATATTTTTTATGCTGATCGAGACAATAGGTAGCTAGGAACCCTTCATTGACAGCTGTATATCATATAAGGTAGGAATGCGGATAAATATCTACTCACTGTATCACGATACCAATGACGTCGAGAATTGTATTCGCTGTATGGATCTATAAATATTTGTATTTGCGCATATGAGAACTGGCAAAGTCTCTGAAATGTTCATAATGTTTTTTTTTCTGAAAATAGATCCTGTGTTTAGATTTCGTTTCATTTCCACTCTACCGCAGATTTATTGACGCGATAGGCCTAAGCATCAAGGCACACCTTTAAATCGCGATTTTCGATACCGATTGAACCGCGTAAATCGAAATGTCTTCCTCTTACTTTTTTATGATTCTATTTTCGGAAAGATGATGAATTTGCAGGGTGCCAAGTCGGGTGAGTAAGTTCCGTGCTTCACAAGCGTGGCTCTAACTGCGACGATAAAAGATTTCGTGTTTTCTGCTTGCTGGGCGCCAGCCATGTGGTGGACCATTTTTGTGGTGGAGCCATTGCCTAAGATCCAGCCTAGAAGTCTTCTTGATAAGTGCAGTGCAAACTTTTAGTAGGCAATATGCAATACTCTAATGGCTCGATACTTTATTTCTGTTCGCCGCGATTTTTCTGCACCTGGTGAAGAGGCAGAGTGACAATCACTCGGCCAGCCTACCAACTGTTGGAACTTCACTTCTGTTGGCGGAAGCGCCCTAGCGCTTGATAACATTGAGCCTTAGGACTAAGGAGGAAATCGCAAAGATTTTAATTTAACTAAATTTGACAAAACGACGACGACATCATATTGGCACGATAGATATTAAACAAACGACCATAATTGCAAACTGTGGCAATCGACAAGTCAGCTTTAAAAAAAGCAAAATATTAAGTATAACATGGTAGAACAATTGCAGTGGCTGAATGAACTGAATGAGTGTTACTCACTTTCAGCATCCTTTTTCTCTCTGCAGTGTGCGCACGCTTTATTTATATAAACGCGCATTTAATTCCGAGCCCGAGGGTGTCCGGGAAAAAACACGGATTTAGTTGGTTTGGGAGTCACTGCCACATTTGCCGCTGCTAGCCTCTTGTGCAATAAGCATTCCCGAAACCTCCTATATAAAGTAAAAACAAACCGGCACACGTCGTGGAAGCGGGAGTTTTTTAGCGCAGTCGCATCACCGGTGGCTGGTCTCAGCGGCGAACAGGCGGTGGATGGGTCCGTCAAGTGGTAGTACCATTTATTGCTCCCGAGAGATTCGAACCGGCCATGCATGTATACAAACGCTTCCATCTAATTAATAAAACATACACGTTGTTCTGCCATATATATATATATATATATATATATATATATATATATATATATATATATATATATAGCAAAGCACTAGTTACTCTGCAATCAAATCACACTAATACATACGTATTTATGAACGTGTATATTTGCTTCCCCTGGCTGTAAGCTATGCTAGCTAAGTATATGTAGTGCCCAGCAACGATGACCACATGTACTACGGCTTATCCGCGACACCGGGCAAAGCAGCACACAACAACTAGAGGATGGATCTAAACTGCAAAATTCACGAGATAGCTCTACACGGCTTCCATTATGAGGGTGACGATCGGTCGCCAAAAATTCTTCGAGTTTATATATATATATAGAGAGAGAGAGAGGGAGCATTTATTATACAATTGTATGGTTACAGGAATATATAATTAACTCACTACGCAAGCGAGGAGTGCTACCAGTTGAGCTTGCCCTCGAGGCGCTGAACCACCAGTGAAAGCCGCCATTCAAACAGAACTCATTTCTCCCTAGGACTAAAACCATTTTAAGGTGGTTGTTTTTACTTCTAGACTACAGGCTTGGAACCGCCGCGAGCCGTATCTTTAATGCATCGGGGGCCAGGCACGTTGATATATCTAGGGTTTTTCCAAAAGTTCTTGTGGCGACATGGCCGCTGACTCTCGGCGGTATGGTTTATCATCTATTCAATCAATGAGTACCGCTCGAAGAAAATTCGATCACCATCGGGAGTCGAACCAACGGCACCACAGTAGATCACAACTTAACTTTTTTTCGGGCTGACCTTCCGCCAACATTTAACGTCCACGGGACTGCTTTCGCATTGCTTCGTAGGACGGACCCCATAAATACAAATGTGCCACGGTGGGCCTCGAACTCGTGCACCTATGTGTCTCTTCGCGGTCGCGAGGCTCACGCGAATGCACCCACCACGCCACCGGGTTCGACAGCGGTAGATTACAACCATGATTACCGCACTAGCCCTCTACGCCACGCACTCACTCTCTTTCTTCCCTGTTCCCAGTTCAATTAGTTTGTCAATCTTCTGAAGAGGCGACCTTGCCTCGTGGCCGAGTCCCCCGAGTGTCTCGAATGGCATACCTGTAAATGACCTTAAGTCTTTCAGCCTTGCGTGTCACAGTACCAACCAAATGTACATACATAGATGAATTCCAGACCACACAATACGGAGAACGTCAAAAAAGTCCCAGTAGAATTCAAAGCACTAATTGCTCATGTGTAATGCGCTGTGCCAGATACATTGTTGCGCCTAAAATATTACTCTTTTCAATAAACATACATGATTTACTTGCACCGGGTGCTCTAGTCGCGTCCTTAGATATTTTACTACATTACCCCAAAGCAGCATAGGTAAATTTCAACCGGGTTGGGTGATTGGACCTTACGCCTTAAAAGCTGCATCAATAAATGGGGAAATACGTAGAAGTATGATAAGTTGTTTTCTATTATGTGCACTAAATATACGTTGCGTACAAACAAATCAGTTGAGTTTATGTAGCTAAATTTTTCTACGAATGAAAACGTTAACGTCAATGCAGCAGCTGTTTATGAACATCAATTTTATTGCATATTGGTTTATAACACTAAAGTATATCCGGAACTGAACGCTAAGAGGAAATGTTGACCTTTTTATGTTTTTCCTCCTTGATGAGCCAGTAGTTATAGTTGTCCTGAAACACATGAAATGTTTAGTAAATATTATAACTAAAAAATATATATATATATATGTGTGGCAGACTAGACGGATATATAGGTAACTAGACTAACCCATGTTAAGCGCCGTACCCATGGACAAACATTTACAGATGTTTTGTACGATCTGCGTCTAGACGTCTAATCAACTGAAGACGACAGAGATTCAATGCGCAATTTACTTGTCAAGGTTCATATCCATCACATTGCATTGTACGTATGCCTATATCTATATGTATATTTTCTATAAATACATCGAATTCCGCAAGGTATTTGAAAAATTCTGTCAGATGGCAGAACATGGTTGTCCCTGTGGTAGCTAAACATATCATTACTAATTATTTATTAATTCATTAATAGGCGAAGCGAAGGCCGACAAAGCAAACAAATACGGGGGGGGGGGGCTACTCGCGGCGACGGTGAACAACGTTTTATCGGTGTACGACGTTGTTCAACGCTGTACGTTGCTCTTCGGAAAATAACGAAAAGGGACGAACTGGCGACGTGGTGAAAACGGGCCCCTTGACCACCTGCCGCTTCAACGCTTTTCACTGGCTATTCAGTAGGGCAACGCGTCGCGCGCTGCGTCGTAAATGTGTTCAAGCAACAAAATTGTTAAATATAGCAGCGACACATATGCATCGCTATATGAGACATTAGACCTGGATGCCTATGCGCTGCATAGCGCCTTCTACAGTACTGCATTGAAATACAAGAGTTTGCAAACATCTTGGAAATTGACACTCAGCCAACCTATCAATAATGAACGCAGGCGATAAGAATGTGTCTAGAGCTCGTTCTCACACTCCCAGAGCGGAAAACAGACAGCCCTGGGCTAGATCCCTTGGCGAAAAGGCAGCACGAGCACCGGAAAAATACGGTTGCCATATTTTTCAACAAAAGTGAGATTTTGACTGGTATCGAAATCGAAGAAACATGTACGGTTATTTTTTGTTTTTCTTTGCTAAATGTGGTTGCCATGACAACGGGCGTTGCCATGGCAACCACGGTTAGCAAAAGAATCGCTAGTTCGAGCCCTGGCCGTGCTGGTTGAATTTGTTGGCAACTGAGCCCATTACGAGCGTCTAAAATGTAGTTGTCAGAGCGTTAAAAAAAATCTCTGCTGAGATCAGAGGCCGCATCCTCAAAGCCCACAGAACATCATCCCGTAGCCTCTCGGCACGTTCCCATAAACGCAAGTGCTGTCCCTTATGTCATGTAGCTTGGCCCTGTGCAATTTTCTCTTTCTCTGCTGTAAATAAAAGTCTTAGTGGAATACGTTTTGCGGCCCGTAAGAACGTAGTCGAAATGCTTCCACACTTTCATATAATGTCTGAGGAAGCAGCATTAATATTGGTGGATATCACGTCCAAATACAAAAAAACTTTATTTGCACTAAGAATATTTTCGGTACGAACCGTGCATTGGTGTTGTTTAAAACCTTTGCATAGCTTTTAGTATGTTTCTATTTACTTAGTTTAGGCTTAGACGATTAAATTAAGAAAAACGCTAGCACTAACCTGAAGCTGCTTTAGAAGCAAACAATGTACTTTCTGCTCGTTGTTATTTACGTCGCCGTTCTCTGCAAGACAAAAGTCAACCAAACTTTATGAATGGATGATCAAATACTTGCCTGTAGCTATGGCGTTCTTCAAGGCTACGACGATCATATGTCCATATACGTTTGTCTGCACAGTACATTTGTTAAGTGTTTGGTGAACTAATTTGTCTGTGCGACTGTCGGAACACGGCTACCGGCCAACGACGGAAGCACGTAACAATATGAATTAATGCAGTGCAGACCGCGTTGTGCTCTTACATAGGCTGCGTGGTTGCGTGTGTGTGTGCACCGTGTTCTGTCAATTGTGTCAAATGTCCTTGTCATCTGAGGGAGAAGCAAATTCAGCAGATGCACTGTAAATATAAAAATATAAATATGCGTAGGTGTAGATATCTATGTACATTCATTATATTTATGTGCGTACATTGTATGCATATATATATTATAGCATGTTGTTGAAGAACATGACACACCGCGATAGTAACGCGGTGAACTAATTTGTGGTTTTTCTGGGGGCGTACGCTTTGCAGGTTATCCAAGTATAGATTTGAGCCTAGCAGGCTGTATCATGGCCACAGTAGGTGCTCGGACGATCTAACCCTTTTCTCCCTTAGCAAGGGAAAAGCTTTTTTCAAAAGAAGGGGCGCTATTGTGTCGGACTTAGTTACCCCCTAGATCGTTCAACAAGGTGCTGTCTGTTCAAACACTATGTATCAGGCCGAAACATTCGTGTGGTCGTTTCGCTAGCGTTTGAGACGTTGGGGTGGCAGGGGTCATAACCTAGAAGCTTTTGGGAGAGAGAGAGAGATCTCATCTAGTATCTGAGACATCAACTGTCCCTTGCGATCCATGGAGGCAACGCGACTGCTATAATGGGATCCATAGCCAAATGAGCTGACCCAACCCTTGATGAAACGTAATGACGTGACGGGATTGACGGAATGCACGTTCACCTGAGGATAATTGCTACCCTCATATGATTGATTGATTGGTTTATTCGCTTGATAAGTGTGTGTACACATATCACGCCCTTTTATATCAGGGGCACATAACACTTCAGCTACTGTGTGTATTATATGTGAATGTATATATATATACATATATATACACATGATTTACATTGGACCCTAACAAATTCAAACTAACAGCATACACATACCTGACGATGACAGGCCCGAGCGGAACAGCTGTGTTGTGTGGTCAACTTTGCGTATGCTACGCGGAGTCGGCAACCAATAACTGGGCATGAGGCCCGCAGCGGCGTAGCTTTTCGCTAGCGGGGCGACAACGTTCCTGATGAACGACTCTTGTTGGACGGCCGTCTGTGGCTGGTGGCGATCCATGAACGGCGACATCGCAAGGCCTATGGCGCGCTCTTCGTCACCTTGCTTAAAAAACTCCTGACTGAGGAGGTCGATCCAGCGTTCGTACAGGTCGAATCGTTTGCATGGTCCCGATACGTCGGCTAGCTTGATCGCTACCAATAGGACCGCCTCTCGGACGGAGTCCTGTGACCAGTCTACATCACGTTCGGTCTGCAGGCAGACACCGAAAGCACATAAACACACCCACGCCCATAGTACGCACAGTATACTTCAGTTAGCCGTAATATGCACATGACCACTGGTTGATGGCCAAAGACACGGCTGGTGGCTGGGATGACGTGTGGTGGCGGCACAAAATTGTTCATCCACTATACGTAGGTCAGCCAGCCATCTCACCTCGTCCCGTGCTAGAGCTAAGCCTACCAAGCCTAAACGAGATGCAAGTTCTAGATAGGTAGGCTATGACAGTCTAACCAAGACGTAACTTCCACCTTATGTAGAGAGTAACGACAGATACGACAGAGAACGTCTGCAATACGGACAGAAAGAAGGCTGCCGGAATGCGCCAACCGTGGTGATGGTCACAATGAGTATGAACTGGCCAGATTGAACTGATCTGTTGCCAACGATGAACTGTCACAACGGCAAGCCGACATTGGGCAATACTAAAGCTCGTTGCGGCTTGTACCGCCGCCCAAGTTCAACAGCCCGACGACGATTCCCCGACGATTTTCACCTGCGCAGACTACAACAAAGACAATGAGACAAAGAGTAATCGTCGTACCTTTGCTTTGAAGTCGGATAAGATAGCCACATGTCGTTCTAGGTCGGTAGCAAGGATGCATTCGATTGTGAGCCGGCGCAATTTGGAAAACTCGCCAGGGTCCATATACTTCAGAAAGTTCAGTTCGGGGTGCTTGACCAACAGCGACCAGGATGCCGACGCGTGGTGTTGCTCAAGAACAGACCTGCACGGAACAGTCCACACATGCACAGATGACGTTATCAGAGTGGCGGCTGAATAATAAGTCAAGACTGCACCTCAGTTTTAAATTCCCCTTAAATTCCAAATCACAGGTTAGACTTGCCTTGGCAGCTCTGTCCCAAGATCAATGTAAGCAACATTTGAACGAGATACAAGCATCTGATAAAGCGAATTAAATATCGATGGGGTACCTGCTTTAGTTATTTAACGTGAGTATAATTATTACCGGCAAAATATTAGGTAATTGGGTCAACGAAATGACTCAAATGAACAACAACTTAAGTTGCGTACATCTAAGAAACGGAAATAAAAACTGACTCGTTCATGCAAGAGCAAACACTATTGTTTATACAGTTTGCTTCGTTGCCTTTGTTGCTTCGTTGTGCGTATTGCCTTTCCTGCAGACGATACAATAGACATTTACTATAAATGCGCAGTAACCACCAATATGCAAGAACAGGATTAAGCGTAGAGGTCGATCTTCAATCGTTAAGCCATCTAACCGTATTCTCGTATCGTAAACTCGCGCAGGTAATTAAATCCCTGTCAAACAAAGCATAAAGCACGCTATTGAATTGGGCGATCGAAATTGTCTCATTTTTGCTTAATCGTATCGCTATAGAGTAGCGGACTCTCTATGCATGGTACTGTATCGTGTGCGTAGCATGCGCGATACATTCTGGCATAGCTGCAACAAAGCCCAAAGCCCAAAAAGAACCCAGACTGCACTACATGCTCACGTCGGTCAAAAACTGGGACGCCGTTACAAAGCCCATTGAATGTATCATGAAGTCAAAAGATGAAGCAGGGAGAGAAAAAATATAGCGTCCGAGAGTTGTTGCCAACGCGCGACTCGACAAGCAGGACGTAACAATTTAAAGCTTCCGAGACTTCTATTACATATATATATATATATATATATATATAGGCACTGCCATTTATATATGTAGGGTCTTAGCGGGTATCGCCCTAATGTCCTTCGACCCTTGACGGGCGCCAAGACTTGCCTACAGACTGCAGGCGTTCGGTGGCTGAGCTGTCCCACACTGTCTGAGCGTGAGCATGTTAAGGGGGGGGGGGGGCTTACCAACTCCTGTTGCGCTTTTACTCCGTTGTACGTAAATTACGTATCCTAAAACCCTAAACCTCCTCCCAAGAAAAATACGTTAAGACAATACAAAACGCATGGCTGTTTGCAGAGATACATGGCAGGCCGCTGTGACCCCAGGGTGAGACAAATCCTCTGCGCAAAAGCTGAACCAGTTCAACTAACCCAAACAGAACAGCAGCGGCCGCAGCAGCAGCAGCAGTAGACCGCCAGCGCACCTGTCGTTGTAGAGAAGAGCAAGCGGCGCCTGGGTGTCCACAAGAAAGCGATTGTTTCGTCCCGGGTGGTCAAAGTCGTGCATTGCAGCTGCCAAAAGGACGGCAAATAGCTCGATCCGAGTCAGGTTAGCAGCCACTGATCCGTACGGGGGGCTGGCCAATTTCGCCAGCGTGTCATCGGCCTCCACATCAACACCATGTTCTGCAGCTGCCGTATCCTCAGCACGAGGCGGCTCGCGAAGCCCTTGACCAGCTGCGCTTCAGATTACGGTAAAGATGTATCGAGAATCAGATAAATCGAAGGCTCTTCACAATGTGCACTGAGGTGTGTGCGTAACTGAATTCCTCCTTGCATTTGCCCTCCCCCGTCCGTATTTTAATGGCAAATTTCTTGACCATTATGAGGACACACGATCTACCAGCGATAATTCTAATGTTCAATCATGGCAGGACACTTTTAAAATTGAACATGTCTAATATTAGATTGCTCTGATATTTCAACGCAGACTATATATATATATATATATATATATAGTCCGCAAAGGTGTCATTGCAAGTGAACGGGTTGTTTGGTGAAGAAATCGAACATACCGTCGTGTTCGGGACAAACTAAATTGTTTTTGAAGTGATGTCACTATATATAGATTGAGAGGTAAACGCTTTGAGCGGATATATATACTTACCGAGGTTCTTGGGCAGATTCCGGTAAAACGACCTGATGATGTCTAACTGGGCAGTGCTGCGCTGTTCGGGCGATCGTGGCTGATACTCGAGGCCGGCGACCGGCTGCGTGCAGAGGAAGAAGACGCCGTGCAGTACGTCGGCGGCGTGCATTCGATTGTGGTATGGGACCAACCGATAACCGCTCTCGAGTGCGTGCAAATAAAGTACCAGTTCTTTTTGGGGTAGGCGAAATGACGTCAACAGGCCAGTGTCGGCTAGAATGCGATAAAACATCTAGGAAGGAAAATACGTGTATATAAGAGAGTGAGAAAGAGAATGGCGGAACAACAACAACAGTACACCCTATACTAAAGTCATATTACTGCCAGGTTGCCTTCTCTAGACGGTCGTCGTGCTGTAAACACAACCTCATGGAACCACCCCTGTCCAATGTGGTGAAAGCTCTTTATATATACATATATAATATCCAGAGGTGAATAGGGCCTGTCTGAAGCAGTTTCACTTTCAGTCGCAGCACACATCGCATCCTTGCATTCGGCGACTAGTGAAGTTGAGTCTCTCCTGGACCCCCAGGCGGTTGCCGGGGTACACTTGAACGGACTCAAGATGACGCCATTGCATGTTGTGGGTTTCTACCGGAGACCCCTTCTCTTCAGAGCGCGTGGTCAAAACTGGCAAACGACGGTCGATGGAAAGGCTTATGGGACCGAGCAACTACGTTCACCAAGAAAGCGAGGTTACAGGCGGTTTCTTTACCGGGCGCAGATGCTTGGTTGCACGCCCTCCCGAGCCCTCAGCTGGGAACCCTCCTGGACGACGAGTCTACACGAATACTAGTGAGGTTGGGTATGAGGTTGGGAGCAGAACTAGTCTTCCCACACCGGTGCAGATGCGGTGACGAGGTCGACTCCCTAGGTCACCATGGACTTTCCTGTCCCCAGAGTTCAGGCAGAATCGCACGCCACTCAGCCTTGAACGAGACATTTAGCAGAGGGCTGCGCTTGGCAGGCTACCCATGTATTTTGGAGCCGTCTGGCTTAGTCAGAGACGATGGAAGGAGACCTGATGGAATGACGCGACCGTAACCGACTCTTTAGCCCCTTCAATGGTCGGTACGGGCGCAGCCCGCCCTGGACACGCGGTACCCCTAGCGGAAGCAGCCAAGTGCAGAAAGTATTCAAGCGTCGGTTACCCACACTTGTTTTCACCCCTTGCATACGAGACATTGGGGGGCCTGGGTTGCTCACGACGAAATTGCTTAAGGATGTCGGGAGAAAATTGGCGCTTGCTACAGGAGACAAGAGGGCGGGCGAGTATTTTCTTACGCCGAATAAAACTAGTCAGGCTTTTTAAAACAAAACATATGCAGACTTACCAAGTGACACTAAAGTATTATGTCGTAACCGCAAATGCTACGGTTATTATATATTCTTGCGACACAGCGTGCTTCTATGGATGCACGTAATATTGTGACTACAGCATTGCCAGACACGGAGATGTTTCAGTCTAAAGCTATATATCTACAGGGTCTCCCTGAATTCGTCCAACAAACTTTGGAATCTACTACAACTCGGCGAAAAAATGATTTTTTTCCAATGGAACGATGGGCAAAACTCTCTTCTTTTGGAGTGAGCTTTTGGAGTGAGAGCGAAATTACCAAAAGTGGTTGTATCCAGCTTTTTATCCTGCCATATCGTCACTAAATCTGCGACTGCAAGAGCCCCAGTTTTCCTATCGATAAACCTACGCTACCAGTGTGTTTTAAGAAAAAAATTGAATTGCATTTTACTTTAGCTCAAAACAGAACAAATGTTGTACTGAAGATAATTCTTAATTAATGAATTCGTATATTTTGGCTCTCACGCTTAATTAGCCATTTTTAGAAGACATTTCCTCCCCTTTGTTTGATTGAAAAAATATTATTTCATCGAGCCGTACTAGATCCCAAAATGTGTTGCAGGAATTCTGGGAGTATTATAATTCAGAAATGTATTTCATACATACAGTGTCACTTAATGGATTTCATAAGTGCACACACCATCTCTTTTTATAACCTTCGTCAAATGCTCTCGTAGTCTCTTAGTACAACGAGAGCAGTCCTCCGTATCACCGCGGAAGGCCGAATTGCCCGTGGTTAATCTGTCACATAAAAATCTGGATATGTATCTGCTTTCGTGGTGTTACAACCAGTTGTTAAAAATGCGACACAGACGCCAAAGTGTTAAGCACGAAAGCTTGTTTTTTAGAAAGGAATTACAACAGCGGCAACAACAATAATAACAACAACAGCAAAAAAGAAAAAGAAGAGAAATAGCAACAATTTAGCAATGTTCACAATCCTCTTTTGCTAGTTGCGTGCTTGCTATTTTCTTCGCGTCCGCGCTGTGTCTATTTATCTGCGTGTCTCTTCGTCTTCGTAAATGAACGAATGTAGGTGTCTGTTTTCGGTCTCGTTTTAGGCTGACACCGCTAACTTGCTGGGCAGGGCTGACTGAGGCTGACTGAGACTATGGGAAGGGGCATCTAAAAAAATCCTTTCGGGGCTGACTCTCAGCCAAGATTTAACGTCCATGGGACTGCTTTTTGCATTGCTTCATAGACGGACCCCCATAAATACAAATCTGTGCAACGGTGGGGCTCGAACCCGCGCACCTGCTATGTGTCTCCTCCGGTCGCGAGGCGCAGACGCATGCCCCCACCACGCCACCGGGCTCGACGGGGCATCTAGTTGTCAGTAAGTAGTCTTGTAGGCTTGTTGTTAGCCGTAACCTGTTTGGTTCGGACTCGCACTGACTAAAACTTCGGACCGTTCGCTGGATGATCGTGGCACCCCCTTGCGAGTGGCGCTCAACAAGGCTGGACTTACGAAAGTCGCGGCTAGCGGTGAAAGGAGAGCGAGAGAACGCGGGGGGGGGCAAAATTGAGCCGCCAGCCAACAGGCGTCCGTCCGCCAACGGCATCGTTTGCGCTGCCACCTTAGTCGAGAGAGAAAAAGGTGAAAGAAGAAGAACCCATGAGAAAGACTCGAGCTCGAGGGAACGGGCAGAGGGCCGCCTTTTTTTAATGACTCCTTTTCTCTCTCTCTCTGCTCATTGTTCAGTCCTCATTGAATAGTCTCAACGAAGAAAGGAAGCTCGGCTTACGCGAGTTGGCTCTGTTCACTGGCAAAAGTTGCGCACGCCCGTCGGTCCGCCCGCCAGAAAGGCTGTCTTCGTCAATGCGGTCTTGTTGTTTTTGTTGTTGTTGTTGTTGTTGTTGCCGCCGTTGTTGTTGTTGTTATTGTTGTTGTTGTTGTTGTTGTTGTTGTTGTTACAAGACACTATCGGCGGGCAATAAAAGCCAAAAGTAAAAAGTTCGCCCATAAACCGAAAACAATCTCCTCGGCAAACAACGGCTAGTTGTCATACGTTAAATCGAACAAACATTATTCGTTTGCCTTTCATTACATACTTGGGCATATATGTATATTTATAATTAAAGGTATAATGTATATATATATATATATATATATATATATATATATATATATATATATATACATTAGTGATGTAAAGAGAGAACGAACTTTGAGGGGAAGTAGACTTTGCCTTTAGAAAACATAGTTTCTGCTTTTTAAAAGTCGTGTATATTGTAGTAGACAAATGTAGTGTTGTTTTAATTTAATTACAGTTAAATAACGACATTACTTCATTTCATACTTAACTATATGAAAATGACCCTAAAATGTTTGCACGATTCGATAGAAACGGATGTGCGTCGCAGTAGGCCTAAGTTTCAAGAACACGGCCAGATATCCAGCGAGAGTGCCCGAATAGCACAACATATATGTGCAAAAATGCCATTGTAAATCAATAAAAGCTATCAGGTATCCTGCCAAATAAAAGCGTCTTAGATCACCTGCTTTTTAGGTCAAGCTCGAGCTCGTAGAAGCATTTGAGATACCGTTTTTGTGTGCTCCGTTATTACGTATGATGACAAAGTAAGCAAAAACACAGAGCTGAGATCGTTTGCAAGGCCAAGAGGCCAACAGTCGATTACATACCGAGCTTAAAATGGTGAGGGGCCGCTGCTTGGATAGCTTAAATATATCGAAGTTCCATTGGTGCAGAGTCGACAAAAGCGGGTCATGGAGAACCTCGTTCGGGTCGAGGATAACCACGTTGCCCACTTGAAACACGCCGGGCGACATGACGTGGCCACTCCACAAAGACGATGGGCCAGCAGTCTTCTGTTCGCGTAGCATTTCCGTTTTCCTCGCCTGCTCCACTCAACTTTAGTCTGTAAATAATAAAGCCAACATTGCTACATGGCTTTATTCTTGATAACTTTCATCAGTCATTGGAACGCAACAAAATGATATGTATATATACAAACGCTTATTTGTAACAATTTGCTTCACATCATCAAAAACCGGAAAGAGACAAAGTCGCAGGCTAATTTGTCTCAAGCTCATACATTCGAGACAATTAGCAAAACACATTTACTGTAAACACGTGCATGTTGTATATTTCATTGGAAGTTTGTGAAAATCCAAGCTAGAATACGATATAAAAACTATTCAATACACTAACCGTCACAACACATTTGTGAGATACAAGAGAAGATCTAAGCATTGGAGAAGGCTATCGAATTATGGGAAAAAGATGTTCCGGTAATCGGTGGCAGTGCAATTGCTAATTACGACTAAAAAGGCACATAAATGGTATACTATTCAGCCGTTGAACTATACAAGGTTGCACCTACAATGCGCGGTCTGCAGGTGGTTCCTTGCCCTCAACGCCAGGCACGGAGACGCTCCTTCTCTTCATCATTGATGCTATTGTTGTTGCTTTCGCTGCAAAGCCTACCTGACGGGTCCGAGAAATCGCGGATTCGTGACGCGACTTCGGAGTGCACCCGCGGTCTCTACAGAGATTGCGCCTTGTTAGTCTCGGACTGATAGAGCCCCTTTGGCTGAACCTAACGATCCGCATCTCGGATGGTTATGTTCAGTCTACGACGCCACTGGCCACACGTACTAAATACCTAAGTTATTCACAGACATGACGAGCGTCATTTTATTCAATTATTGTATACCCGATAGTCAATTGCCTCGTTATGTAATTGTAAGCAATTTACAGTTCTATAGCTTTTTCCGCTTGCACACAACATCTTGATATAACCTTGGCATAACTTGTTTCACAACAAGTACTTAAGAAACCTATGTAGTCTGTTTTATCGCGCGCAAGTGAAATTAAAGAAGTGTCTGCGCTGTGAAATAAGTTTACGTTACTCTCATTGGTGTTCGATGGTGGCTTAAATTCCAAAAACCGGTCGACTTTGTGCAGGTCCGTGCGCAAGGGACTATGTCTAGGCTATAAACGCCTCCCTTGTACGATGGACCTTTTTACAATTATTTCTAATACAAAGCTAGATGAACTGCTAGCGTATATATGTAAAAATGCAACTTAGTTGTTATTAACAAAACAATGATACAGAAATGTATATTCTCACAGGTATGCTTTTGTTCAGAAATAAACAAAATAGCAATATATTCGGCCGAGACTGTAGATAACAAAGTTGCGTGGCAGAAGGCAACAAATGTATATACGCTCCAATTTTGGCGCAAAAATAATTTTTGAAATTTTCCTAAAGACGATCTCGGACAAAATTGTTCTACATAATAAGTAC
Source organism: Dermanyssus gallinae (assembly GCA_003439945.1). Taxonomy (NCBI): domain Eukaryota; kingdom Metazoa; phylum Arthropoda; class Arachnida; order Mesostigmata; family Dermanyssidae; genus Dermanyssus; species Dermanyssus gallinae. The sequence goes on from QVRM01000858.1 coordinate 18,853, forward strand.
CAGAAAAAAAAACGAATGAAGTTGTTCTAAATCGATTATAAAACATGTACATTACTTAATAAATGTTTGAACAACTCTAAGGTTAAACACAAACAACCACGACAGAGTAGCAGCATTAGTGGTTCGCTTAGAGACATTGGAATCGATATGACGTTGATTTGCTATTGTTTTGTATATGTGATTTTGTCATATTTTTAATTAGGTATTCATTTTTAAGCTTCCTCTCAGCTGTGCAAATATTAGAGCAGACCAATCGTTCTTTGATTAAAAGTTTATAAGGTGCCTGCGGGTCAATTGAAACGGGGCTTATCCAAACTGCGCAGTTAAAGCTAGCCTACATAATGTCCTCCTTTCTCACGAATGTACGTGTACTTACAGTGATATACATGTATATAGAGTTCATATTGAAATGTTTAGGCTTACCAACGTCCGAGTGCCCAGATGGTATTTTGCAGTACCACGGAACGCCACAGCGAGATGACGCACTGCGCGAACTGGCGAGAAATGTGCCCGTGCAAAAGTGTGTAACATTACTACTAGGGTCATCGAATCACACTGAGGGTAACCTCTCGAGTCAATCGGACCGTTCTTCAATGCTGTAGTTCTGAACTTTCATCAGAAAGTTGGCACAGCCACATTCCAGACCGATCTCGTCAACCGGTCAACCGGCCCGAAGTGCAGCATTTGCGCACGACGCGCGGCACGTTGTGAAGGCTGGCGCCCTTCAAGTGCACCGAACGTGCACGTTGTCTACGTACATACGTGCGCACATCGATAAAGCACAAGAGAGTCTGTGGCCCGTCGCGACAAGCGTGCGCGAGACCACATATGACAACGTTTTTTGGCAACGTGTTTGCTATTGCGCATATTGCAGCGGCACCTCATCGGTTTATTCCACTGCAACAGTTGACCACATTACACTCATCGAGGCACTAACTTAAGAAGGCAGAGAGAGAGAGAGCTACGAAGGCGAAGTAGCAAACACAGTCTGAAGCAGTTACAGCACGCAAATACAACTAGCAAGCTACAATTATGAACGATGAATACGAACAACGTATTTTTGCGTCTTTCCCTAATCTAAATAGAAGTAAATCTGAATCTTCCTCTCAGAACGTAGAACCGCTAGGTCTGCGGTGAGCAAACGTGTCAATCATACGGGGTGCCGTTCAGGCCTTCAACACGACGCTTTGCATAGAATAGGAAAGGTGAACCAATTTACCAGCGCTTGCCAAAGAAAAGTAATGAATATCAGTAGTATTGCAATAGCAGCAACGATGAAACCAAATTAAAACAAGGCGAAACAGGGGAGCAAAGAATGTCAAAACGACACATTTGTAGGCTAATGCAGGCGCGCCAGCGAATCAGCACCCTCGTATCCAATTTAATTCTTATACTGCGCTATAGACTGCATAATCGTTCCCATTAGCACATCGCAAACGAAGAGAAGGGCACCCACCACCTACATCCCATCTACTTCCTTATTCCTACGGGCTTTCCCTGGAGACAAGGGCCGAGATGTATCCATTCGATTCTACTGAGCCAACGTATCCGGATTATAACTGGCATATACACAATAGCAAATGCATGCCGTTGTACTTGAAATGTCGTCTATCCGACTGACGTAGCGCATTTGACCTAACACAAATAGCATTTACAAAAATTTATTTATTTTAATATGGATACTAGATACCACCTGGAGTAGTCGGCACACAAATGATCGCGCGAACATGAGCTGCTAGAATGGATGGGGAAAACGCTACTGCGGCTGGTAAACCTAAGCACAGCGTCGATATTTGCACAGGGTGAACAGGGCTCTGTTTTGCATCTAACCATGACCGACGAGGAGATTCTTCCAGTAATTCGCCACTAGAACGTCCTCGAATACGAGGACACTCAGCGATAATAACTATATCACCTACAGGCTTGATTCTCCCTGGCGCCCGAGGAAGTCCCCCTGCCCGAAGAAGATGGCGCTCGAATCGTCTAGACAAGGCTACACTTGAATCGACGAGGACGCCCAGAGGCTTATACAGGAAAGAGTCAACGAGGACAATGTCGCAGCCAGCGGCCATCCAGGAGCTGCTAGACGCCGGAAATAATGGCCGCTAGAGGGAGTTGTATAAAGAGCAACCGCTGTCTCACTTTAGCCGGAACCTGTTAAAGTCAAGTGTTTTAGGCCCGGACCCACATTCTTTAGACTCTAATTAGGAAAATGACAATCGACAGCCTAGAGAGGCGAGTATTCAATGCAAGTTTGACGTTTGGCCAATTTGGTTTCTGAAGGTCGCGTTACACAGGATGCTTTGCACCACATTTTAGACCGCCGCTCTAGCGAGGAGACGATGAAGAAGGGTCTCTGGATCCATAGGAAATTAATTTGACGTCTGTATTGACATTTGACATTTGTTTTGACATTTCTTGTAAGATAATTGCTCACGTTAATTTCGAGCTCCATTAAGCACATAGCTTGTTCGGAGCCCCTTTTATGAGATAACAATGTTTTATTTATATATGCGATTGTCACCTATTTACAATATATTGCAACATGGTTGTATTTTTTTGTATCACTTTTAACTAGATACCAATTTTGAAGATAATGTTCTGTGAGATCGCATTTAAATTTGAGCAGAGACTTTGTCTGCTTGACGAAGGCTGGTACTTTTTTTCCAGTAGGAGGCCCCAATGTTTCTGATTGATAGCTTTGACTGGTTGGAGTTGGCGTGTCACAGAGTAATCAAGTTAGATGTGTTGTAGATATGGGTGTTGCTGATGTTGTCAAACCATATAAGTAGCGAGAGAGTATTCTATAAGTTTTGGGAATGGCAAAATGCTTACATTTTTGTAGTGCGATTGCACTGAGTCTCGCATCCAGAGGTCTAGAGTTGTTCTCAGTGCTTGTTTTTGGAGTCGGTGAAGCGACCCATTAAGACGCATCTGTGTTAAGCCATAAACTTCTACAGCGTAAGTCAGGTGACTATGGACGTAGGCAAAATGCATCGCCATTAGGCAGTTTTGAGAAAAATTCGTCGAGCTCTGTATAGAGCTGCATTACTGCCAAATATTTTCTTACGTATACGTGTGACATGCGCTTCAAATGTCAGCTTCTCGTCCAACGTAACGCCTAGAAACTTTGTTTCAATAAAGGGCTTAATGGGTTCGCGAGTCTCACACTAGTAACTGAGAGCTGCCAGTTACGCATGCGCAGCAGACATTGCCGCAATCTTGCATATTAAAGACAACATTTAGCGACACCTTGCATCGTTTAAATGCGAGAATAGCTCCCCTGCGACAAAGAAATGTCGAGAGAGCCGGATCCTGAGTGGCATATTTGCGGAAACCTATACAATTCATGAAAATTTGCCAAAATATTGCGCCAAAATATTACTGTGCCCAGGCCCTTTTGTACCGGTGCCAAGAGATCTCCGACTAATAAATTACATCAATAAGCCTTTGGAAAACTCGTTTTTCTATTGAAGCACCTGAGAAATAATTGTAGAGGTGAATCAGAGGGAATACCTGTCTACGTGTATAAGAAATGCCATATATCAATATGTGTGCCGTTTTCCACAGGCTCACGTATGAGAAAAAAGTATCTGATAATCTTACGCTCAAACAGTGTTTAGAAAGAATATAAGTAACTCACACTAGAAGCGTTCTATGTCCATCGACCGATATCTGTTCCATCTAAAAGCTTTAAGAGCGCAATATCGAATATTGGTAGAGAGTTTTGCACACCTAAAGTGTAATGAACAAACTTTTTTTTGTTTTTTGTAGAGGTGGAAAATGCTTTACGCACACCCTCCGATGTTAATTAAGGGTAGTGTGGGACTAAACGCCGGGGAAGAGTATAATACTCGATCCAATCCGCGCGTGCTACCCACTAAAAACCACCTCTCCCACCCTCTTCTGGTTCGGAATTGTGAACCCTTACCTCGAGACCAGAAGAGGGGAGTCCCGTGCTGCGACCCTCTCCTTAGTCTACGAGTATGTCCCGAGCAGGGAGTGGGTCCTGCTCGGGAGTGGACACTAGAAGGCCTAGTGTTGAATCGCGATCTGCGGCGATCTTCCTGGCGAAATTTTTCGCGTATAAGCCCGTCTAAGTATTGAATCCCAGCATGCCAGTCCGTTGAGCATGTTGGCCACGATAGTCGTAGTCGGGCTACCTTTGTGGACATAGGAGGAGCCCGTGCGGTAGGCCGCAAGGGCCTCGCAGTCCTCTACGGTGTGCGCCGCGTCGTCGGGTGCGCCTGTGGTGCAGAGAACGCAGATATCTGTATTCGCCTTGCCTATCCGGAAAAGGTACTGGAATTGTCCATGCCCTGTGAGCACTTGCACGGAGTGATATTTAAGTGTTCCCTTGAGCTTATACCAGGTTATGAGGTCTGTGATTAGGCTTCTTGTCCAGGCCCCTCTGGTATCCCCAGCTGGTGGGTTGGACCACGTGCGCGCCCATGTGTCCAAGGAGTGCTCCCGTGCTTGGGTCCATGAAGTTGAACAACCTGAGGTGCTGAAAAAGCATGATGCTTCCAATAACATCTACCCAACGATCATTTTGTGAAAGTCCTGTTTCCTGTGGACGAAAAAGTGTTGAACCTTATTTTAGATGTTCTCGAAAGACTTGATTGATTTCTGTAACAGAAGAGCTGGAGAATCGAATTAAGCGATATTGATAGTGCAAGTTCCGGATAGTATAGTTCAATAGTTCCCAGCCCAGGTTGTATATACACAACAGGTCGCATGTTGTCTTGGTGAAAGATGACTGCTTTCCTACTCACGAGTTGTTGACGCCTGAGTTTATTTTTTGTGAACTCGCTAGAGTTGTTAGCAAAAGAGGTCTGTATTGATCGTCTGTTTTTTTCTTAGAAGTTCAAAGTAAGCGATGCTTGATATCCCGCCAAAGACATAACTAGCGACCCCCCAAATCGTTTTTTAAGCACTCTGAAAATTGTTGCGCGGTTAACTTAAACTTTCTCCGCGACCTCGAAGGGTAACCGTTGAGTTTGCTGTACCCTTAAGCGCAGAACGTTCTCTCCCAGAACATATATCTCGGCGACCTTACCTTGATTCAGCGAGGTTAAAATCTCCACCACGAAACTCGGCAAACCATTTTCGATAGGTCTGTCTATCCGTTGATCGAGTTATCTTTGAAGATTATCGAGACAATTCGACAAACCCCGTCTTGTTTAGATAAAATATATCCAAAAAGCTATATCATCATGAAAACAATTTTTCTTCAGATATCAGTAGAATGTTTTATTTTAATTATAATATGAACTTAATTTAACTACGCATGTCACCACCGCGTGCCCTAGAAACAGCCACCATGAAACTTGACATTAATCAAATTAACTCGTCAATTCATCCCACTCCACATTCACGCGTACCATTAATAAGCTCCTGAAGTTTTTGGAACCGCAGCGCCTGGCACTGTCGTGCATGAAACCAATAAACCTTGCATAAGGTACGTCGATGGCGTAAGAATCTCATCGTGCACTTTTAGGCGGTTAAATCTCCTCTTCCATGAAATCCGACTTGAGGGAGCTACACGAGTTCAATTTTCTTGCATAAGGATATATATTGTTTCCCAAACACTGAATCAACTCCAGCTATTATTGACACTCTCCATGATGCAAACAAAGTTGCGCAAACCGCTCTTTTCGTCATCCTGTGTACTATTTAGAACGGCTTGCCATTCAATCCTGGTCAATGACCCAGTTTTCTTGATCTCGCCTAACCGGCATAGTGTTTATCCGTTGGCTGTAATCAACAGCGGATCCATGGGCATAACATTTATGTAGTCTTGGCGTCACTGTACGCGCCATAACCACTAATCAGAGAGCATTACGAAGCTGTTAGCTTACCTAGCTAGCACCAAATCGGCGTTATTGCAGAATATCCACTAAAAGGAAGTGGTCATTTTGCCACGCTATACCACGCCGAAATCCCGTTCCAACCCGCCATCCAATGGAAGCTGCCCGTGAGTTCATACAGAGGTGGACCTTGCAATCGGTGAATTGATTCATATTCATTTGGCAAGCTACATAACATCAGACTATAATCAAACTCCCGAGAGGCAGCTATCTGGGCGGACCTCTCTGACATTTCTCAGAACTGCCGCTCTTCTACGGAACAACACCACTGGCTGACTGACAACAAACACTACTCGACTCTCCATTACGTACTTGATATGCAACATGTGCAAATAGAGCGGATGGAAATTAGCGCTTCCGGGAAAAATTCTAGCGACTTGCACGATGTAAGCGCTATATACGTTCATGAGGTGTTCCTGTGAAAGCCTTATACAGGATCACGCCCTGGTACTTAATCAGGAGTGACGGTGTTACTGGTTGCCCTTCCAGGCATGGGTTTAGACTCCGGGCAGACTCTTCACACCGTTTAAAAGAGTGCATCCGTATTGTGGAACTAATTCGAGGCCTAACGCGCGTAGATACTTTCGGATATCCGCCAACATTTCTTTTAGCTGTTCCTTCAAGTAGGTCCTCCTCCTCGAGTAGATCCTAGTAACGGGCAGTGGCGGTTATTGCTAGGTCATCTGCGTAGGCAACGGAGAAATGTTGAAGTACTACACAGTGAGTTATATTCTATAGGGTTGGTTTCTGTTCACCTTCGTAAGTGGGTGTTCGATTCTTTAGATACGACGCAAGGATACGTCGTAGGTAGGGGAATACGCCCTTGTTTACAAGTGATTTGTTTATGACGTTCCACGAAAGGGTGTTAAACGCGCTTTGACATCTAAGGGGATAATCATGCAACGCGCAGATCACTTTGTTATTGGCCCACGTTTCTGTGTTTTAACTACGTTTAGCACTTTGCTGATGGCTGAGTGTGTGAAATCTCAGACCCGGAAGGTGTGATAGTTTTCTTATAGCGACTCCTTGTCTACTAGTTCCGTTGCGAATCTACTTTTTTTTAGTGAGAGGGAAAATGCTTTTACGCACATCCAAAGCGGGTAGTGTGGGACTCGATGCCGATCTTGTTGGCATAATACCCACTAAAAACCTCTCACCTAAATGGCCTCAGGAAGAGGCGAGGAGCTAGAACCATTGTTTAATACTACTTCAACAGTTGCGAATCTACTGTTAAGCATTTTCGAGAGCTTAGCAATACCCCACGTTATGGCATCTTGTTTGTTTGTTTCTAGCACTGCAGCTTCCTAACCGAAGACCTTGGTTCTGAGCTGCCAAGCAAACTTGGTACTACGCGATGGAAGGTTCTCACACGAATTGTAAACGCAATTGCCCTATTTGTACATAATAATACACGTAACAAGGTAAAGTATGAAACTGTTATTAACACTTTGAATATATCATTACACTTTACATTTATTGATGTACAATGTATGAATAAATATATACATATTTACTTCGCGTTTCTCGGAGACAGGCTTTTTTTGCATTTCATACTTGAAAAACTGCCCTTACATGAGCGCAAAAAAAATTAAAATAGCACTGAAAGCCGAAACAGTTATCACCGCCCAGAATACAGAATCCAATATGCCCTATAATCGAGCTTTGCCCTCGCACAAAGAAAGAACTGCCGGACACTTCCTCAATGCTTGAAACTCCAGTGTCACCTCACATCTGTCCGCACTGCGAAATCACGACGGGAATTTTCGGCTTATTGTTGGCTCCCGTTGGCACGTTCTCAATTTTGCGCATTACTAGAAGACCGTCGAGAACACGACCTATAAGTTCACAGAAATGCACAAAGTCGTTATAATATATATATATATATATATATATATATATATATATATATATTGGGTGGATTTATTTCGAATTCCCTCACTTACAAGTTGCGATATAAGATGTAAAGGAAACCAGCTTTGGACACAAGAATCAGACAACAAGACAGTGTTCGGTCAAGCAACATCACACGCAAATAGCTTTCTCGAACCAGTGTTCTGGCGACTGAATATGTATGCATACATAGGTTTGGACACCAATTGCGCTCCTGAACCATGCCAGTGTCCTGCATGGTTCGTGAGAAAGACTAATTTGTATATATATATATATATATATATATTACATAAACTTATCAACAAAGGCTTAGTAATGACAAATTTGCTTATTGCTACAATGCTTGGAGACGATTTATCAAGAAGTAATACAGCGCATACAATTCAGGTTTAATACATCTAAACTGAGCGATACCATGAGAATATCTACGGTTGGAATGGCCGCGACGGACACATTCAACAACATGTTCTCTTAAGTGTGGCCATAAATCGGAATTTAAAACAAGCAAACAAACTAGGATCCGGTACAACAATATTATGCGTAAACTGTGATGCGGCTTTTGCCCAACCACTTTTACCCAATAAAAGTATGTATATGTATTTAAGTTTATATATTATTTTGACAACATAGGAGATTAGTGTCAGTTTCTCACCAAATACGACGTGTTTTCCGTCCAGGAAATCGCATTTGGCACAGGTGATAAAAAACTGGCATCCGTTCGTGTCTTTCCCGCTGTTGGCCTGAAAGAAATAAAATACAAAATCATATTTCATTAAATATATATATATATATATATACGTATGTAAAGAGCTCAATTACTGCCACTTAAAACTATAAGTAATTTAAAAAGTAAAAGGTCGTCCATATAATAACTAGCCACAGAGTATATATATATATATGGTTCTCCGTAATTTCAGGTACTAACTCACCATTGAAAGCAAACCGGCCGCGTCGTGTTTGAGAGCGAATTTCTCATCAGCGAATTTCAGTCCGGCGTAGATGCTCATCAAACCTGTTCCATCATTCTACAAAATAAAACAAATTATAAATATAACGTAGGGATGAAATGAAGTGAGTTCAATCCCGGTGCGACACAAACCCAGTTGAACCAAGTTTTTAGGATTGACAGTCATAAATATTACATATTACATTATATAATCGTAACATATTGTATAACATACTCGTAATATACATAAAGAAAATAATTATATAAATTATTCTATTATTGTTATAGAGAATAATATATTACAATTATATAATACATATTGTATTATATAATTGTAATATATAATGCATATTGCACTACATAATAGTTGTCTCTTAGCAGTAAATAGTATTCTAAGTAGCACAAGTAGTAATATTCGACAAGAAAGCACGGCTGGACAGACAGCAGAAAAGGCGGTGACGTCAGCGAGAAAAGAGCGAGAGAGCCCGCTGGAAAGACCAAAAAACAAAACGCACAGGTGCCAAGGGAATCTGAGTCTTTAGAGTGGCACGAATGAGCGCAGAAGATGTCGGCGGTAGGGCTGCGAGCCTGGGTAACTATTGCGTTCGAAACTGTTGCACAAATGAATTTTGGCCAAAGGAACGCCTTTTCCATTGTTGAGTCAGAGATGTTCCAGAACAATGGTTAAACAGAGTTTTAAGGAGAAACCGCGCCTGGGGGTTCCCGTAAATGACTGATCAGTTATAGAATTACGAGCGTATCTCCACTAGTGCTTCTCTGGAATTGAGAGGGGAATTGAACTTTCAGGATAACCCATGCCAACTATCGTCGACGATAGCTTCAAATGCCAAATCAATTACGAATATGATACAAGCGAGATGCTGCATCAGGTGATGAAAAATATTGGTTTATACATATTTAAGCCATAACGGAAGCAGCACTATCGACCTGCGGTTTCACAGGCTTGTCAACTGAAAAGTTAAAAGTTTTTATGTGCTCGACGAAGCGGCCCGGAAACATCAACCGGTGTTGGCCGTTGTATATGTTCCCGGCTGATTGTCTAATTGATACATTTGACGAGACCGGGAACTGTCGCACTGATCTGCAATTAGACAGATCGATCTATCTCTTTTGAATTGAGTGATAGGCAGCCTTTAGGGAAGCCTTGACATCGGAACCTTGTGACCTGCTAAGGAGGACGATGAGAAGTGCAGTAAAGTGGAAAAAGTTATGACAGAAGAGAATCACGTCCGTAGTTTTCACGAGCCTGCTGCCTCACGAATAACGAAGAGCGCCGTCATCACTGCAAGCCAGGCGCGACTAGTTAGACCGTAAGCCCTGCATAAGACTCTATTATTAACATAGAAGGGAACATGTCGGGAATCATATAAGGAAACAAAGCCGAGAGAAACGAGAGCCCTCAGCTTATATCGTGCGAACTCGCAAAGCGGTGAACCCGCTCAGTGACGGATAGGTAGCGAGTCATCTAAGTAGTATTTTATTCAATCGGGACGCTGCGGCCGTATCCTCAATTGTACAGCATCCGCTTACATACACTGCAGTAGCACAACATGAACCTGTCTTTCAGAGTGAAAAGGGTGTGGCATATTCTACGGTCACTCTCGAAGAGAAAGATCTCAGAGCCCGATCAGGTATGCTATGAGCATTAGATCCAGTCACTCCTCCTCTTGACGAAAACCCTTTGTAACTTTTTATGTAATTTTAAAAAGGAGACGAATACTTTAGGTCTGGCCGCTAGACCTTCTCTTCTGTTCAAGGGTGGGCATGATGTTGAGAAACAAGATCCAAATCTCTCTCGTGGAGTGGCGTCAGGACGCACATTAAAGAAGATTTTAGAGATGTATTATTCGGCGGATTAAACATGTGGTTGAACCGGCCCTTCTGCTGGAGCAATTCGGCCTTAGGAGAGGTTGAGAAACCCGAGGTGCAATCCACGTTCTACAGTCAGATATCGAGCGACCTGTGGCACGCAGGCTATGCCCAAAAAGTGCCCGTTTTCTCAGTAATGAGGTTTTTTGTGATTAAGATTGTTTCGGGACTGATACATGTTCTTGACAGAGTATGGGGTCACCTCACAATGGCGAATTTTAGCCAGCTTGAGAGGTGTTTGTCATTATATATAAAGCGAATACTTTATTCGTATATCCAAGCAAAGAGCCGCTTTGTGTATCTCATGTCAGGCTGCCCATAAGTTACAGAAAAAAAATCCAATTAAGACTGAGGATGCCGCGTACAGAACCTTACAAATGTTTTATTTTGAAATGGAAACCTAAAATTGAAGCTGTGGTCGAAGGTTTGGACGTATTCAACACCTTGCATCTTTGGTCCGGTCTTGTATATAACAGTCGCCACGCGTACACCAGATCATAGTGCATGGTAATCACTGCATGATATGTTCAAAGGTTGTCTTTTACGAGGAGTATGTGTTGTGTACCGGCCGGTTCTGCCTACTAAGGTGCGCCAAGTACCATGCAGTGGAATGCGCACCACTGAAGCATACATCTTTGCACTACTGCTTGCCGGAAGCGTGAATAAAATAAAGTAATATAAATAAAACCTTATGAAGTGTATATTATACTCAATTTGCGCGAAATAAACAAGAACACATTTTAAGGCTAACTAAACTTTAGCGAACAATATGGCATTTCTATGTTTTAAATTGGTACGATAGTCAGTTAAAAAAACTACTTACAGGCCGTATTGTACACCAATAACCTCGAAACATAAAAAGTAAATAAAAAATCAAAATATCTTAGCATTAGTATTAGAGCTACGATAATTCTAACAACATCAATCGGAAATATTGCTCGGAAATACTTATGGAATACGCACGTTAACAAAGTCGCCGCCTTGAATCATGAAATCTTTGATGACCCGATGAAAAGAGCAACCCTTGTAACCTTGCGGTACGCCGTCTCGTCGATACTCGCCCGTGCAAAACTGGCGAAAATTCTCGGCAGTTTTTGGGACGACATCAGCGAATAGCTCGATCACCATTCGGCCAACCTCCTGCAAACAAAAATTACAAAAACCGCAATAACACAGATTTTCTTATTATAAACTGCCGCCCGCCTGGCACGTTTGGACGCCATCTTCCGCAAGACATTCTATTAAATTATGGTAAAATACACTCGAGAAAACTTGCCGCCGCTATATATATATATAATACCCTTAAAATTTACAATCAATTAAAATTCGTTGATTTGGAAATTGTAAGCTTAGTGATGCATATCAATAAATTTAATTTGATTAAAATTGCCGTCCGGGCAGGAGGTCCCATTAAAAATATATACAAACCTATTAGTGTGTACACTGTGTCGTTTCACCAGTCCTTGTACATGCAGGAAGTGGAATAAATCATCCGGCAATAAAATACAGATTCTTCGTTAAGTCGTGCTGGATGATTGTATGTATCCGTGCAAAACCATATACGGGTATTAGCCTTGTAATGTGTGTAATTTTCACCGGACAAAAAATATGTTATCAGCGTCTATTGACACGATCATGAAGCTCTTTGAGAGTTAGCACGATAAACAAAAAGCACGTGTATCCTAGTTTGACGAAACGTTTATCTACCTCTCACGGGTGCAAATGAACAGTCCAAATTATTCAGAAATAAAGCCAGGCAGTAACCTAAATAGATGTACTTCTCTCTCGCTCTCTATTACAAATGTCACGTTGATTCTATAGTTGAGTTAATTAATCAATATTAAATATAACACGTACCGTTGTACCGATCGTGATGTCGAAAAACACAATAGGATTGTTCGGGTCCCGAAGCTGCGCCTGCAAATGCGTCCAGCTTACCATCTGAAATCAAGCCAGTACAGCATGATACATATGTATGAGACGTAACGGCGTAATGGTGTATTTTTTGTGTATGTATAAACAATACGTATTTAACCCTCTGGAGCAGTTGATGCGCCGAATCATCGCGTTTAGTGCGTTATTGTAGTTACTAGTATAGCCAGTATAATACTTCATATCATATCATATCACCCTTATTGAAAAAGGGGTATTACAATAGAAGCAAAGTCGTTTTGAATCTGTGAACGACGTGCAATCCTCCAGGCAAATGTGTTGTTCACAACGTCCACCCGAGCAATCTCGTGGGGGTGGATGGAAACGCCGCTCCGGAGATTATTTGGTCTTAGAACAAAATACCTAGTAATAAGTGTCTGACGCGCTAGTTGTTTAAACATGTGGTAATCGGCATGGGATTGGTATTCACTAACACTAGGCAATGTGATGCGCTCGCGTGGAAGACACACTTCAAGCAAGTAAGCAGTTTATTTTTCGAATACTATTATTAAATACACTGTGATTCTGGCGTAACTGTAGTCTGTTTTTGTCTCCAGCGAATTGCGTTACGACATCGAAGATAATGAAGAATATCGCTTGATGCGAATAACACATATTTGACAGCAGCTGATCGTTTTACTACACGTTCCTTTTTGAAAGTCTTTTTCTCAACTATGAAACACTATATATCGACTGTAAGATGCATAACGACCGATGCTCTTCAGGGGTTAAATAGCGCTCTCAATTTGTGATACTCCAAATATATCCGGTCAGAGAAACCGAAAAGTCACGAAAAAGCCTAACCAGAAAAACTAAAATCTGTTTGAGCTGCTATGCAAGAACGGACAACGGTTTGAGGAGCTCAAGGAGTGGTGTTTTGCTTCTTTCTCTTACTGTAGACCAGCGAGGTTAGCGATACTTGTTCGTGAAGTTCTACGCCCGCGGCAAATGCAAAACCATTGAGAGCGCAGCGAGTTCTACCTACTCTACGCCGGGTAATGTTACCACAATATCACTTCGAGCATAGAAACAGAAGCATAAGAATACTAAGAGAATAAAATATCGAAGTCGTAGAGGCCCATACACACCTTGGTAAGACTTCGGGGTGGCGATTAGCAGAGAAGAAATGGTCGGAGAAAAATGTTTGGTTGTCGTCGCTCGCAGAGCTTCTTCAACTCTTCTTCGACGTCAAAATAGAACCTCAGTTGCTAGCCGAGTGAGGCATTCGCCGCATGGGTGGCGCCATTTTGAATGTTGTCTTCGAGTTGTCGCAGATGAAGCGTTGTAGAAATCACGCACGCGCGAATATCGATCGATTTAGAGCAAAGTATAGCACGCCATTGGATTGCTGAATACAACGTGAGTAGTACTGTCATAAATTAGAAACTAGTCACAAAATATGACGCAGAAAAATATCGCAGTTGAATTCAGAGAGGCGCTGAGGACGTTACGACACCCAGATGCCCAGGTGAAAATCCCAGACAGCAGCCATAGAATGCGACTGTGTCTTGTGTTTACATTTAGCGGTTCAAGCGCCATCCAAATCACAATTTCGGCGCGAAATAGCTCACCCATAGTCAGAGTCAGCAGGTAGCCAAACGTTGTAGAATGTAGAAATAGACTACAACCATTTTGCCCCAATGTGCTACAACGCCATTCAATGTATCGATTCCTCTCGTGTGTGACGTGTGTTCAATCCACATATAATCTGGATCAACGATAACCGCCGAGCTCTTCAACGATACAGGTCTTCAACGATAAACGCCGAGGTTTGTCAAACATTTGGCAAAACAGAGCCGGCCATTACTCTGCGAACGAACCCGGGTGGACGCGTAGCCACAAGTTTTGTGACATCTTAAGTCTCTCTATCTATCGATAGCTCTTTGCGATAGCTTACCCTCATCGGATGATACGCGACGCTACCCGCTAAACACCCGACGCCAAATACCCGCTGACACGCAACATGGCGGAAGTCGCAATTAGAAGACTTGTGGAGGATTCCGGCAGCAACGACAATGGCCAATCGTTGTACAACGTTGCGTCGCTTGCGGCCCATCTCAAACTGAGCGCCGCTGAGGTGAAGAGGCACTTTCCGCTCGAGTGCGCGGCCCGGGTGATGACCGGTCAGGACACGAATGGCAGCCATTTCGTCGTGCTCGTTAAAGAGACCCGTGACCGTAGCCACAGTCGTAGTAGCAATAGTATTAGTAGTAGTAGTGGTTCAGGCCGCATCAACACGGTGTGGTCGACTCACGCGTACGAGACGCGCGTCTCCGATGACGTTCGGCAGCGTAATGCCACCTACATCGAGATGCTGCTGAAGAGGCCGCCGCCGGCGATCGGAGGCGGCGGGAACGCCACCCGCAGCTCGCTGCTGAGACTTGACCAGGATCACACGGTGGCCAAGGAGAAAGCCAATGCGCAGGCGTTCTTCCACGACAAGGGCGCGTCCGCCAAAGAAAAGATTGCGCCGTCCAAGAAGTCGGGTGTCGCTCAGATGTTCGCAAGCGCCAAAACGCCTACAGCTACGGCGGCCGCTGCTGCTGGCAAGGCTGCGGCCAAGGTCACCGTCAAGGTCGAGTCGACGGACGGTGCCGCGGCAAAAGCTGCGACACGCGGCGAGCAAAAGCCTCAGGTCAAGAACGAGAGCGCGCTCAAGCACAAAACCGCCGTGAGCGGCAACAGTGGCGGCAAAAAGCACGCCGGGACGTTGCAGCAGAAGAAAAATACGTCACCGTTTTCGTCGGACGAGGACGACAACGAGAAGGAGTCCAGGACGGTCAAGAAAGAGCCTGAAGATGTTGAGATGAGGCCGATCGACGACGACGACACGCACGCAGTGAAGCACGCCAGTAATGGCCGCTCAACGGCTGCAAAGACCAGCAAGAATGTAAAACAAGAAGAGAAATCAGCGACCTCGGAGAAACGTAAACTGCAGAGCGTCACTGACAGTGACGACGACGCTGACCACCGAGACATTGTGCAGACTTCGAAGAGCAAGAAGAAGAAGAGACGTGTGGCCATCGAAAGCGATAGCGACGATAATGACAACGACATCATCATTCCTGAGGAGGAGAGCAAGGCGCCCAAGGAAAAGGCGAAACGAGCAAGTTCGTCGAACGTCAGTGAAACGGTGAAGTCGAAGGCCAAGACGAAAGGCTCTGCTACCACGAATCGCACGTCGTCCGGAGGAGGCAACACAGCCTCTGCTGTAACGGCGAACACCAAGACTGCAAAATCGCCGAGTGGAAAGGCGGACAATCGGTCGCCTCTGGCCAGATCTAAGGAGAACTTTGCCGACAGCAAGACGACCCATGATAGCGGAACACAGAAACGCCGTCGCCGTGTACTCAAAGACGTGACGCACACGACCAAAGACGATGAAGGCTTTCTGCAGACGAAAATCGTTAAAGAGATGGTCAGCGAAACTGACAGTGAGCCTGATGACGCCGTCAAGACGCCGGCGCCCAAGCCCACGATGAAGCCTGCTGCTGCGGCTCCCAAAGGCCAGGCATCACTATTTTCATTCTTCAAGAAACAGTAGAAGAAATAGCATGCAGATCTGTTGCGGTCCTGGTACATTCATCCTTCGACCAGATGACAGCCATGATGGCTAACTGGCTGAACGTGAAGACGTGCGCACACCGCCGAAGCCCGATTTTGAAGTTTGTGATGGCGTTAAAATGGACTCAGTAGACACACAAACACGTGCCTGCTTTTTGCTCATATATACATAAATATTAGTTGAATCGTTTTTACACGGACGATGTCGGTGCCACTGTTAGCCCAAGTGGGCGATAGTCAATATTTGCTACCGTCAATAGATGAACGTTATGCATCATTCTTGTGTTTTCAAACTCTTCGTTAGCATTTTAGGTAGTTTAATATCTATGTTATTTTATATGAAGGAGGGTTAAATACTCTTACGGACTATTACTGCGAGTTGGGAAAGGGGAGGGTCCCACTTTCCATTTCGAGCAGTGTGGGACTTGATCCCAGCGGATGGATGTTTGCCCGCTGAGACCCATACTCACTAAACGCACTTTCTCGTTTAAGCTTCACTCTCTGATGGCCCAGATCTTCATAGAACAGCACTATGGGCAATCAATATAGTTGTATATATGTGTATATATATATATATGTATATGCCCTTATTCACATTGACGTATATGTACGTAAAATCGAATCGATTCTAATGAATACAATCCAAGCGCTAGTGGTTGCGATGTGGCTGTAATTGCAGTCGGTTAAATCGGCATTTAAGACGATGATTTAATATTATATAATAGTTTAGTCAGTCACATACTACGAGGACGCGTATTGGGGAACTAGATGTAAACTGGCAACAAACTATACACAACTATATATATATATATATATATATATATATATATATATATATATATATATATATATATATATATAATCGGTTCTGTTACCTAGATGTGGTTACGGGACACGACGGTAATACGATACATTTGACCAAAAAGAGTGGCTCATATTAGATATCGATTATTTTGCCGCGATAGACTGCTGCAATGTGCAGATATTCTGAATTGACAGACAATAGTATATTACTGAAACAAACTATTCGTCCAGTCTCACTGCAGGCCCGTACGATGGTCAACGAAAGGCGATACTGCCAGTAAAGTACTTGAACGAAGTATTTCGATTACGCCACTCAATTCAAATTTGACTATTGCTTGTCGCGCTTTTTTAAATGTAGTAACTACTAGCCCCATAGTGTTCCAACGTCTTCTGGTCCTTCAGACGACAGACTTTATAGCACGAATTAGTGGCGGACGATTCCGTGATCTTTTCTAGCATTATTCGTCAAATATACCCGTGCTGTACGAATGTGATTTTCCGATGATGGCGCACAACTCGCCGGCTCATCTCAATTTGCCTGACTAAGTTTCTCTTAACTTCTGACGTCACGGCGAGTTATTTTGGTACCTAAAGGGCAGTTATTCAAGCGCGTTCTGTAGAACCTTCTTTTAGCTCCCAGTGTGAAGTCTTGCTGGATTTTGCTATAAATGAGTGTTTGTCTCCGGACAGATTACTGTTCTGCAGGTTGCTGGCCTGTACTGACACCTTCCATAACAATATATATATATATATTTCGAGAGATTTTGCAAAAACCAGGGCCGGCTACCCCCACTATCACTCATGTTTTGTGAAAATCCTGGGCAGTGATTTGGATAGGACGTTTGATAAAAGCATCTGGAATACCAAAAGGTTCATTCATTGTCTAGTCTCAGGAGTCCATCAAACATTTATGTTGCCCGGCATGACTTAGAGGGCGTCCACTGACAAAAGGAATCGATCGCGAACGAGACCATCAAAAACTTGCTTGTAGTATCGACGCACCTAAACGTAAAGTTTGCAATTTAACGCATTTCTTGAGGCCAAATCGGATAACATTGATTGTTTCAAGACGTTTATTACAACTAGGGGTATTAAAAGCATTTATTTTCTGCTAAGCTTCTCTTTCTTTTATTTGCGCGAAAGCAAAGTCGAGGTCAAAGGAGAGGTCGATGTAATCATGGTCGTAAAGGGGAGTACTACTATTCGTTAATGCGAGGATCCCTTGCGTTGCTTTTGAGTGTGCATATTAATATCCAGACATCGTCGCCTATGATATCCTGCTACAGAGCAACTACAGCAAAAATATGCAATCACCTACTTTTCCTTTCTTTTCTGTTTCCCTTCTACACAGACGTGCCAGGATTTGTGTTAGCGCTTGATCACCAATTCTGTGACCGATTCAAACACCGCATTAGCAGGTGATTTAAATTAATTGCAAGTTACTGGACTAAGTGGCGAACTTCGACAACGCCAATATGAATCCAAGGACGATCGACTCTTTAAAAAGACAAATGCGTATTTAGTTCTGTAGAGCAAATTAGCTCTAGTCAATTTGTACTTTCTCGAAGTGTTTGACGTCATACCGGCATGATTACTGAGTTGATTAGGTTCTTGTCTGCCCACTTAAAATGGGCATTTCCAATGGACACTGCATGGCCACGTTCGTGACAGCTACGGGCACTTTACGACAACATCAAGCGATTTCGTTGTAATACTGCAACAAATGCAATCTCGAATGAATTGTTTGCAACCTGCATGCCAAGTGCTAAGCAGTTTACTTAGTAACATGCGGAAGCGTTAACTGCAGGTACAAAAACTTTATAAACTACATCAATATCCTTCTCAAATTGTCTGTGCTGATAAAGAATTATGGCGTAGGATTGTGTTGGCTTGAAGATCATGGATAAGCGTTCTATTCAAAAAGCCCTAAGTCAAACAAACGCATGTTTGAAGTAAGCGTAATCTTCCGATTCGATTTATAACACAAATATGCTCCGCCTACTTCAACTACAAGTCTGTCTTCGAATTCGCTACGAATAGGCTGCTTGGCGGAAGTTCTCTTCAATAGATTGCAATTTTTTTGCGAGATGAGAATAAAAGTCTAAATCTTAACATATACATATAAATAAGACTTAATAATAAGTGTCTATCTCTTAACATATAACATAAAGTGGTAATGGGTCTCCCAAGGGAAAACATTAAGACCGCTCTTGTGCAATGGAACACTCATTATCACGTATCTGTTATGATGTTTATAACTTCACTCAATCAGTACGTAGACGTCTGCAGGCAATGTGAGGATGCAAATTGTAATTGGTAAGGAACCGAAAGAGGCGACGTTTCAGAAAATTCTTAAGAAGCTTGTGGAATGGCCCGAGTACTCTGATCTAAAGCTATCTGTATAAAGGTTTTTTTATTGAAAAAATGTTTGCTTGACGCATTACAAATCAATATTGGAACTGAAATGATAGATTGTACAATGATATTATCATAGTTTGTACTGACTTGACTTTATAAGAACTTATACACTAATAGTCGCAAGTGTACCAATGTGTACATAGCTATCTGAAGAATGAAATTCCCCTTTCAGGCATGTAAGGGCCAACAAGAAAGACATGGAGTTTTACAGCACTACCTAAACTATACTAATAGGATTAAACTAATTTTTCAACTTCGCTTGAGCCCCAAATATATTGAGACTTCACAAAGCGAATGATTGTGATATGACCATCACACTTTACTAATCCCAAGGCCGGCGATAAAAAGGCAGACATGTTGAGGTATCTAGGGTTTCCGCAGCTGCAGCTGTAATCTGCAGCTGAAGCCTTAAACCTACACACATTCCGCTATGTGACTCCTCTTGGCATAGCAGCAGCCAATGCTTCAAAATTCGTTGGAATCTCATGTTGAACGACACACAGTGCTGCGACTATAATTACTACTAGCTAGGAAGAAGCTTCTTATTCTCAACCGTCCCGCGGCAGTAACAATCCTGACGGCAGCGATAGCAATATTAGCACCGGCATTTACTGTGGCATTCACACTCGTTCGAAAACTTTTGAAAGTAATTCATCCACTCGAGCTATAATGACTTTTATATTATATTCGAAAGCAATT
Organism: Dermanyssus gallinae; assembly: GCA_003439945.1. Lineage (NCBI taxonomy): Eukaryota > Metazoa > Arthropoda > Arachnida > Mesostigmata > Dermanyssidae > Dermanyssus > Dermanyssus gallinae. Next base: position 38,866 of record QVRM01000858.1, read on the forward strand.
TATTGGCTACACAGGTAGACACAACTCTACCCGCCAATGGCTCCTGTGCTTCACCATGAATAGAGATCATTTCCATCTGAAAACATAGAATAATGTGTTGTGTTAGTCAAACGATTGCAATAAACCGAAAATTTGAAATGACCAGAATGACTTGCCTAGCTGACAACGAGACATGCGCCAGTGATGGCAATTACATGTCCCCCACAATTTGACATTTGCTATATTCACAGTGCATTGTGATTAGCAATATAGTAATTACTACTATTAAACTTCGTACACTACGGAAAGCAGGACACAGCCAACTACCTCCACCGGGGTGTGGACTGAAACGAGGTTTGCAATTGTAGTAGTATCCTAGAGGAGAATAAAAAGGCACCGTTGAATCCTGAAAGCACCCAAGCTTTGCACAGCATGACCTGCAACAAAAAGGCAGATATTACCACAAGCAATAGCATTTAGCCGAAGATGATTCCAACCATTCATACGAAATAAAACCCGGTAATGCCTAAAATAGAAAAAAAAACTATATTTAAATGTATAATACCTGGCTTCATCCGGACCTCTTGAATTGCCAACGGCTTTTAGAAGACTTCGAAAGTCCTCGACTGAGCAAGTCGTTTTTCGTAAGGGTGGCTCGATTTCCCCTACGGGGTCTGTATTGGCAAACCCGTCAGAAGTCGTGCTGCGTTCAAGAGGAGCCTTCCTTAAGACGTCCTGCTGTCCATGGCGTATTTTAGCCAAAATTCGCTTATTCTGATCAGCTCCACGGCGCCACACACAGTACCTATGCCAATACATATATTGTTGTTAAATGTGAAATGAAAGCATGAAATTGCCAATCATATATTGCTGCCAAAAAAAAAAATTCTAAAAAAAAAAATTTGAAAATTATTTGTTTCATATTGTTCGCAATTACTGCAGTTTGGTGCCCAACGAGCGTTGCATTTTTTCCTTAAACCCTATCTTTGAAATACAACGGCCGAGGTGGCGTCTTAAAATTAAATACATACGATGAATTTACTACAAACTGATCGACTTAATTCGATAGGTTCATTTCAGATAAGCTGCACTGCAATGAACTTACCTGTCAAACTTGGCACAACCCAGCTGGTGTCGTTTCTCGTAACGGTAAACTCTACGCAGATGTCCTGCCCGATGCGTTGTCCATTGGGCGCTTGGCTCAACTACATCATTTCAAATTCATATATGTATATGTATATATATATATATATATATATATATATATATATATATATATATATATATATATGGTGTTACCTAAATATGTTACGTTCGGAAACTATACCTGCATGTACGCTCATGTTTGTCATTGTGATAAATTATAGAATTCTCGCCTTACCCTACGCTTAACAAACTTTTCATTGCCTCGTTTGCGAAAAGCTACGATATACTATATGCTGCTTCATATAGTATTCATAAATCATATAGACGTAACAGTATACTGTTCGTATTTCGTCTGCGCCTTGCGACCGGAGGAGACACATAGGTGCGCGGGTTCGAGCCCCACCGTTGCACATTTGTATTTATGGGAGTCCGTCTATGAAGCAATGCGAAAAGCAGTCCCATGGACGTTAAATCTTGGCTTAGAGTCAGCCCCGTAAGGATGTTTTTTTAAAAGTAATCTCCAATTATGGGTTAAGCATAATTTACCGCTCTGGTTTAGAAAGTATGACAAACCATTTCTTGAGTATATGCTTCTCATTAGATCTTCGGTAAAGCGCAGTGGAAGACCGACGTTTTTTAGAAATACGAGCAAATTGTATCGGTCCGTGTTGTCGAGACGGCTCTGTTGCTCCAAGCGTTCTAGAAGGGCATCTAAAGGAACAACAAATATCTTTATGTTGACATTTTTTCCTTTACTACAGCGCTTAGCGATTACAGATTCAGAGTAAAAATGCTTAGCTCAAAAGTAAGTGTAAATATATCATGGCGTATCTATCAATAGAGAATTCTGAGGTGAGTTGCAGAGTTATATGTTTAAGTGAGCATTATTATCTGTCAGTCCACACGCATAGCAAATGACATAGAAACAGAAAATCACAGAGATAAATTACCTACTTATTTATTAATGAGTACATCAGCATACACATGCTTAACTGCTTGCAAGCCAAACAAGCGACGCAAAGTTCTCCCTATACTATATCAGAAGCATCGCTGGAGCATTAGCCTACTTAGTGTGCGAACAGAAGAAGGCAAACGGCAATTCTAATCCTTCTTTTAGGTACTTAAACTGTAGGATTCGTGCGTATTTTGGTCGATGTTAAGTTTGACATCGCATTGCACAGAAATAGCAAATATCTGATCTAGATTATCTATCAGAGAACAATGGTAACCACCTAAGCCACTTTGATCATCATGATAAATACACAGTGTTGTCAGTATCGACTAAGAGTTGCTCGAGAGTGTACGTGCATCTATAACGCATTAATATGGCAACTTACAAATGCATGGTGGTAGCAACGGCCGATCTCGTTGGAGCTGAAGCAGCGACGCAATTTTATGTTTGTCCTTGTTCACGGAAATGCCCTAATATGCAGCAGATTCGGAGTATAATTTACGACAATTTAATTTAAATGTGCTGAATAAACGACTACCACAACGGGTTAATCACAAGTGATAAGTATACCAAAACTATATATATATATATATATATGCGTCAAAGCTCCCTGGCTGACAACCATACGTTATGGGTTGTCAGCCCGGGAGAAAAGCTCACAGACTTAATGTAAATATTTCCTAAGATATATTGAAATGCACATACATAGTTATTACATTATTATATATGTATGTTCATGATGATAAATAAGGTATTGCCACTACCAAATTACGGCGTCAAAAACTACCAGTCTTAAACTAAGCCATTCGCGATTAGAATAACCCAAATCTGCAGAAATAAATAACACAGATAAATTCATAGATCAAGCAAAGAGCAACGTCGACACTGAAACGTCAGCCAACCAATTCTTAAAGGAGTAGCCTTGGAAAAGGATTGCCAGAATAATGTCATCTTTAGCTTTCTTCTATGTCGTTACAGGAATGATAATTTTACATTTAGATATTCGACAATAATAATAATAATAATAATAATAATAATAATAATAATAATAATAATAATAATAATAATAATAATAATAATAATAATAATAATAATTATTATTATTATTATTATTATTATTATTATAATGAATTGACTCAAAAAAAATAATAATAATAATAATAATAATAATAATTTCGTTTTGTGAAACACCTGGGGTACCTGGTTTATTCTGAAATAGGCAAAAACAGCGGCTTGCGTTCTAATAAGTCGCTAATGAAGTACATGTGCCGTACCTTATGTACCCAGTGCTGTACATACAGTAGTGCCACTTGTAAGGCCCTCGCCGTATTTATATGCCCGGATCCGGCCCCAAACTGTAAAATAAATATTGTTTATTTATTTTATTGTTATGTTTATTTACAGTCAAGCCTAATGCTATGCTTGCATTAAATATATATATATAAAAATAGAAACAACTTTTTTTGCAACAACTATTGTTGTTTTCATAAAGTTACTGTCCTTACAAATGCTTATTGTTATTACCAACATTTTAATAATAAAGTGAAGAAAGACAATAAACCCTAGCTTATGGAAGAAGCAGAGTGCAAAGTCAATGATAAATCGGTTATTTTGAAAAAAACACTTATGCGACTACGACTATCTGTATGCAGGTTATAAATTTGCATCTTTAGCCTTGTGCTCACGACGCCATTGTTTCATATCTCATAGTTTATCATGGTTTTAAACGTTGGGCACTTCTTTACACTATTTGCATTCACATGCCTGTCCTGGATTACCGTAGTCCGCGTGAACGCATGTATTTTAATGGAACTTATGCCATGTAGCTGATATAGGCGTACCCTGCAAGCCCGATACCACCTGTTATAGAAGTACGACTATATTTTAGGTCATTAAAAAAATTGATAAAAATGACAATTATGTCTGTAGTGAATATTCGGTTTGACCAGTTACTTCGTTGCCAGTTGATAATGTAAATAATTCATTTCAGTTCCAAACGTACTAAACTCAGTGCAAATTATACTGCTTGTAGACGTAATTACTTAAACAAGAAAGTAAATATGCTGAATCGTACTGACTAAAATGCTGAATCGTACTGACTAAGCTGGCATACCTTGGTCGCTGTCCGACTGAGCAAGGACATCGTGTGGCCAAAAGCTTCTACCATGGCGATCGATATGTTGCGGAGCCCGCAAACCTCAACCTGAAAGAGCCAGAATGATACGCTGTTCTGTGGGATCAATTGCTTGTCAGCGGGTTCCTCGCGACTTCTATACTCCCCTTTAGATAACCTGTAAGACCAAGTATCTCACTTTTCCCCTCTCTCTCTCTCTCTCTCTCTCTCTATATATATATATATATATATATAAGAAAATAACTACTAGTTGCATAGTTTCAACCCTGTATATATATTTAGTATAAAATTCAGTCTTCACCTAGTGAGTTTTCACGTCAGTTACCATGCCGTTTCGCAGCACAAGCGACTCAGATGCGAAGCTCTCGTGAAGAAGCTGAGGGCATGCAGTAAAGTGCAGCTTTACGGTCATGAACCCGTCAGCGTTCCCGCCCGTGGTAGCCGTAAGCGGAGCACGAATTCCTCTGAGAGTGTCCAGCAAGCGGATGGCAGCAATGAGCTGCATTTGCTCGGTAACCGTTGACATATGACGGTGATTTTGCAAGTGACTCTGAAATTGCACAGGGTTATTTATAAACCATCGCATTTAATACAAAGGATCGTTGCCCCCATTATATATATATATATATATATATATATATATATATATATATATATATATATATATATAGTTGCAGTATACATAGTTTAAAGCACAAGCATTATCGCACCTGAAAATTTATCACGATCAAAAGCTGTTAGCCCCGAGATTCAGGGCCAATAAGGAAAACATACACCCACTAGGATATCTACAAAAGTGGAAACGCCAAAAACATACAATTGCTTGCCAATGCTGTTTTCTGTAATCTGTAGATTGTATAATTCACAAACTGCTACAAGGCTTTGACATCAAGCCGTGACCATGAATATCTTATAATATATTACTATTATTATGGACCGTTCCGAATTATTACTATTATTATGAACCGTTCCGAAAGAGTCATCAGGCAAAAGTTGCGATACAGGTCCCGACTGACGAACTATGCTACATATAAAAGAGGTAAACCATAGAGGAATTATTTAAATATACCACGATGCTTAAATATGTTACTTGTTGACGTCATTGGTTAGTGAGAATACTAACAAAATTACTTGTTGACTTCATTTATTAGTGAGAAATTGTAAAAAATGTACCTCAGCAACGCAGCGCAGCCACCCCAGGGTCGATTCTGGAACCGTCGAATTTTCGGTCCGATACTGCTGAATAGGTTGCTGGTTTGTCGCAAAACCAAATTGCTGCTCAAGGATAAGAGTCAAGAGAATACATTCCAGCTTCAGCAGTCGTTGCTGAATAATGCCTACAAAGGAAATCGCACCAACTCGTGTATCTCAGCTAAAAATTGCACTTACAATCTTAAGGCAGGTAATATATATATATATATATATATATATACTCAAGATTCAAAGCGTGGCTTACTGACGAAATTGCATTTCACAACACTTAAATGCCTGCTAGAAATAATAAATAAAGAGTCTCCAGATTAACTACTTAAATTCACAACAAATACTAATTGATTAATTTTAACCTACCTAAAATTTAGTTTTAGCAGTATAAGCAGGGTTTTACCCTAATAAGTTTACAATAATCACAAATTGGACTAGACACTAGACTAAAATAATTACAGTTGATAGGTTCGTCTTACTGGCATTGACAACAAGCATTTCAACTTTTTCGAAAGACATGTGTAGCAGCTCGGAATCAATATCGGAAGGTGTGAGCCGAAAGATAATCGTGGTATCGTCAGCGAATGCATGCGGCTTGTCTGAAGTCTCACTCTGAATATTTAAAGGATGCAAAATAAGGACCAAAAACAAGAAAGGCACAAGGATGGAACCCTGTGGGGTACCGACGTCTACAGATCGACATATGAATTCGACGGCTCCAACTCTTACAGCCTGATTTTGGCGTATATATATATATACGAGCAAACAGACTCGGGTGTGCCTGCAAAACAACCTAACCCTTGAAGCAACTGCAAAATGTAAGCTACCGAAAGAGAGCGACAGCTGATAGGTTTAGCTAAGGGGCCTGCGATCGATGAAGCCGCTAGCTGTGGCAGACTTCCAGGTACACTCATAGCGCCCGAGCTCATACTGGCTGTTCGTTTGGAAATCGCGCTAGAGCTGTGGATACTGATGGGAACTTCAAGTGGAGCAATCAGGAGTTTTACATCGGTCTGGATTTATAGACGGGCAACCGTGTCCGCATAAGTGGTAGCAAAATGCCGATTTCGTCCGTCGGCAATATCCCTCAGATAGGTTACGAAATGGAAATGAGCTACATTCAGTGCAGGTGGTAGAATATTTTTGCCTACAACAAGTTTTATTAAATTAAATTCTAGAGCTGACGCGTGTCAGTCTGGAATCAATATTTCCAGATTAAGTTTTTGTCACTCGCCGGGTCCAACTAAAGCACCCTTACTCTTCAGAGAGCTGACCTGAAGAAAAGGAGAAAGAACTATTCGGCAAGCTATCTAAGTGAGTTATCCTGGAGAATGAGAATTTATAGAAGCTGAAAACGATGTCTCAAAAGGCTTCGAACGAGAAGTTGACATCATGTGCAAAATATGTAAACCGGAAAGCGTTATAAAGTCGATTCAGAAATACTACGATACTAGCCTTGTCGCGAACCCGAAACAGTATAGGTATTCTTCTTGCGCCGCGTGAAAAACTACTCTGTTGTCTGAAATTGAGAGATTGTTCATTATTCAAACAGGAAAATGGGCTGAAAATAATACAGCTTCAAGGATAGCCGGTTTCATAGAGGAAAACATGAAACAATTCGCGACGGTAATGTGGCCAATACATGTTCTTGATAATGGTCGAGTAAACGATGAATAGGATCAATACAACTCCAAGCCGGAAAAAGAACATATCATCAGAATGGAACGGGTCAGCAATTAAACTGAAGTTAGCGTCGCCTTAGATTAGGTACGGGAGTAACGTGCTTCTAGGTAAGATACCGTTTAACATATTAAGCAGATATTCTATACATATATAGAATAGACGACGTCAGTGCCACAGGCCTTAAGGCCCATTGCGAGCGTCGAGACATATTTCTGTACTAAATATATGTTAAATAAATATGTATGTTAAAAAAAAAATATATATATATATATATAGGTAGTATCGTATATACCCAGAAACATCTGTGCCCACTGGTTTTCCCGATTACTTGTTAACCATGGCCTGCCATGCTCCCATAATTTACCTAGATGATGCGAGAGCCAATCCAGTGACGACTAGCTGTTGATGGACATGCTGGTCCAACTGTCATCTTCAGAGAACTGTCTTTCTCTTTCGCTCATGCGTAGACGTAAATGCTGTACATTACTCAACGTCAAGCACTACTTAGTACAACCACCTATATAGTTTTAATATAATTATAATTTGCCAGAGAACAGAAGGTACTCCCCTGATGACAGTCGTGCAACGAGAGAAGCAATCATTTACCTACCAACATATCTATGATAATTACACACGTGCAAGTGTATGTAGATACAACACCTGAGCCGATAATGACAGTTGTCAATTATGATAAGCACGACAGAGTTGGCAGTTAGTATTGCAATTTAAATTAGAAGTATCTCCTTTAGGAGAAAATAATGTCTTCTATATACTCTTCTCTCGGGGCATCAATGCCTTCCGTCCTTAGTCTTCGCTACCTCTAAAGGCGGAGGTGGCCAACCGATACGCGCATACATTCAAGTCGGGCCGCTGGTCGTGCAGAATCGTCCGAAACAGCGGCGCCAGCTGTCGAAATCGTTGTCCAAGCCAGGCAGATTTAAAATTACTGCCGTTGTTTGTGCTGTTGCTACTGCCACCGGTGCTATCACGACCATTTGTGTTACTGTCCCGCATTGGTTCGCTGGATGATGTGCTATGCGCCTGCTTTTAAACGCGCCCAGACGCAAAAGCATACGACCAACCAATCCACACAGAGTTATCATGAAACAAACGACAGTTTTTTAGAGTTATTTACACGACTACGCCTGATACTGATCGCGGGCAAATATGTATGTACTCGACTACAAATAGTTCGTACAGAAATGTTCGCACATAGTCTTTTCTACATTTAGCTAAATAGTCAAGCACAAAATTGCTGGCATAAACATTGGTCAAGGGTGTATATATATATATATATATATATATATAGATATACGAATCATGACGAGCAAGTTTATAGCCCACCTTCTCACGACGCTCCCCGACGGTCGTTGTCATTACCGGTAAAGAGCCATGAGTCATCATAAACTCCACGTCAGCGAGCCGGAGTTTTCGGTGCAGAATCTGCATACATTGGGGGTTTTGTGTTAACCGATTTAAATAGGTATTTATGTACCTAACTTTACTTTCTGAACATTTACTATTTTTGACATAACTTGAAACACATGTCCACATTAGGCCCATTATGAATAAAAAACAGTCCTATCTCAGTCTATATCAAGAACGCCAGCACCATGCATATATATAGGGGCTACAAAAAAGTTTTTTTCGGTTTTGTCCGTAAAGAATTATTATAAAATTTGAAAAAAAAAATTGTAGACCCAATATATATATATATATATATTTTTTTTACAAACAAATAACTCACCTTTTGAGCAAGGTCCAGGCACTCCAAAAGAACAAAGCGGGCCTCCATATAGGCGAGCAGCTAAACAGGTTTGCAATAAATCATATATTTCATATTTGTCATTAACAGTAATCGCTTACGTAATAGCTCATGTTATATATATATATATATATATATATATATATAAACCAGCCTTTCAAAAAGTCATAAAAACAGATGTCAGAAAGTGAATGCTATACTGGATTGTTACTAATAAAGTATGTATTATTAAAATAATGATATTTACTAATGAAAGTAAGTAAGCTTGGATTGCTACTTCTTTTTAAATGGGAAAATGCTTTATTGCACATCACAGATCACTCGCTTCGCGCAATGCTGGTGCCACGGTTAGTATTAACGAGTACTCTGGGTTAAAAGTACTCAAGAGTCCACTTCAAGAATTATATCTTATAGCGGTAGCCTTGAATATACAAAAAACGTAAAAAGTAGATACCACCGCATCACCACTTCCGTGGTGTTTACTGCTTGCTACAACAAAGACAACAGTTATATGCGTTTATCGTGCAAAACATATTCGAAATTGTTCTTCGAACAGTGTCTTAGACGGACGTATCGAAGCTGCTAATACCTATCGCAGAAGTTACCATACCTGGAGAATGTCGATACTCTGGCCACAGTCACTATCGGGTTGGCCAAACTTTGCTTCAGGCGCGTCCGGGTTTTCAGATTTTGACATGTTTAAGGTCGCCCCTCGAATTGCAAAGTTGATAAACTCCATCTTCTGCTTCGACCGGAACTCACAAAAAAAATTCTCATCCCGGCTCATCGCGCCAACGAGGTCCACTGAGCCAAAATATACATATATGCAACAATAGGATTTATCTGGTCAACATATATATATATATATATATATATATATATATATTTGCTATTTTCGTATGTGATATTTGTAAGACTCTTTCTAAATATAGCTATTTAAACGTTTGAGAGTTTAATACAGTGCGTTTGAATCCACATATAGGATCTAACGATGATAATAAAATGAAGCAAATGAATGCAAACTACATATATATATATATATATATATATATATATATATATATATATATATATATATATATATATATATATATATATATAAGCACCAGCTAATGATAAAGATGCGGAACAAACGAGTATGGTATTGTGCCAGGTTTTTTCCTAGGCGTTAATCGGTCTGACGTGAAAGCGACGCCAGAAATGTATATACACACAAGCAAAAAGAGGCAACGAATACAGGTCAACTGCAATACAAAGAGCGCGATTAGAGTCAATTTGGTAGAACCAGCTGGTTCCGCGCCACACAACTTTTGTATCAACCGCAGCCAGAAAGGGGCGTCCGTGACCGGGCGGTCTTTAGCGGCTGGGCGCTCCGACATGAACCTTTAGGAACGCTTTTCACTACGCTTTGTCTTCAAACAAATGTGGTAATCGTTCATTTTTGCCGGTTTTATTATGCCGAACTCATTCACATCTATGCAGTAATTAATCTGTAAATATATAGGTTCCAAAAGCAAGAATGTTTTTACAACCTTGTATCAATGCTATATGACATATGAAATTTTATATCAAACTACTACAACATTGGCAAACGTTTTCTTCGGTAGTCTCGTATATAATTATGAGTGTCCCTTTATGCAAGAGGCAGCCTTTCAATCAGTTTTCTTGTGTTTTTCTGACTTTTTCTTACTAGTCATGAACGCAGAACTATAGGCACGTTGTGTTAATGACAAAGATTGGCTTTTGTCTATATCGCATTAGCACTCATCTCATCAGTACAGTGAATATTACACCTTGACCATCCACAACTGGCCGACAGGTAGTATTCGTGCAAATAATTGTAATTGCCACACAGTTGAGTACAGCCGCCGACAAATCTACAAAGTGAATGAATAATTTTTCCCAATGAAAGGAGGAGACGGAAACGTCTTATTTAGGAATAAGGGTGAAATTTATAAAAGTAGTTTTTCTGCCTTCTTTCTCCTACATAGTTGTGCAAAATCTATTATTATTATTTATTTATTAACACCCGGGCTGGGTAAGTGTGTTTATGTTACATCACCGTTTTTCGACACAACAATCGATCTAGCGTTTTGCCAGTTCTGCTATGGACCGAACCGCCGGACAAACCGCGGCGTGGTATTTATCACATTTACTCCAGCATTCTTTGCATCGACATTCGCCTTGTGGTTCATGGAAGCCCTCCACGTTGCATAGAACGTAATGAGATCCGTGGGCTGCAAAGGCCGTTGTTAAATGGCGATCATTCACCCCGCTAGCCCTCTACCCAGTGCTTCTCATTGCTGCTGTCCCATAAAGTCCTATGTCTACCTCGCTAATTTTGGTTTGTCAGTTTCGCATATAGACATCAAAAGCGCACGTTTTCTTTAGATTCCATCGTTTTTGTAGCTCCTCTGTCAGCAGTGGGCCACCTTCCAACACGTGGACCACCCTATTTCTGCACGTATTCAAAAGCGCAAAAACCCTATTTAGAAAGAAAAACCTTACCCCATCAATTAAGCGCAATTCGTCTACTCCCGCCTTATCCTATATTAGTGAATTCCATATGTGTGTGCAAAATCTATGTTTGCGGGAGAAGCAATCAACGCATGAAAGAACCGATCATACCGGCATGATTGGCGGAAAATTCTGCATAAGCTAATTGACACCCGATGCAAGCTAGCGAAAAGCAAATAGCCTGAGTAAGGGAAGTCATAAAAAGTATATATACGACATTTTGTTATTATTACGTTGATGTTTTCACGCTCAAAACCGTAAAAAAATGCCATTACGTCAAACAATTTACATCTAATAGACCTTTTACCGGTAATAGCAAATTTAATGCCCACAATTTTCGTACCAAATTGATAGTGCTGTCGTAGTTGCCGAGTAACTAAGCCTTTTCCTATGCGACCATAATGCGCACACATCGCAATTCATTTGCGAGAATTTGATGAAGAACTCGATTTTTATATTTCCGCAACCTTCCTATTGGCCGCACCTAGCTCCGTGCGACCTTTTCCTGCTCTCACTGGTAAAAAGAAACTAGGTAAAGGGGCAACGTTTCAAAACTATAGAGGAGACAAAGAAGACATCGCAGGAGCAAATCAACTCGATTCTCAAAGACGCGCTTAAAAATGTTTCGACGAGTAGGAAAAACGGATAATGGCACAAGTGCATAGCAGCGAGAAGGAGCTATTTTGAAGAGAACAAATTCACTGCTGCTTGAGCGAAATTCTTAAAACTCAAATCCAAAACCGTAAGACGCGATTCATAATAAAAAAAAATCACATCGTACAGTGAATGGTCGACCCTGCTAGCCGAACAATATGTTTGTTTACGTATTGATCAAGCCAACAAACACTAGGGCACACTCTACTAGGGCTCGGCGCAGAGCAACGTCTGCAAAACATGCAAGCGATTGGCTACGCGTCCTACCGAGTGCATCATTAGCAACCTTAATAGATGATACCACTACATGAATATGTGTCGGTCTCAGATTCGGTACGCCCCTCGTTCACCCTCGCATATACCCATTCGGGGAGCCAGTGGGCATTAGAGCTCACCACGCTCCATGATGCGCGCTCAGTGAAGGCCGTCGACGAATGACGCCACGCGACGATTCACGACACACATGCAAGGTCCCTCAGAACGACATCCTAGCCAGATACATTGGAACCCACACCTGGACTGAGCAGTAACGACGGTAAGCGTCTCGACAGGATAATCCTCATCCCCTTTGAACGGGACCTTGTATGCGACGCTCAAGTTAAGGTTACTGTCTTACTTTCTCCCTTACTGGTCGGCTTTGGTTCACTTAAAACTGATCACGCCCCGCGCGACCTTAGCAAGCAACAATAAGACGATTAGGTACGCCGAATTGAGCAGGAAAATAACTTCAACTAAGTGGACTTCAAGAGCTTAGAACCGCCGGGCTCTCTAAATGATATACTACTCATTAAGTTACGCGAGCGTCTCAATCTGACTACGGGAATCTTACAAGAGTCCCATAATTCGTACGCCAGAGGTTTTCCATTGGCGTCCAGCGGAACAACGCGATCTCAATTCGAGCGGATCGCCGATGGGACGAAGGTGGAAGTAAGAGACAGCCTTGAAGGGTCTAGGCTTGAGACGCTAGGCTTATGTGGCCAGCATTGTCAATATTCGGCCCTGCACAGTGGGTTCATTGCGGGCTAGGGACAATGTTGAATCAATTTGGTTATGGCAGAAGTTGAAATAATCGGTCGTGCAGAATGTTAGATCGCCTTCCTAGCGGTCAAGCCGGTTTTTTACATCGGGCTCGGACCGTGAGCACGAAAACGGCGTAACGATTCTTTCCTATTTGCGCCGCCATGCGTTCAGTGCTGAGCAAGGGAGTAGAGCTTACCCATGACTGGCTCTCCTCCTTTGCTTGTCTACGGCCACGGCCTCAGCTTAGAGTGTCTTCGTTGGGTCGTCAGTGTAGGCCAACGTCCATGCCACGTCGTGCAGTTCCCTGAGATATATATATCCTTACCGAAGGCTATGTTTCAACGACACGGACCGAAAAGTGGGTCTTGGGATGTTCCGCCTGCCGTTTTGAAAGCTATTTCCCAGTTTTGTGCAAGCCGTGTCCTCGCATTGAGAGAGGCAGGCTAATACTTCTTTATAGTGTTCTGTACTTTGGTGAGGCACTTTAGATCTTGGATTTAATGGTAGCCTTAAAGAACGCAGATGTATAAGCTACAATTATCTCTGAAACGACACAGAAACGAGACGCACCGTTTCGGGCAGAGTTGCCGCATGTAGCATCTCTGTGCGGAAGTTCCACATCACTGATCACTTTAAAAGATTATCGCTAATTATCATTAGTATTCCGATACGTTGGCACAGCAACCGTACACGAACACACTTCCCAATTACTTGAGATGTAGATAAAATAAATATTTACAATAAATCTGCAGACATTGTTTATTGTTTTTCGTCAATTACACCGGGGTCTACCCACATTCATATATATTCACGATTTATTTTCTGTAAAAGACATTATGTATATGTTACACATATCACGATGGATTAGCCTACTAAGTCAATGTGCTTAGCGGGCGTGTATGGTGACAATCACGTGTCTATTTCATCTAAGCCAGGCCAAGTCTAGTTCAGAAATGTGCCTCGATGAAGGCAGCGTTTTCACGTTGTATGTCAAGACTTTGTTTAAATAAGGACCTGCTATTACCAACTGACTGGTTTAACAGAGTGCCGACTTTGCAGATCAACTGCCTGATCCGAGCACCAGGAGCATCCAAGGTTTTAAATGCGAAAGGGCAGAACTCGTGGGAATACTCTATTGATGAGAGTTTTCTTAGCATACTGGTTTCCGCAAGGCGGGCTGCTATGCCAGCTTTGGATGCGCCTAGATGGATGGGGCTAGGAAGTCGGTAACGGTTGCATCCTAAACCAGCATTTTGCCTCGCTCGATAGGTGTAGGTGTCATCCCGTCTGGGCGCCTGCCCCCTCTGCGCAGAGACCTGGCGTTTTGCGGATGCACGGAAGACCGCATGACCTAAGGGCTCTGCTGAAGGTCTTATTGATAGCGGCATGCTTAGGGCGTCATCCTCCGCTGATGATAGGCAATAGGCCGTGATGTTTCAGTTTGGCCGAGATTTGTATAGGTCTTTTGTATTTCACGAACGCATAGATTTTCTCCAAGCCCCGAACTAAAGAAATACAAACATATCGTAGAGGCGATGCAATTTCGATGTTTAGCACATTGCACCACAGGTGTTCTCTTCAACCGATCTCTAACCGAGCTTGGCGAGCTGATTAGTAAAGCATTCCTTTGACATGAGATGAATCAACTCGGGACTTAAAGACTCCATAAATTCCAAGGCATGCATAGCGAATAACAATATGGGAACTCAATCCCAATTCAGCGCAGCCTAGCTATCATCGACGAAAGCCACTTTACCGCTTAACCATATCTTCATGCCTAATGCATAGTTTTCTCTTTCTTCTTGCCTTTAGGTATCATTTGAACAAGCCTCAAGTGATATATATTTTGCATTCATGCTTCTCTTGCAGATACCTCTTACTTAATGCTACTATATATATGCTACTGCTATATATATATATATATATATATATATATATATATATATATATATATATATATACATATACATATATGAATATATCTATATGAATGTATGTATCTGTATATATATATATATATATATACAGTCCCCGAAAAAAATATAGGGCCACCCATTTTTGTTACATTTCACGCATTTATTATAACCAATCGTGTAAAGATCACAGTTATACATGCTCACAGAGTAACAGCGGAAACTTCTATCGACATTTGGAGTCTCGGATTACTTTGAACCACGAGATTTTCACATATGGCACAGCTACACCGCGAATAAATTATAAGGCCACTAGCAAGATATCTGCTTTAACAAATTAATTAAGCGGATTAACGGCATTTGGGCTAATTTCACGGCATTTAGCAACTATACTTAATACTCAGTGAACGTTCCATTAAGTCTGATAACCTCAAAAGTGCGGTTTGGTATAGTGTTAAACAAATTTTGGATGACGTTTGCAAGAGCTCGTCCCAAGCCTCGAAAAATGTTTTTTATCGGTCTAAACTTATTGTTCGAGCTAGCTCCACACATTCTGGATCATATTAAGATCAGGTGAGAGTGCAGGCCAGCGAAGGACTTCAATGTGACGTTGGTCGAACCAGCTTGCGATCCGCCTGGCGGTGTGAGTCGGGGCGTTATCGTGCGTAAAAACGAAGTCTGGCCCTCCTATCAGCTTAAAATGCGCCGCTTGCTCTTTTAGTAAATCCCCGTAGCGCGTCGAATAAGCACGACCGTCTAAAAAACAATTGGCGACTTTGTATAATACCCGACAGCAGCCCAGATCACCACTGAACCGCCACCTGAGTGACGTTTTGACAAAATTCGTTTTTCCTTGCGGACTTCAAGCAAATAATAGTTACATCGATCCGGTTCATCAAAGTTAAACTTTTTTTTATCCGAAAAAGCACTCTGTGTCACTCAGTGGTCCATGACATCGTATCGTGGGCACTCAGTTGGCCATGACATTTTATCGTGGGTGAAGTCAAGACGAGCTTTCATCGGTCAGCGGTCAATCGTTGTTTTTTCTTGTGTATTTTGCCAATGTGTCTTCCTGAGGAAGCTTTGCACATTTCGCACGTTTGTTTGCACGTCGGCCGCCGCCGCAATCGCCCTCGCCGAGGGCGCAGAGTTCGACGCTTTCTTCAGAATTGCAGGTTGTTTCGTTCCAAAATAGAATTTGGACGTCTGAACTCTTTTTTTACGGCGTATTTTTTACCTAAATTAACAAAGTTATTTACTTCTTAGACACAACGCCTTAATTGACGGGAAATTTTGCTATTAGAGAGGCCGATGTTCTTATAAGCCTTGATATGGGCCTTTTCTTTACTCATGGGGCGCCAGCCTAAGCCTATCGTTTCAACAAAGAAAAAACTTCTGGTAGGAGGTCTGCCTTTGTTTCTGTCGAGCCGTTAAATGAGCCCAAACGTTGTTATTCCACTCAATTCACTCGCTAAGACATGCATCTTGGTGGTGACTTTATAATTTTTTCGCAGCGTAGCTGTGCCAAATGTCGAAATATTGTGTTTTAAGGTAACCCGATACCCCAAATGTCGATAAAAGTATCCGCTGTTACTCTGTGAGCATGTATCATTATTATCTTTACACAATCGGTTGTAATAAATGCGTGAAATGTGGCAAACATCGGTGGCCCTATATTTTTTTCAGTGACTGTATATATATATATATATATATACATACATATACATATATATATATATATATATATATATATATATATACATACATATACATATATGAATATATCTATATGAATGTATGTATCTGTATATATATATATATATATATACATACATTCATATAGATATATTCATATATGTATATGTATGTATATATATACATACATATACATATATATATATATATATATACATACATATACATATATGAATATATCTATATGAATGTATGTATCTGTATATATATATATACATACATATACATATATGAATATATCTATATGAATGTATGTATCTGTATATATATATATATATATATATATATATATATACATACATACATATACATATATGAATATATCTATATGAGTGTATGTATCTGTATACTCCTGTTGCTGTCCCACCGTCCCGCCTTTCTGGTTAGTCGATGGTGCTCAATTGCAACGCCACACACACACACACACAGGAAGAAAGAACAACTATTAACTCAATTTTGATCATTGCGTACGAGTCGGACGAAACGATGGCGTTTAAGTTCTGGACACACATCAACTTTGCGTCTAATCTGCTTACTACGGATCTTATTGGATTTGGCCACGCCGTCTAGGTCGGTCGGTCGTTTCATTGCGAGCGCATCGAGCGTGCCCGGGACACCCGTGTTCTTGCACACCAGTCTCCGCCCACGCTCATCCAGCCGCCCAACTGGTCAGTCAGTCAGGTTACCACCGGCTGCTATAGAGATATCGCGTACTGTCCGAACACACAACGTCCAGCAGCAGCGGCAGCAGCAACAACAGCAACAAGCACTTTCAATTCACTCGCGCACTTTAAACTTGCTTCCTTGCTACGACAATGGACGGTTGTCCGAGCCACTGTCGGTGTATCAAGGCGATGAGAACGCATTCGCCACAATGTTTGTTCAGTCCATGAAGGGCCATACGTACACACATATGATGGGCTAGAGAGTTTCGCATATTGTTGTTGTGGATGTTGTTGTTGTTCCTGCTGCTGTTGTTGTGGTCGGTGTCGTCGTCATTGTTGTAGTTGTTGCTGCTGCTGCTGCTGTTGTTGTGGTCGTTGTCGTCGTCATTGTTGTAGTTGTTGCTACTGCTGATCCGTTTTTTGCTGTTAGCACTGCTGCTACCGCTGCTTTCTGCCTTTCTTTTTTACTTGCATTGCTGTTCGGACCAATTAAGTATAAGTAAACTCTTTGAAAATGAAGTACTGTTGTTGTACGTATAGAGTAGGTTTCTCTGCATGCAGCGTCATTTTTACTACGCACTATGATACCGGTTCATCAGCAGCTTTCTACATGGTTTTTTTACCCGTTTCTAAAACAAAGAACATTTTTATGTGATCTGCCAAACAGTCTATCATCTTACTGCGGATGAACAACAAATACTCCTCAAAATATAAGATAGAATCAGGAATATAGTATGCCAAATAGCTCATATGCTCTTTAGTCGATGTTGTCATGTCGATATTTGTTGGATCTTTACTCAGCTGCGCCCCATTCTACAAAGTAGTTCGTTTCTAGCAAGTTTAAATCTAGACTGTTAGGCAGCCACCATTCATTATTGAACGAACTTACATGATCTGACAGGAGCCTAATCTCCTCACCGCTCCAAAAAAAGTACAGTAATATCAAAGCGGCTGCGACATTTCAGTATTATGGCAATTTATTGCGGATGATATATATATATATATATATATATATATGCATGTGCTGGTTTGAGATGGTATAACATTACTACTATCTTTTTGAGAGTACCCCTTCTGTACTTCACCCGGCAGGATCTTGCCTTCGGTGGCCTTGGAGCTCGATGGGCTGCGGGCTAACTTGCCTCTACAGCTGACTCCCCTGGGCGATTCAAGGTTTACGAACAACGCTAAGGTCTCGTGTGTGTGTACACTGTACAAGTATGCATAATGTACCTATTTGTAATGCAAGTATAATGTAAGTCAGTTTTGCTTCTCTTACATTGGCTGCTAAAGGCCATCCAACGGTGGCTATCGGGAAGGAAATAGTCGTACTGAAGAACGCTCACGGACACCGAAAGCCTAGATGCCTCATATTTTGACGTAAGTAAATATTTTCGAGTTCTAGATTCATCTTCAGAACACGTCGATATGTCCCGCCTCGATACCAAACAACTGACCCTCGCGCAATCCCTGTTTTTTTCGAGAAGAACGATGTTCGACTAGCCCCACAGGTATAGCACCCATGTGCAATTTCACTGCCACTCCCAAGCAAGATCTTTGCGCCAAATGCATTGAAAAGACAGTCTAAGTTAAATTGTTTACAAAATAAGCCTTTGGGTTTGGGCTCTCGTAAGGCTCTTCCAGTCTCATTGCTGAGTTCGGCGTATCTGAGGAGTCTACCGGAAACTCCATCAGGGCTTGCTCTGCCGGCTCGGGCACTAAGCCTTGCGGTTCGGGTGTAAATGCTGTATTGGCCTTACTAAAAGCTATTTCGTTTATATAGATTAATTCTGCGCGTCTAGCATAGCGGGGCCTACCGAAGCAGTTAAAACAGCTTTGTAGACGCAGACCGACTCTGGTAGTTTGCGTAAAAATAGCTTGCAGATCGGGGTATCGCTCAACGCGCACGCCATGGGGTTGCTTATGTATTTATCTAATACATTCTGATTACGACGGTTTTCTAAAGAACCCAGATTAAACAGGACCTCTGATGCTTTACGTGTTCCTAATTTATGATTGTCGTGTTGCCATCTCTATTAATGACCCTGCAAGGGAGCCAAGTATTGTAACAGGCGTAGCAAGCGAAGGCTAGATAAGCAGCTTTAGCTTGTGATCTATTTTGGCTCTTATCTAGACGTTCCCTTGTAAATTGATGTTTAGTTATTAGTATTACGATTTAGTTTTAATTTCTACAAATACGCGTATATAGTACGTCGCAACGTTTACTGACATATGAATAAAGAAGACAGATTTCTGTCAAAAACAATATCGAGAAAAGTAGCGACTAGTTAAACGCGCAGTACTTTTTGCAGCAACAGAATTCTTGAATGATCAGCAAGCGAATGCAATATCTATGACGTCGCTCAATAAAGGGAGTTCATATAAAACAAATCAAATAATGGAGGCCAGCGGTAAGGAATGAATATATATATTTGCGTTACAAAAAGAACTGGGTCCAGAGTAAGTAAATATATATAAATATATATATATATATATATATATATATATATATATATATATATATATATATATATATATAAATATATATATATATATATATATTTCATATGATTTTCCAGAGTAAGTATATATATATATATATTTCATTCATTTATTTTTATATATATATATACTTACCCAACCCCTGTTTTTTTTGCGGCACAAGTAGCGAAAGTCAGCCATGCACTGGCAAAAAGTGGTCGCACAGCAACCTACTTGTTACAAGCGTGATCGTCTTCGAGGCTGCACTCACCTATGGAGACACGTGAGACGTACAATGTCACACTTATAGTTGCCATTCGATCTTGCCGCAGCGTACGTAGTCCACTCGCCGTATTCTCTGCGTCGGGCATTAAAGCTGCGCCGTGGGTCTTTACATGCAAAGGGCGTGTCCGCGTGATGCCAAACCGGCTGTCGATCGATACGCTAAAAAAGCATTGGGTTTACTTCAAGAGCAGTCAGAATTGTCTACAAAATCGTGGCAATTTATCGCATGGCAGATTGCCGACCGAGATTCAAGCTCACCTAAAGAGCTATATATATATATATATATATATATATATATATATATATATATATATATATATATATATATACGTTCTTGTTTATATACAGGGATACGCTAAACACTTTCCACTCTAAGTGCACTCTGTGGTGATGGAGGTGCGAACCAATGAAGTGGCTTGGACGATTATTTTGACGCAAACGTGTCTGCAGTTGAATGTGCTTTTGTTCTCCTCATCAGTAGATGATAGTGGTGAGTAGTATTGGGAGCGGAATTTAACGTATTGCTTCGGACTGCGCGGCGGGCAACCCTTGCCCAAACGGCAACGGCAGCCGCATTAGCATTAAGCCAGGAGAATGGCCAAGAGCACGTCGTGACGATTATGCTGCCGAGATAGCTTCTCGCGTTTGGCGGACGCGCTTCGGGTTTGCAATCACCGCCGTCACATGTCTCTGGAATCCCGAACTGTGCTGTCGCTTTGTTCAGCTTTTATTTTTCTCGCTCTATATCTCTCGCTCTTGCATTCTCTCTTCCTCTCTCTCTCTCTCGGCCTCGCTCGCTGTTTCTATATATCTCGCTGCCTGACGCTTCTTTCCCCCACGCTTGCTCCGCCATCGCCTAAGCCCAAAGTCGACACAGAGCGGACAGTAGCCGGTCGTCGGGCATTGGGCCAGGCACACAACACGGCCCGCAAGCCTTCTCTGCAGAGAACTACAGTAACAACACCAACAACAACACTAACAATGACAACAACAACAACATAAATTACGACAACAGCAACAACAACCACAGCAACAACAACAACCACAATAACAAAAATGACGACAACAACGATGGTACCAGCAATACAGATAAGCGGGGTAGTCCTACCCCGGGGTTAAGCATCTGAGGGTGGGGGGGGGGGGGCTCTAGCCAGCTAGCAATGCCACCGGGGCGGGAGATGACGACTGCTGTCGTCACCGCCGCGCCGGCACATCGGCAACAACAACAGCAACAACAACAACGGCATCAACAACAGCAACAACAACAACAACAACAACGGCATCTACAACAAAACCCCTAAGCGCGTGAGCACGCTTTCGTCGCTACGGAGCCTTTTACGGGCCTACGAGAGAGAGAGCGTCGTGGTGCCTCAGCCCCGCGCGTCCTCAGACAGTGTTTTACAGGGAAGCCGCCAGGTGGAGCAAATCGCCCCCGCCGACGCCGCCGCCGCTGCCGCCACTACCACCACCACCTTCCTCATTGTCCGGCTGCGGGGGGGGGTTCGGTGCACGGGTGGTGAGGGCAAGCGAATGGAAGCAGCAGGATGAGCCTGGCCGGCGGGAACCAATCGGACGCGGGGAGGGACCGCCAAACCCCGCCCACTGGGGGGCCTCCCTGCGGCATAACACGGAGCCGCCAGTTGGCGATCCGCCGACGGTTCTCGCCGCCGCCGCCGCAGCAGCAGCAGCGGTCGGGGCCACCGTAGATTGTAGTCGCCGTCAGCACCGTTGTGGCTGTCGAGGCTCACAACGCTTGACGCCTATCGACGCCTCTCTTTCTCTCGTTCTCTTCCTGCCCCCTTCGCTCTCGTTATCTGCCTCTCTATCTCTCTCGCATTCTCACGCGGACGCTCTCTCGATCTCTTGGCAAGGACAGAAAGATGTCATGCTAAGCCATGCTGCTGAGCAATGGAAGCAGGGCAAGGAAGCTTCTCCGCCAGCTGCAGCTGCAGCAGCAGCAGCCTCGTCAGTGGCAGAAGCTAGAGAAGCAGATTCCAGAGAGCGGCGGCGTAAATTCGTCGTTGCCCTTCTGACGACCGAGGGTGAAGCCCGGAGGGGGGGAAGAATGGTGGTAGAAGCAATCCGAGTCGTATTAAAAGAACTAGTAATAGTAGTAGTAGTAGTAGTAGTAATAGTAGCAGTAGTCGCTGTACCAATGTCGAGCCCGGTGGCGTAGTGGCTTAAGTCTGCGCCTTGCGACCGGAGGAGACACATAGGTGCGCGGGTTCGAGCCCCACCGTTGCACATTTGTATTTATGGGGTCCGTCTATGAGGCAACGTGACAAACAGTTCCGTAGACGTTAAATCTTGGCTGAGGGTCAGCCCGAAAACTTTACTTTAGTCGCTGTACCAATGGTAGTAGTAGCAGTAGTAGTAGTAGTAGTAGTAAGTCGAGCTTGGTGGCGTGGTGGCTTAAGTCTGCGCCTCGCAACCGGAGGAGACACATAGGTGCGCGGGTTCGAACCCCACCGTTGCACATTTGAATTTATGGGGGTCCGTCTATGAAGCAATGTGAAAAACAGTTCCGTGGACGTTAAATCTTGGCTGAGGGTCAGCCCGAAAACTTTAGTAGTAGTAAAAAGTGGTTTTTTAGTGGTATTGACAGCAGTATAAATCGTACCGGAGGCAGTTGTAGTAGTCTTCATCTTTTGCACGCTGGTTGCTATATGATATTAGTGCAAAATGTCACTGCGCTGCTAGGCAGACAGACAGACAAACAGATCGACAGCGGACAGATAGGCAAGTAAGCACATAAAATAGAGAGATGTAAATAGAGAGAGAGAGAAATATGTGCCTAGCTGTGACGGCAGATGTCAAACCGTTTTAGCGTCTTGTCATCATTGCCGTTGCTGCAGGCTTTGCTGTACAAATAGTCATACACATAGGGGAGCTCGGGCGCGCGCACCTGTTCGTACAGACCGATTGGTTGGTGGGTCGGTTCTTCCGTCAGTCGATCAGGCGGTCGCGTATGAAGTGGGGCTTCATCAACAATGAGGTTCATCACCACCACAACGGCGGCAACGACTGGTCCTCGACGACATCATCAACAATGACGATGGTGTCGTGATGATGATGATGACAAAATGGCGTTGATTGACAATTGCGCTAATGGGGGTGACTATGGTGAGCGGCGTAGTAGGCCGTCCCTACATACTTAGTTTGCGTTTGGTGGTTGGCGTCGCTGAGCTTCTGTTCTATAATAGCAACGTGTTTATGCATTCGTTTTTTTGGTCCGTTTTCAACTTTCGCCACATAGGAACGTAGCAATGGAACGAGAAACAGAAAACCTCTCTAGCAACCGAGAGAGAGAGAGCTTGACACAAACAGAAAAATATAGAGAGGAAAAGGGAGACAGGGAGAGAGAGCGAGAGATAGCGAGAGAGAGAGAGGAAGAAACCCTCCGTCATAATGAAGTTGCCACAACGACGGCGAAGAAGAATCACCACAGATACCTGGTACACGCTGATGGAGCACACAGACTGCTCTGCCAGGTTAGCTGATCTCCGTTCCGCCTTGTTGTGCTACCAAAATAGCGAGGTGGATTCTTGGTAGCTTGCTGCACTAGACTTGTGTGTGTGTGTGTGCGCGCCGGCGATTGAACTTGGCGTGGCTTAGCTGAATGGCGGGTTGCCTTTCTTCCTTGTCGTGCTTCCTCTATCTTGTGTACGGTGCCGTGGGCGTGCGACGTCGAACGCCAAACGCCGGACCGACCGAACACCGTACTACACAGCCAGCGACAACAAGATGTCGATATTGGCGGATGACAGTTGAGCATCATGCGCAGCTGCCAGCGGTGCCATCGCCACCGTCATCATCCTCACACGCTCACACGCGTCGATATTCGCGATGTCGCGAGACAATCACGTTGACGCTGTTTGCTGACAGCGTCTAGATCCATTCCCACCCACAATTCCCTGCTCCGCGCCCCCTTCTCCCCCAAGGCGGATGGTAGATCTTCATCTCTACCATCTGGCTTACTCCAACAGTAACAACTCCCTGTAGAACTGTAACGGCAGCAGCAGCAACAGCGGGAGTCGCAGCAGCAGCAGCAACATCCACGATCCCGTGGTTCAGGTCTACGCGGTGTGAGTCGTTCTTGACGCTTCATCCGGCCGATTGTCCGTACATCTGTCCGGCGGCGACCGTGGTGTGGGGGGCGGCGGCGGCGGCAGCTTTCTAGAGCCAAAACGAGGTGGACACCCCCTCCTCTCACCCCCTCGCACCTCCGAAAAACCACCGGCGTGGAAAGATATCCACGCCGGCGCAGGACGCAATGAACACGCCGCCGGGCCGGGCAGGCCACGCCGTGCACCCCAGCTGACGACAGCAGCACGAGCATATCGCATCGAGGTGCTGCAACTCGGACGCTACGCTACGAATGATAGCGATTGAGTAGGCCCAAAAAGAAGATGATGCACTTTTACAAATATTCGCCCCGTTGGCAACCTTCGTCCTCCATACCGCCCTCCCATCTCTCTCTCTCTCTTTCTCCCGCCCTATCTTTCTCTCTGTATCTATATATTTATCTCGCTCTCTCTCTCGTTCTTTATCTTGATTCCCTCGGATATCTCTGCATTTGGAAGAGCGACGTCACTCACAAGGACGGCCCAGCGCATTTTTTAGCTAGCATTGTTTACTTTTTTTCAGAAAAGCCACTGATAATGATTCTGTTGTATGCGCAAGTGGGAGGAACCCTCTTTTTCTTTTACTGCCCCTCCCCCCGATAGTATTGGCAGCAGTCACAACAAAAAATAGCTGTTCTTGTTCTCTCTCTCTCTCTATATATATATACATATATATATATATATTGTGGACATGTCACACAGACTCATGGGCGGTTCGCGTGCTCATCTCTCATGGGCCATTTGATTCCTCCGCTACTCGTGGCAGCGGCCCGCCGCCAGCGCGCTTCGACTTCATGCATCGTGTATTCCCGAAACCTCCTGTATCAAGAAGAAGATGTAATTATAATATATATATATATATATATATATATATATATAATAGTGCTTAGCACACCTCCAGCTGGCAGTTGGCTGCAATGTACAACACATAGGACTAAGACCTACATTCACACCCCACCAATCTTCGAGACGTCTACCGTACATAGAAGCAGTCCTGAGCGTCGGTTTATCAGTACTGGGTATATGTGATCTACTATTGACCATCATTACAAATAGAACTGAATTGGCAAAAATCCAGAAAAAAATTTAAACGCTAATCGTTATCTTCGTTAAATGATACTTTTATCGTTTGCTGCCTATACAAAAGGACAATGCGTCTAGTTCAGCATTACAGGCTAAACTTACCTTGGTCTTTGCATGGCGTTCAATCAGCACGAACAGAATCACATGAGAGAGCGAGATGGGCAGAGGGAAGCAAAATGCCGCCATGAAAAACATGCAGAACGATAGTGTGGAGACCTGCAGATGCTTTCGATGGTCACGTTTCGGTGGCTGGAACACGCGCATCGTAGTGTCGAAATCTACTTCTGCTCTTAGCATTACTGCTACAGCTATAATACTACGACGGTTTTCACTCCTAACTGTCGACAAGCCGCTGCCGCTGTTTTCACTGCTAATTTAGAAGCTATTCTTCTATAGCCGACGATTCTTCTATGCCTGTGCACTTATACGATTAGGTTAGCGTTCAACTTCACCCTACGAGCGGCACTGTGTTTTGGAGCCTGCCTGTTAGTTACTAGACCTGCTTGAGCTACACCACCGCTGTACTTAACACTTGTACCCGACTGAAAGAATATATATAATCAAGCCCAACTAGACAAACAAATGTGTTTTTCTTTTTAAGGAGGTTGCTTGTCATTCTCGAGGGTTGTCCGTCGCCCTCGTCTTGTTTGGGATCGCCATAAGCCGCACATCGTCAATAAGCCACCGACGGCCGGACATGTTGAGGCATATCTAGGGTTTCCCCACCAGTCTTTGTGGCAGCAGCATGGCCGTTGACTCTCAGCGCTAGCAAACGAGAGCTTAGTGATCTATTGAAACATACCTATAGCGAACTACAGCTGCTGTCACTGCTGCAAAAAATAGCACACTAGCACACGAATAAGTGAGGACATAGGCAAACGCTAATTTCACACAACTTTGCATCGTTTTTATTAATATTTCTCCATCATTTTCATACCTCATCTTGATTTGATCCTCCATTTTTCTCTCTGTTTTCATATTTTATTCTCTCTCTCTCTCGTTCGCCTTCTTTGTCTGTTTTCTTCTATCCTGTTTCCGCTGCTTCCCCGGTTTCAACCTGTGTCTACTATATTGTTATTCTCCTCCGTCGTTACACACGGGTTCACTTTTATTATTATTATTATTATAACTAATAATAATAATATTATTATTATTATGATCATCAGTATCATCATCACCACCACAATTGTCATTATCGGCATCGGGTTTAACATCTCGCGTTTGCTCGGTAATCGGTAGTTTATACCTTAATTAACTATCGGCGGCGCTGCCGTTTCTTCTGTTCGTCACTGTCGCCATGTGTCACTACGGTCATTATTTATTGTCTTCACATCATAGACATTTCATCATTTTTATTGCTCGAGAATGTACAGTTGCAATCAAGAATCAGTGTGTTCGTGGTTGTTGTTGCTGTGTTGTTGTTGTTGTTGTTTTGGGTTGGCGTTTGTTGGTGGATTGTTTGTTTCTGCTGCTGCTGCTGTTGTTGCTGTTTTGTTACTGTAGCTGTGTTTCGTTGTTGTCATTGTGACTGCTGTCTCTCTCTCTATAAGTGTAGTTGCTTTGGTTTATATCTTTTTTTTATTGAGATCCTTTCTGCCTGCGCTGGCGGTTGAGGCATGTTGAGGTACCACTCTCGCCACGTGTTCTCGTGACCCAGCGTTGTCGGCGTGACCCAGCATTGTCCGTCGAAACGCGGCGGTGACCGCGCAGACGTGGCCACTCTAACCGTTCGGCACTCGACAACTGTGCCACCGCAACTGTCTCACTCACTTCGCGGTTTTCTGTGCATGACCTACTCAGTAGTTTAAATATCTAGTATTAACATGACTCTCGAAGAGTCGTTCTATATATATATATATATGTATATATATATATATGTATATATATTATATATATATATATATATTAGTGGTGTGCACATTATCCACATTAGAACCGCTTAGGTCCTCACGGCGCGTACACATTTCATACACTGGGGTGTTATAGTTCAGCACTGAGCAGTGTGTGGCATCATTCGGCTCGGCCCTACCAATATATGTATAGTCTTGCTACTTAATCAGCTACCATCATTAGATCAATGGCAGGTTTAATTAGTATAATCATCGGCGTTGTCGTCGTATCGAATCTCCATCATCATCAATCACCGCTTCCATTTCTATCATCACCATCAATATCGTCGATGCATCCATGTACTAAATACATTACAACGGGCCCTGACGGCGCCTAACGACGCGTTGTTGTGTTCGGCGGCTAAATGCTAAATCTCATCGTGTCTCATGTAGGCTCTCTCGATTGCATGTCAAAAACCTGTCGTGGAGATGAGTCGTCACATATGTATGTGTGTATGTATGTATATATATATATATATATATATAGTGGGTGGATTTGGCCTGTGTGTAGCTGATAATTGGCGTTTCTAAGCAAAACAAACGGTTGGTAGTTTCGGTCTAGCGGCAAAATTCAAAGTTCTAGAATTTTCCGATCCACCTTCTATATATATGTATATATATATATATATATATATATATATATATATATATATATATATATATATGTATATATATGCGCGCGTGTGTGTAGTATTGATCACTGAGTTAACGTTGTTCGATTCCGAACGTTGGTTGTTGCCATAAACCCTATACACGCTACATCACCACAGATTAAGGGAGCATACATTATGTGCGAGCAGCGGGACAAGCAACCATAATAATAACTTTCTATTTATCTGCACGTTTCAGACTGAGGAAGCAATTGGATAAACCAACAAAAACTGTCGACGTCAAGTACAACGATGTTTGACCATAGAGAAACTGCATTTGGCCATAATTTAGTCATACCCTTTCGTCGTCAGCGTTTTTCTTATGAGACAAATATTGTCAATTTTATTTTAATATCAATAGGGTTGGATAATTACGTAGCATCTCTTTTAGACTTCTTTTGTTTTAAGAAGCTCTTTCTTTTAGACTTCTTCTTTTGAGAGAATCTTTGCCCCCGAGTTTTTTGTCCGAGCATGGCCGATTAAAGTTCAGTCGGTGTTCACCTTGTCTAGATTGGAAACCATAAATAGCAGTTTTAAGGGTGGCCAGTCCAGGTCTAGATAGAGCCTACGACATCTCAAATGCAAGGCAGGGCGTGGCCACTAAACCACCTTACTCGGTAAATGCGATTATTCAAATACGATAGAAATACAATAATACAAAATTTCCCTCGACGCTCGCTATGCCATGCGTTGTATTGAGGGGCGTATGT
>QVRM01000859.1:0-100472 GCA_003439945.1 Dermanyssus gallinae
CTCGTAACCACAACCTCTCAGGCAAAAACGGCGTCAGCGGCTATAACTGCAACAGCCACGGCAGCAGCGGCAACAGAGAAAATACAGACGTCCACGGCGGAGCCCGTTGTCTAGTTGACCGCGATCAGCCTTTTTCTTTTTTCTCTTTGGTCTTCTTCTTTTTTTCCCTCAACCCCACTCGACTTCAGGTCCATAGCCAATTGTCCATGCTAAACATGTCTGCGTTTGTACCTCTACTTCCTCGGCAGAAGGATGCGGCGAAGGAGGCCTGTCTGGTAGCTGTTCATCGATCTCCATCCCTATTGCTAGCCATAAGAAAGCAGCACAGCAGCACGCTTTTGTTCGTCTAACAGCAATTGCAATGATAGCTAGTATTGTTCCTATTGCTATAATTGATCTACTATATGGTTTATCACGAAGCATCGATTACCATTAGCGAGCTTCTGTCGACGAACGCAATACTATTACTTTAGTGATTAGTTCCACTGTGAACCTACAACAGACTGGATTTAGTCAGAAGCTAGTTAGCTCACGAATTATAGAGCAAGTTAGCTATTTACGTTTTTTGTTTCTTCCTGCTTCCTGCACGTTGCTTTTCTGTTGTCTGTAAGGACAGTTTGAGCGCTTGTTCATTGAGCTCCGGGTGAAGGTGAGGCAAACTTTACTTAAAGCGATTTGCCGCCCTCGATTTCAAAAATCGTTCCTCTTCATGGCCAGACTCGGCATGGAATCAGACAGGCAGCAAAACAGAGAGACGGAAACGGAAGAATAAGCCGTCCCCGACTCATGCCTCACACCATCGGGGGTGGGGAAGAGGTGTTCCGCCACAGGAGAGAGACAACGAAACAGGTATTGCGGAGACGAAACCACCCTCAAAATCTTGTCTCAGAGTCAGCCACAGCGTGCAAGCACCAAGTGTGAGTCGCTCCTGTGCAGCGCCGGTACGAGGGTTGAATGTGGTAAACGGTGCCAAAAAGCCCTGCACGATACTAATACACTTGATGCTTGTGGTATTATTATTATTATTGGTTCTACGACAACTACAGCAGCAGCAACAACAACAGCAACAAGACAATTACAAAAATGTCAACAACAACAACCCCGATTACCTCTATGGCTACCGTCGTCCCCTGTCCATATTCTCCTGACAGCAGATATAATATCGTGCTCCTACTATGACATACACGACAGCGGGGGTGTGGCTCTGTACACTTAGTCTCTATAGGGGTGTCTGTCGGCCGATGAGTGATCGACCAAGCTGGCTGGGTGCGAGAGGTAATCGGGTGCGTACGGACACCAGCAAGCGATCCCCGACGGAACCAATCAACTCAGGGCGACTTGCCGCTTACTGCACCCCTCTTGGCGGGGCAAGCTTCGGCTCAGCTCGAAATTCGAACTGGCATGCCGGAGTACCGAAGTTGTTGGTGGTAAGAGATGACGAAATCCTGCTTATTCCTTCGACTCGTCTTATTCAACGACGAGACGACTGTGTGCGCGTACTTCGAGGACGACAAGAACGACCAAGACGACGACGACGAAGGCGACGGCGACTCACTCGTCGAAATCACTCGTCAAACTACGAATGCGGCATGTATTCCGCTACTACCACTGCTCAAGTATGAAGCTACGCGCGCCATTGTACTGCCTGCAAATCTCCAATCTCAGGAGATATCTGCCGTGTTCCGTGGGGCGCCCTGCCGCTTCAGTCGGGCTGGCGTCAGGCGAGAGTCAGGCGAGATTGGCAGATGAAACCACCGCCGCTGCTGCTGCAGAACGTCGGAAGTGTCTGCATCTCATCACCGCCCTTTGAGGGTTTAGAGCGGCGGGGAGGGAGCAGAACAGGCAAGGAAAGGTGTACGCGTTCCTCGCGCCCTCCAAGACGTTGGATTCCTGCCGGCGCGCGCGGGCGGATCGGAACCGACCTGCCCACCCGAAACTATATGCATACAGAGGCGTATATATATGCACACTTACATACAGACTCGGATATATACATATATATATATATATATAAACCTTTGTCGGATCTTGCTCCGATCGACTTGGGTCGGCTCACCCACGGCTAGCAGCTTCCGACTTAAATCAGACCACCAGCTTTTCTGCCAGCTCTGTTCCCGACTATGGATGCCTGTCTGTTTCTCGCGCATTTTCTTCGCGCAAATGCTCTCCGCTGAGAAATTCATTGAGAGTGTATTTCTCGGTACAGCAGAAGCAGATCTGCCAGTCGCCTGTGTCGATGACCTCGTCTACACGAGATCGCCGATGCCGACGACGTTTCGTCGACGGCCCAAACACGCTCACATCACAAGAGGAATAAGACAAAGGACATGAGTAAAAACGTAGCGAAGAGAGAGATCCAGAGAACAGATTCCTCCCTGTCCTTCTCTCTGCGTCTTCATTTCGGCCCGTAATCCGCAGAAAGTTTCTCGGCCAATTTAGCGTACGCTACCGGCAGACTCGCAGGTGCTTCGAGCCAGCGAGAAGGGGCCGCAATAATACGATGGCTTGTTGCTCTCAGACGTCGTACCGCAGTACGCTACGACCAGACACATGCAGGAATGTTTCGACCGACCGCTCAGCGAACCGTTGCCGAGTATGTGGGAGGGCACCCCTTGCATCAGAAGTCACGCATGCATGCCCTGTGCCCTATGCATGCATAGGGGCACGTTGGAAAACGTTTTCACTCGTACCCAGTGGCATGGCCTGACGGCAGTGCAACGTCAACGAGTAAAACCGAAATGTGCGCAGCCACGAATACAGAGTGAAACCCCATCTATTCTTGTTCTGTTTCTCGCCTTACCCCTTCCTCCCTCGCCGCCTCCCCCCTGCCAAGCGACTGGTGAACTATCATCAAATGACACACTTATTCGTTCTTTGCCTAGTTCGCCTCGATTTGCGAGTTCAACATGCAAATAGCTGCATACGAGCCGAGTGCCGGTTAGCAACGGCCGTGCCCCAGTTAGTGCGACGAGTGTTCTGTCGGCTTTCTATGGCACCTAGCACCCGTACCATGCACGAAGTATTTACTGGTCAAAAGCTTACGCACACGAGTACCACGTACACACCGTGCCCCCTATCCAGGCGTAGGCCGACCGACAAGCAATCGATGACCGTTTCGGAACCGAATATCACCGGCGCCTGGCCGCATTGCCCTGTTAGAGTGTGCCAGCCTAAACTGCAGCAATGAATCTTTGGTCCGCAAGTCTTCTGCCTGGCAGGAAGGTCTTGCAACTATCCAGCCTCCCTCTATTTGTTGCCCTCTCCACCCTCTCGCTACCCTTCTCTATTTCCCTCGTTTTCTCCGGCTGCTTTGCAATACGAGCCTCCAGATTATGGCAATATAAGCTCTTACTCGTCACGTCGTCGTACATGTCAGCAGCCGTTCGAACGTTGGTGGTGGTCGCCACACGTTGCCATGGCCAGATTTGCCATAGCAGCAGCTTGTGCCACGTACGTGAATCGGTACCTGGTTGATCCCGGCATTCTCGTGCATTTGCCTTTTGCCTCCAGAGCCGGGCCAACTAGACACGCAACGAAAGGCCGCCAACTTATTCGATCCTTTAAGTCGGCTCTTCGTCGCTGCCGTCTTCTTCTTCTCCTTCTCCTTCGCCTTCCCTCCACCTCCTCCTTATTCTCCTCTTGTTCTCCACGTACGATAAACCGCGACACCTCTTTGTTGCGACCGTCCCTACTGCCCACTTGCACCTGCTTTTGACGCGTATGATAAGACTGGTGAGAACGATAGCAGATTCGTACACTTCACCAACCTCCCACCCCCCACCGCCGCCGATGACATCTTCGCTTCCTTTTCGAATATCGTTCGTTGTATCGCTTTCGCGCAATGTGCCGCCGCCGCTACAGCAGCAGCAGCAGCAATATGCATTGCTCCCAGCCTGTCAGGTAACAGCAGGCCGTATGGTCGGTCGTCAATGACAACAACGACGACGTCGGGGATGCAGTCCACGGGTGCCACACTCCGACCCCCGTACTGCATCTCCGGCGGCGGTGAAAGGTGAGCTTCTCGCCGTCGAACTCTCTTGCCTTCTGCTGGAGGCCAACAACCAACTCTGGTCGAGTTGCAGCTCGATACGGTGGCTGTGGTGGCCATCGTCGTAGTGGTCGGCCATTTTCGGGAGACAGATCTTCGTCTCTGCTTCGTCTGCCGGTTCGCTGTGCCACGTCCTCAGCCATCGTCGCTGCTGCTGCTGCTGCTACTGTTACCACCACCACCGCCGCCAGCGCGTTCTTCCTTCCCACTCGACAGAAAAAGAAGAAGCTGCAACAGCAGCATGCTACTGCTGCTTTTGGCGAGGCACCCACAGGCGAGACCATTCAGCCGACAGGCACCCACTTAGCCAGCACCCGCCTACCTTCGCCCCCCCCCCCTCTCTCTATTTTTCTCCCTCTTCTCTCTCTCTATTTCTCTATTCCCCTCCTCTCTCTCTATTTCTCTATTCCCCTCCTCTCTCTCTCGCTCTCTCGCACACTATTTTCCTTCCTCGCTGAAGACCACCACCGCCGTGCTGCTGCTGCTGCTGCTTCTGCTACCCATCTACGAGGATCAACGGGAATAGCGGCTGGCTGGCCGGCCGGCTGGCTATCAACAACATAGCCAGGCCCTTTTACGATATTGCCTCGGCTGCTCCTAGGCTGCTCAACTGCCCGTCCGCACCCCTCAGCACCCCTACTTACCCTTATTATGACTTGTCCATAGGAGCATGCTGTTGGCCTCGTTTTCGTTTCTTCTTCCTCCCGTTTTCGTTTACTTGTACTTCTTCTTCTTCTTCTTCTTCTTTCGCGACTCTGCTACTTGTCCTTACGAACACACAACGTATATATACGAAGCGTAGCGGGCATTGGCGGCCCGCCCTTCCAGGAAACTGTAGGGGATTGCTTGCAGTGGCCAAATAGCCAAATAATTCCGGACAACGGTCGGTTGGTACGGTGTTTCAACATACCGATTGCTCGTGGTAATATTGACAAACCATCAGATATGTTATATATATATATATATATATATATATATATATACATATTGTTGTGTATCGTATAGTTGTGGTAAACGTGCATAATACGGTTAGCTTGCACTTTTCCTGTTGTAACGATTGTGCGCATAAGGTGCAAAATTCCTCTTCGAAGCATAGTGGAGCCCATCGAGCTGGGCGAATATATAGAAGCAGCTCTTTATGAGGGCTTATGCGATCGCGGCAAGAAAGGAAGCGACACGATGTTTGGTTGTGTGCCGTCTGCGCTGTTCTGTCCCACATGTCCTCCTACGTCTTCTGTGTGTGCTTGTGTGCATGTCTATGTGTATGTGTGTGTGTATAAGTGTGCAGATAGATGAAGGGGGGGGAGGGGGCTTAAGGGTTCCACTGCTCCACGGAGGGAGAGAGAGAGAGAAGGAAGGAACGAGGGCTGTCGACTAGGGTCGACCAAAACCCTCAACCCCGTCCTCCAGTTATCCAGCGAGCACCGACTAAAGCCGGTGGAGTTGACGAACGGTCACCTGGGGAGCGGCAGGGAGGCATCCTGAACAACAAAGAGGCTAAGAAAGTTAGCACTGTCGTTGCTGTTGTTGTGGGTGGTGGCGGTGTTGTCGTCGTTAAAGACCAACCACTTATGCTGAGTAGTTCCCTTGATGGTCTAATCCTAGGCCCACTGTTTGCCCCCTAGAGAACAACGATGCCTAGTGATGAGACGGTGTGATGTAGCCCCCCCTCCCCACCCCCAAATGCCCTGCAACCCCACACAGCTAACACAGTGGGGACAACAACAACAGACTAAGTTCATATGAAGGAAGACAAGACATCGGTGCTATTCTATATACAGATAGCCAAGACAATCTAATGCCACTATTATTGTTGCGTTGATCCACACTACACAACGTTGGCCTTGAAGAAACCTCGTCGTACACAAAAACACGTGTAGCCGTCAGTAGGAATAAGGAAGCAAGCAATTAAACAAACAAATGAGTGAACCTCATTAGCCAGATATAGTTGTAGTAGTAGAAGTAGGCCTGTACCACAAACCGCAAATGCGTCTCGATTGCAAGGTTGCTGCAATTACTTTCAAAGCCTCGCAAAACTCTGTGGATGTGACTCTCTTTTTAGAAACCCAAACAACCAGATCCGCTTCGCGCCCTAACATGACACGGGGGAATATGGCATAAACGGCGTCTGATAATAAGAATAATTGCCGGTCGCAACGACAACGTTGTTAACAGCGTTACGCTATTGACACGAGCTAAAGGCACGTATGAGTAAAGTATGATTTTAGACTTAATCGTAGTTTTCCGCCGCCAACGTTTTCCGTTCGCCATGGTCGGACGGGTACATATGTCGCGTTGGTCGGACGCGTACATATGTGCGGGGCGGGGCGGGGGGGGGGAAAGGCTACTTCTATATTTCAGATAAATTATTCCTCAGAATTTTCTTCTCGACCGCTCGCACTGCGATTGGGGTGAACCAAGTCTGCGGAGAGCGAAACGCAAATAGAAACAGATCACAGCTCCTAATGTGCTCGCTCTTTCCGAGCGGGGAGATTAGAGAAAGCAAATTTCACCTCCGACAGAGAGCTGCTGCTCGTATTCGGATGTTTCCGCTTCGAGCTAATTCGCTGATCGAATTGAAAACTAGCTTAATGGTATCGCTATGAACGCGATGGTAAGGCGAGCGCGATGGCAAGTGGTCGCAGATACATAAATGGAACGTTAGCCATTAGCCGGCCGGGCAATGTCACGGTTTGGTTCGTTGAATCGCGCAAACTACACTCATCTACAGAGCACAGTCTGCCGGTTCAGGCGGGATTCATTTGCATCCATGCACTGCTGTTCACTGCGATCGTCCCGAAGCTTCATATTAGACATAAATAACCGCATTCGGCTGTCATGGTGAGTATATTGGCTTGCACAGTTCAAATGCGCGCCACGAGCGGAAAAGAAAGAAGAAGAGATTAAAGAGGGACAGAAACATGTCATCATTTACTTTACAGTTATCCGCCTTGATCATTAGTTGATAGGAATAATGTACAAAGCGTGTCTCTTCCTCGCAACGAGTGTATAATTTGCCGCGTCAAGAGATTTAAGACAGTTTTCGTTTTTTTTTTCTATTATATATGTACGTACACGTTTTCGGTCTCCTCTTCCCTCTTTCCTAGACATACATATAGATTGTTTGCGGTGCGACTACACGTGTTCGGTCTGTATCTGCAAGCCGATAGCGTCCCCTCTCTGTTAACATAGGATTTTATAAGGGTTCCGACATAGCGTGGCGGCTGCTTGAAGTGTCATTTTGATCGTGATCCTACGTCACTTATGGATCACGATCTGTAAGACGAGTTCTTGCAGTGTGGTCTCCGAAGAAAATTGCATTTTTTACAACGAGCGTGCAACAGCAGTAGAAATACAGTAGCGGTATCTCTGTGATTTTACTAACACGATCCCCACTATGCACGCGCAGCGGCATACCATATTGGCTTGGCCGTAAGGCCCAAAAACGTGTATATATAGTTAACGAAT
Source organism: Dermanyssus gallinae (assembly GCA_003439945.1). Lineage (NCBI taxonomy): Eukaryota > Metazoa > Arthropoda > Arachnida > Mesostigmata > Dermanyssidae > Dermanyssus > Dermanyssus gallinae. Next base: position 7,517 of record QVRM01000859.1, read on the forward strand.
ACCCTACAATTATGACATACTTGAATGATTATATTCGATTTAGCCGACGCCTGAATATATATATATATATATATATATATATATATATATATATATATATATATATATATGTATATATTAAAATAATTCGCATCGAATCGCTTCTGTAGCGAAATGTCGATTTTGCATGTTGCGGGCCGTGGCTAACTGTTTTGGTATTCTTCTAACTCGGTAATGTTATTTTTGTTATTGATGACGATAGTGATGCTGATGATCTTTTCTGTCATCACCACCGCACGAGCCGCGCATAGGCAGATGAGGTCGGTCGGTCGATTGGTTGTTTGGTTCGTCTATCTATCTATCTGTGCTGCGTCCACAGGGCGTTACTCGGTGGCAAACGCTAATCGTCGCATACAACAACAACAGCAGCACCAGCAACAACAACAACAACAACAACAAAAACAACAGCAACAACAACAAAAACTACAACAGCAACAACAACAACAACGACAGCAAAGAGGACGTTGACAAAGCTACTGTCGTTACTGCATAGGCGACACCAACGACGACGGCGATGTTGTTGTTGTTGTCAGCGTTGTAGATCGTCATGTCGGCGGAGGCACAAGATCAAGGCACAGATGCAGGCGAACCAGCAGCGCATGATGAATACAGACTCGACTTCGGCAATCGGCAGGGATGGAGAAAGGAAGCACGCTGAGCTACTCAAGTCAAAGTCGGGCCAAATGAAAATCAATGGCGTGTGGTATACGCCACCGCCGTCACCACGGCAAACGAGAGCGTCACGATCACCATCAGCATTATCACCATCATCGTTGTCGTCGTCGTCGTAACAGCCCTGCTGTTCACCGTCATCCGAGCCCGATTCTTCATCACCCCCAACTCATCCGTCCCCATCCTCACACTCCCCCACACACTTCGACACGATGCCTTTGGAGCGACACCCTCTCGACTTTCTTAGTGATTTCCTACATCGCGATTACCGAATGGCCAACAACAGCCCCATGTTCTCCATAATGGCGATGGTTCACCATCGTCGTCGCCGAGCGTCGGACGGCTGCAACAAGAGCAACAACGACGATAACATCGGCAAAAACAACAACAAGAACAACGACGACAACAACAACAGCAATACCAATAACAACAACAACAACGAGAACGACGACAGCAACAACAACAACATCAATACCAATGACAACAACAAAAACGAAAACAACAATAGCAATAACCAACAGCGCTGCCACCGTCACACCGATCACCTCCATCATCACAATTAGTTTAATCTGTCTGCCACCATGCGGCAGACGTTACGATATATATATATATATATATATATATATATATATATATATAAATATATATAGCTTTGTTGAGAAGAAAACGCCATTACGGGCTTCAAGAACAGCATCATCGCTCAATTTGCTACCGTCGCCGGCACTACGCAAGATGAAACGTTGGGGCTTGCTTCCTTGCTTGCTTACTATCTCTACTAAATAGCGCATTCCACATACGAGTACGTCCACTGTTCGCTGGTTCCCATCGACCTCCGTTCGCACTAGAGTCGCGCACCATAGGCGCGGCTGTTTTTCTACGCAAAGAAGAAGAGGAAGAAGGAAAAGAAATGTAAGACTGTAGCTATCTTTACTCTTGCTGCTGATGGTGCTGCCGCTGCTGCTGCTGCATCTGTTGGTGGCACTTGCGAATCTTATTGGCAGTTTTGACCCAGCCTCGTGCTTGATGCCGGCTCGTTTAAGGAAGATACAGCAATCGTCAACACAATTTATCCCCACTGACAAATTTCGTTCTTCCCTCTTAGTACTGTTGTTGTTGTTGTTGCTCTTGTTGATATTGTTGTTGTTGCTGTTACTGTTGTTGTTGTTGTTGTTGTTGTTGTTGCTGTTACTGTTGCTGTTGCTATTGTTGCTGTTACTGTTGTTGTTGCTATTAATAATGTTGCTGTTACTGTTGTTGTCGTTACTGTTGTCGTTGTCTTCGTCGTTCGTCTGCTTCGACTCTGCCAGAGTCTGTTTCTCTGTCTGTAGTGGATCTTCGTCTTCCCCCCCCCCCCCCGCGAGGCCACTGAATTCGTGTACGCGTGAGGCCGACGTGTGTTTTCCGTACGCGACCAGCTGGCGGGCCGTTTGCCCGCATCGCGTACTCTTCTCAACATGATTGGACTCCGCCTCGTTCTTTGTCGTCGCCTTTTTTCTCTCTCTCTTTCTCTCCGTTCCCGCATCTGAGGCTGAAGTCGTCATTGCTGCTGTTGTTGCTCACGTTGTTGTCGTCGTCGGCGACGAAGAAATGGATTAATACGCACTGGGGTCGGGGGTAAGAGCTAATTAGTAGCCAACAAGGGTAAGAACAGCAACAACAACAACTTCAACAACAAACACCTGCAACCACAGCAGCAATATCGCGCTAGCTAACAATATTAGTCGCATATGTCGCGTGTAACGATGCACTTCATGGCTCAGGAAACGTGATTGGTGCAAATAAATGGATCATGTCGCATCACTGAATATGGGCCCAAAATGGGCCGTGGTGATTGCGACGCACAGGTGATCCAGAAATGACGACTTTGGGGTGACGCGGTCCGCGAATACGCTCGCACATGTGCCGATGCTGTAATGGCGAGTAGTACAAGAAACGATTTCCAAGAAACGTTTGTCTCAGACTGGCGCACAGAATAGGAGTTGTACTTATTTGTCACCATCCCCGCTATCTCTTTCTATATATATATATATATATATATATATATATATATATATATATATATATATATGTATATATATTATGTCTGAAGTAAAGTCCTATGTAATGATGCATTCAACAGGTCCAAACATGGTTCTTTAGACGTTGACAGGGACCGTGTCACGTTACATAGACTTGTTTAACAAGTGTTTTTCTAGTGTCTTTAAATTTGCTCTGTCAATGGCATGATGGGCAACGTTTGCCGTCTTACTGCTGTGCCAGTATTACTACCCACAACATAATGTTTATGATTTCTATCACGTCACATTATGATGATAGGGTGGTGTGTTGACTCATTTAATAAGCTGGCCGTTCCGATGCGCCCACTATTTTTACTACGACTACCACGCCAAAAATGCCACTGCTGGCCGGTTCTTGTCGTCTTCAGAGCCATAATATATGGTACAACGACAACCACAACGACAGCAACAGCGACTTCTGCTGCACTACCATTATCGCAACAATAACAACGCAACGAGAAAAATAACAACGAGAGCAGCAACAACAACAACAATTTATACTACTTGTATTATTATTATTGCTAGAGCTTTCGCCTCTATATTCTAGTGCTGCAAATAAGTAAGGTGTGTTTAGGTGTAGGCGATCATGGACGACATGGCCTATGGCCAAGTGGCACCTCGTTCGCCGCCGATAACGCTGATCGGATCGGGCCCAAGAACACACTGCCAACTCTGACCACTGACCAAACCGTGATGGTGGTGATGAAGAAGTGATCGAGATCCCTCGAGGCGTGAAATCACGCCTCGCGACCGGCCTGCTTGTCCGCTTGGCGGTGACAACCATGATGGCGTTGACAATGGTCCTCATCACCATCCTCATCATCGTCGCCATCGTCGACATCATCACCACCACCATCCTCCACGCTGCCATCATGAAGCTGGTCAGGGTGGTGGTGAGACCACGAAGACTAGCAGCGTCGTAGCGGCGTCAAAGACCCGAAGCACAGACCGTTAATGGCACAATACGATGCCTGTCCAATGCCTGCACAGCTACAACAACAACACCAACAACAACCAGGAACAGCGGCGACTTTAAGGTGCAGCACACCTTCGCGCGCATACAAATCGCGCACCTCGCATAGCACCCCCCTAATCATTACCCCCCCCCCCCCCCCGTGTTTGAAGTGTCTGAACGCCATATATGCACCAATAGACACGCACACACACATCTGTTTTATATGCATACCTTTTATATATTAATATATATATATATATATAGACAGACAGACACGTGTACACCTTGCTTCTTATACCATTCAGTGGTCGGGCTGGACTGCTACAGTATGTAGTTACATAGATAGTAAGTGTTGTTGGCGTTGGTCCTGCTGTAGCTGTTAAGCGGAAGAACAACAAATTGCTTATTGAATTGCTAGCTGACTACGCATACTAATTCTTACGACAAACGACAAATAGGCATGACACCACCATATATATATATATATATATATATATATATATAAATATAAATGTAGTGAGAGAGAGATAGATATTATGCCGCCACAGTCGCCAGAACAGCATTAGTCTTAACAACGCGCGCCGTAGGGCCAACAGCAGCAGTAATAACAATAACAACAGCAACGTCCGCGACAACGGTAACAAGAATGGCACAGCAATGGCACCAATGACGCGCGTTGACACATCGGCGGCGACAAGCGAACAGAACAACGAGCCGGCGTATCGCTGCACACCGCGCCAACGTCATCGATGAAGCGTGTCGATACTTCTAATAGCTGCTGCGTCAACCAACACAACCAACACCACATGTGCGAACAACAACAGCAACAACCGATACCAGCAATCATGGTGACACCAACAGCAATGGTGAAGCTGATAACGAGAGCGAAGACAGCGCAAAACAATATAGACGCAATCATGACACCTATAAACAACAACAACAATGACAACAACAGCAACAACAACAACAGCAACAGCAACAACAACAACAACAACAACAACAAAAACGACAACAGCAACAACAACAACAACAACAACGACAACGACGACGATAACACCACCAACGACAACAACAAAAACAATAGTGAACGTCATAACGAAAACGATGGTAAAAATGCTAGAGAAGATACTATCAATCATATGCTAACAATACAACAACAACGACAACAACAACAACAACAACAACCACAACAACAACAACCACCCTCAACAATAGGTGCAGCAGCACAGAAACACGAGCTGTGGCGGCAACAACAAACAAAGCCGCCGACGACAAGATAATAATCAGTTCGCAGCGTCACGATGGTGATAACACAGTGGTGATGCAGATGATGGTGATGATGATGATATAAAAACAAAATAATTTCGGGGCCAAGGTCACGAGCAACGTCGAAATGTTCGATTCAACTGCCACCATACGCAAACACCTCCTATACGTAAATCAAGTGTGACGGTCCTACTGTACGATACGCCACAAGTACACACAAATACACATAAAAACGCTCACACACACACATATATATATATATATATATATATATATATGTATATAGTTACACTCTTGAATGCGTATCGGATTTTTTCTGCTACCAAGTCCAGTTGACAGTATGACAACAACTCGGCCATAACGAGAATAACTGATTGAAGACATCGGACTGGCAGTGCGACAGCAGTTCGAAAGTCTTCATCCGTAAAGTACGAAGTAGTAGAGTAAAGGTTACCATGGTCAGTTTCATTTTCGGCGCAGGGAGTCCAACATGCCTCCACTGCAGCCAACTGGTGGACGACACGGCAGAACACACTGTTCTATTCTGCCCCGCCTGGGAAGCCCAGCGCGGACTCTTGCGGAACGTACCCGGCTGCACCTCGCCGAACTCACTCAGTCTTCCTGTCCTAGTCAAACGGATGACGACCTCACTCGGTGACTGGCGCACAGTCGCAACCGTCATCAAAAGTGTTTTAGCTGAGAAGGAGCGAACTGTTCGCATGTCGACGCCCTCTCCGGAGAGCCTGCGCCACCAGTAAACCGAGACATCATACCCCCCCCTCAGTAGTTTGTAGTAATGCTAACAGCACTTCCCTGCTGGGGGGGGAAGGAGGACATGACTGGTTTTTAGTGGGTTGGAGCCCCACACTACCGGCCCACACTTGCAGGACAATCCTGCCGTGGTGCCCGCGTGTGCAATCCGCATTTCCCAGTTAGTCCTCCAAAAAAAAAAAAAAAAAAAAAAAAAAAGTTTCATTTTCGGCATCTTGTGTAAACAGTTGTAAGGCGGCTTGTATATATATATATATATATATATTTATGATAGGTCTGCGCTACTTGAGGCGCTCACCCGGCACGATCAAAAACTGTCCCCTATCCAAGCATATATATATATATATATATATACAAGGGCTGAAAGATATAAATAATAAGAAAGGTGACGAGAAGGATGCAAAATTGTGATGATACACAATATGCGCTGGTAAACAGCTAGATCTGCCGGCCTGCCTCACTGACTGATTTAGCTTAGTTTAGTTTAAGTGAGCCAACTCAACGTGACTCAATCGGGGGGACCGATTGAGAACCGAGGCTTGACGACATGGAGGGATAGCGAAAAATCCAGCAGAAAATTGGCCCACACCACTCCGTTCATCCGCGCGGCTCTCGAATAACAGCCGCGCTACAGGAAGCTGCTCGGATCTTTACAGGACACATCTATCTCCATCGGTCATCGGTAGGAGGTGCTTAGGATCTTCACAGCACTGCCTTTTGCCTTGTTCACGCATGCCTTTTTCACACACAACTTTTTTTTGTTTACTTTTTCGCCACGTCAGCTCAGAATATCACGCTGGCTCAATGACACCACCGATTGAGACGCACAGATCGTCTTTGGCGCAGTTTTTGGCCAACACTTCAACACTAGTTACTCATGTTGTTATTTGATGCTGTTGCTATTTTTGTTGTTAGCAGTGGCGATGCCGTCCCAATATTTGCGTCGAATGTCATTCTAGTGTTTGTTTTTTACCTTGTTCGCTGACATCACATTACGTTCGCGTTACCATTGGCAGTCCACCACCAAAACTAACAGTTCGGTTCATTTCCGTTCTAGCTTTAATCATATTTACTTTTGGCTGAGAGATGATGATGATGATGACGTGTGTAAAGTTAATCGGTGACAGTCGAGTAATTTCCCTGTTTCTTTATGCTTTCTTTCTTGAAGGCATTCGAATCTCGAGGCACGCATCGTCGAAAGATGCCGTAGTAACAAACACGGCGGCAACAACAACAACAGCAACAGCATTACTAACAAGTGGCAAAGCATAAAACAACAAAAACAATATGAACGACAATAAGAAAAACAACAACGCTGGGCCCCAAAAGCTATGAGTTGTCAAAAACCAAAAGCTATGAGACCCTGAATACAAAATAGTAGAAATGACGTCTCGTCTTTGATTAACTGAACAGTAGCTGAACGGTTGATAGAGACACGGCTACCTAATAATTGTGGGTCTTCAACATAAGGGGCCGCATTGTCAGCACAAGAACTTTTGGCCGAGTAAGGCAATTTAGTTATCTACGGATAACCGTTAATTACACATTTAGTACATGTGCGTAAATATGTATATATATATATATATATATATATATATATGTTCGTGGGCGTTTGACTTCTTTATCCCAGTTCACTTGATCCTGTGGTGTTTGCGGTAGCGATACAAGGAGAACGAAAGAGATGTAAACTATTCTACATGGACATATCTCCATGACTCGCTCTCACTTGAAGAGAATTCGAGATTGACGACAGGTTGGCAGGTACCTGTCAGTAACACTGCACATAAGCACAGTAATTAGACTGCCACGAACAATAAGAGATGTTCGTGCTGTGGTTGCCATTGAGATAGGAACTGTCAGGACTAATATGCGAGTATATATATAAAGCAAATATGTATATATTCCCGTATAGGTATGGGTTTGTTGGTTAAGACGTAGATGTTATTCTTGTAGCTGTCGTTGTTGTTTGTAGCGCGTTCACAACAGTACGTTTGTGCGAGTAGCATTTTACGTAGCGTAGATCGATAGTTAGTAGCAGTAACCTAAAAATAATAAATGGCAGAAACCTGCTGCTAGACCTTCGACAGATCTGCTGTCAGTTCGCATAACCCGTCGTCGTTGCTGTCATCCTATGGAGGTATCTGTTGACGGATTCGACAAACTTAAAATTTAAGGATATTAAGGGAAAGATGAGGGAGAGAAGAAACGAGGGAAGAGCTGAGGAGGATGGGTTGTAGAGAAATATAAACATCGGCAGTCAAATAAACTTTGGTTCAGGAGAAAAATGCTCAGTAATTGGTATTTTTGTATTTTGGTTTTTGAAAGTTTAACCGGTATATATATATATATAACACAAGAAGATTATACAAAAATATACGTTACTTTATGCACCCACATCCAGCAAAAACAGTTATTTTGGACGTGTACCAGCGCATAGCCATTGTTTCAGTACAAAAACTTTATCTCCTATTTAATGTGATAATTCATGCGTAAACAACTGTGTCTTTTTAACACCGAATGCCCTTCTAGGTATATACTATAGTAGTTGTGGGCGGAGACATATAGAGAAGCAACATAAACTGGTCATCATACATAGACTGGTCTTTAACATTGAATGCTTTTCAATCTGTCATCAGTTAAGTCAAGCGTGTCGGTCGCCCACCGATATAAACAATACAGAAGTGTCAATCATTTCGATTGCTTTTGTTTACTTAAGTATACTGAGCCTTATATTAAGCCCTCGTTGGATCTCTCCCTTGACAATACTATTCACATATATATATATATATATATCACTATTTTTTTTTCATTTCAATTTGAGATTTATTCACGGAACCGCAATTTCACAATGCTTAAGTTCTCGTATATAAAAATATTTAAAATGTGCATTACAAAAATGTGTGTAAAAAGTGTGCATGCAAAATGTGTAACATCACTATTATCTATTCCATACTATAATATGTCTCACTCCATACGAAACTAGCAATTGAAGTTGCTAAACACTTCTCCCGTTCACACAATTTCAACCTATTGACGGGAAACTAGTTTTGACTAGAGTTTTTGCTTGTTACCCATTTTTTCACCTCGCGTTTAAATGATCCGACTGAGGTAAGTACACGAATTTCTTTGGGAAGTTCGGTCCAGATAGTCGGCTATAGTTAGGTTTAGCAGTTATTGATAGCTGTCTGTAGTTAGACTATCGAACGTACTGTCGTTGATAAAAACAGAGTGGAGAACATATATATATATATATATATATATATATATATATATATATATATATATATATATATATATAGCTGATCACTCATCTTCCAGGAGCCACAGACAGAGTTCGACCGAGCCCGGATGGAACGACACTTCGTACCGTCCCCCTCGAGGTGATCTCTTTCTCTCTTTTTCTTATATATTTCAGATATATTTCTTTTTATTATAAAGTTTCCTAATGCAGCAGGAGATCCTTGTACAACTATGACGCTCGTTATAACGCTACAATACGCTACACAAACAGCAGTGCGACAACAGCATGCATCATGTGCAGCTGTACATGCGTACGCAGTGCATGCCGCGCGCGCTTGCTCGCTCGCTCGCTCGCTCACCTTGAAGTCGATGGTCCTTCATGAGGGCGGGATTGGTGGCCCAGGGAAACGCGGCCGCTGCGGCGGCGGCTGCGGCGGCTGTCGCGCCGGGCGTGTGACCCACCGTAAACTGCGCCATGCTATCGGCGTTTGGCGGCCTCTGGGCCGGCACCCGAATCACGGTGCCGTTGGCGCCCAACGTCAACGGCAGCGGGCTTAGTCCTTCGTGCTCGCTGTGCGGCGTACGCGACTCGCGGTCGGCGTCCGACTCGACGTCGATGTCCGAACACTCGTCGCCGTCGAGATCGCCGGCGCGTCGGCGGGCCCTGTCGGCGGCGGCGGCGGCGGCAGCGGCCCTGGCCGCTGCTCGAGCGCTGTGAGCGTCGTCGTCAAGGTCTTCATCGTCAAGGTCTTCATCGTCAAGGTCATCATCGTCTTCGTCAATCACATTGTGGTCTCTGCCACCGCCACCATGGTGAACGATGACGTGCCCGACCTCGTGATGATGATGATCGAGGTGGTGACGGTGGTGATGGTGATGGTGGGCGTCGTCGTCATCATCGTCGCTGGTCTTCTTGCCATCGCCGGCTGCCGAACCGATGAGCGCCGATATGCTGAACGACAACCTCGGCTTCAGCGGCAGACAGGGATGACCGGCGCTTAGCTGCGCCGCTGCCGCCTGACTTAACTGGAGCGCCACAGGCGATGAACGCGGCACAGAGCGGTCGCTTTCGGCCGGCGATATGCTTCGGTCCGAGCCGGCCTCACCGGCGTCGGGAGTCGACATGTTTGTTGCTATTGTTGTTATCGTTGTTGATGTTATTGTTGTTGTTGTTATCGTTGTTGCTGTGGACACTGTTGCTGAGGCTGATGCAGATGTTCTTGTTGCTTGGGCTGTAACTGCAGCTGCTACGTCTATCTGCTGTTGCAGGTTACTTTACGCTTTCGCTGCCCCCGCAAGTCACAACGTGCAACTTTGTGACGTTGCTGCACAATCTACGCTTAATGCGTGTATCAAATAATAGAGTACTAGTGTGCTGTTGACATGTAGTTAATGTGAAACAACTACGTCGATACTCTCCCCAACCGAGATCAGCAGATCAATCATTTACACGTCTTCATCGTCGATACTGTTAATTTGAGCACACACGGTCTTCACGATTTGGCGCGTATGTGACGTAGTCCATTTGGATGGCCGTCTCCGGTCACGGCTACTGCTAATGATGACCCTACGGAAACACTAGAGTTCGCTGATGCACCACCACCACTCACCGCATGCACTCAATAATATCGCCGCTCGAACTCGAATCGATGATTTACACAATATTCTGCCCAGTCTCGCACGCAGCGCTACACATACACATAAAGAACGACACTGTCCGCATCTCCACGGCCGGCTTCGTCACCTCCACGACCTCCGTTACCATGATCGACACGACAACAACGACAACAACACGACATCAACCACAACAACAGCCGCCTATCACAACGAGGGCAAGTTGAGGGAAGAGGTGGTAACAACAGTAATTAACGGAATAAGAAGAAAATTAGATAACGGCGGAATAGCAGCGATGGAAACGATGACAACTTGATTCACCTGACTGAGGTCGATGAGGACCGCATACACACACGCAATTAGAACAAAGGCTGCAACAACAACACTATTTGACAACACCTTTGAGTGAGAAAAGGGTTGACAATGGTTCCGGGGGTCGCGGTGGTTAAGCACGAATGACAACGGCGACCCGCACAGTACCTCCACGAGTTATACCAGTGGCAGCAGCGATAGCGTTGTCGAACTTGTTGCTGGACCCCGTATTGGCACCTTTGTTGTTCACCTGATTTTGGTTGTTGTTGCTCTTGCTGCTATTGTTGTTATTTCTGTTGTTGCTGTTGTTGTTACTGACTGTTCCTTCCGTCGTTGTGTCACCGTGCACACAGGTGATTGATGCGGTCGTCGTACTCCAGTGTTGTCGTCATCATCAGCACCATCAACTAACCGCGATCACCACAACAATACACTCCACACAGAATCTGTCTCTTGAAGCACAGAAGAAGCCTTTACTGCTTTCTAGTAGTAGTAGTAGTAGTAGTAGTAGTAGTAGTAGTAGTAGTAGTGTTGTTGTTAACTAAAACTTTACTTTAGTTGTTGTTGTTTTAGTAGAAGAATGTGTGTTGAGGCCCTTCAAAGTACGGAAGAACAGCAAAACAACAACAACTGTTGCTTGTCCCGGCGACGATGGTAATAACGCCGAGCACGGCTGAATCAGTGAATGCGACAGCGACAACCGATCACTCGCCACTTGTGGACATGGATGACATCTTCCTTCTGTACACTGTACGTACAAGCTGCACTATTTTCTACTGCTAATGATAGCAATTTGCACAACACTGTTGACACTTTCCGTAACTACTTCTCTTCTTCGTCATTGTCTCCTTCTTCTGCTGCTGCTGCTACAACTCTTGTTACTTTTCTTGTTCTTCTCCTTAAACTAGTTCCGGATCTTCTTCTTTCAAGCGATTCGATCATGCGACAAACAACAACTGATGTTTTAGAAACCGCAACGACACCAGCTAACTCGACTCGAACTTCTACTTGATTACGGGCAACAGCATTCACTATGATCACCGACGCTTGTCACCTATCCGTTATTTGTTTCTCGTTGTTTTCCGTTGTTTCGCCCGTTCGGCCCGTTCGATTGATCGTTCGTCGCACTCACTGTGCGTGCTTGGGTGCCTGCTTGCGTGCTTGCGTCGATGAATTCCACTGTGGATGAGACGGCCGCAGCTCGATGGATGGTGTCTGTCGAGAAGTCTCTCGAATGGCAAATAGCTGACTGACTGGCTGGCTGGTTGCGGTTGCTTGGTTCGCCGGTCGAATGTCTGTCTGCGCCTCCCCTCCTCTGTTGCTCCTTGGCTGCAGCGGCCAGCCGTGTAAGTAAGTCACTCACCCCACAAACCAACCTGCACCAGCAGCAGCAGCAGAAACAGCAGCCGCGGCGTTCGACGACACCCCAACACACCAGATCAAGACGTGAGCGGAAAGGCTGTCGGCGGCGGCGGCGACGATGGCTACGGCTGCGGCGGTGGTGGCGTTGTTGTTCACTCGCTGCCGAGAATCAAACTGGCACTAAATTTGCTAAAACGATATGATGATCATCACGACTCGACAAACAAGCAAGTGTTGTAGTTGTGGTGGTTGTTGTTGCCGTTGTTGTTGTCGTCGTCGTCGTCGCCGGGGTTGTTGTTGTTGGTGGTGGTCGCAGATCGCAGCAGTCAGTTCGTGGTCGTCGTCGTCGTCGTCGCGGCAGCGCGCCGGCTCAACTTGATTCCCGCCTGCGCGAAATACCGAACGAACGAGGCAGCGGACGAGCGAGCGAGCGAGCGCGCGCGCCGATCGCCGGTGCCGCCGCTGTTCGGTTGTCATTGGCCGGCCGCTAAACGCTGGGCGGGTCGATGGCGGAGCCAGTCGACTTTGGATCCGCCCATTAGTGGCGGCGGCGGCGGCGGCCGCAGCAGCAGCGGGCGTGCTCCCGCCGTAGCTGACAAGAGAACTATAGTGACGGCGGCGGCAGCGGCGGCGTCAGCGCGGCAGCAGCAGCGGAGTCAGCGGCGGCTGCGGGAACGACGACGACGACGACGACGGCGGCGCCACCTCCGCTGCCGCTGTTGGGTCGCAGCCAGCCAACAACCGGTTAAACAGACAGACAGACAGACGGACAAACAGATAGACACGCAGACAGGCAAGCAATACACTGACGGTCGTCGGTCGTAGGACAGCTAAATAGACTGGCGCAAGCAGTGAGTAAACGGGCTCTTGGACAAACACACACACACAGCCAGACGATCGGACGTACGGACAGATATACGGACGGAACACCGAAACCGCCGCCGTCGCCGCTGCTGCTGCTGCTGCTGCCGCCGCCGAACGAACGGATCGAAGAGGCCGACAGCGAAGACATACAGATGGACTGACTGACCAACGGGCCTACACAGTCAGCAGCGGCGGCAGCGGCCGAGGCGGCGGCAGCAGCAGCAGCAGTTTAACTGACGGCTCTCTTTTGCCAAACGACGTGGTGATCGTGGTGCGATAGTCGGAGCATAGCGGCGGCGGTGGCGGTAGTGGGGGTTGGTGGCGACGATGCTGTTAGCTGCTAAGACGGCCGCCTCGATCGTCGTGGTAGTCGTCGGCTGCAGTCTCCGCCGCTTGTTGTTGCTGCTGCTGTTGTTGCTGCTGCTGCTGTTGTTGCTGCTGCTGCTGTTGTTGTTGTTGTTGTTGTTGTTGTTGTTGTTGTTGTTGTTGTTGTTGTTGTTGTTGTTGTTGCTGCTGCTGCTGCTGCTGTTGTTGTTGTTGTTGTTGTTGTTGTTGTTTTTTGTTGTTGTTGTTGTTGCTGTTGTTTTTTGTTGTTGTTGTTGCTGCTGCTGCTGCTGTTGTCGTTGTCGTTGTTGTTGTTGTTGCTGCTGCTGGTATAAATAGATGGGTATTCGTATGCGGAGTCAATTTGTAGAACAGTTCTAGTGGTAGTTGTCGGTATGAGTAGGTTTTTCCTTCAATAGGTGGCCCTCTCCTCTCACCCTTGCGTTTCCTCATTTCTCTTTCCCGCTTCCCTATTTAAGTATTTCCCCTCGCTCTCTGTCTTTCGTCTTCTTGCTCGCGCGCACTCTTCGGAGTTTATCGCCCGCCGGGTTCATCGTCGAACAAACAATTGTTGGGCCGCAAATTTCTACGCAATCGACGAGCGATTCGAATTGGCCACTCCGTAAGGATGGCATCATAGTCTTGACAACAACAACAACAACAACAACAACAACGATGGTGATGATGATCATGATGATGGCGATAACCCTCACCAATAAACCGCTTAACCGTAGGCGTATTGCTTTTGCGCTCGCGCACGGACTCCACCACTGTTAAACTACTGTAGCGACAGCGACAACAACAACAACAGTAGCTGCAGCGGCAGAAGCAGGAACCTCTGCGGCAACCTACCACTTCATCTACCCTGCGTTCACCTCTTCACCTCCCCCCCCCCCCCCCGCCCCCCCAAGCTGACCAAGCTAGCAACAACGGTAACAACCACAGCAAACAACAGCAACAACAACTACAGCAACAGCAACAATAATAACAAAACCTACAGCAACAGCAACAATAATAAAAACAACTAATACAACAACAATTACACAAATGACATGAACTACAGAAAGGAATCTTAATTGCTACCCCCGCCCCCATCTCTCTCTCTCGCTCTATCTTTCACTCTCTTGCTCACCCTGCTTTTTCTCCCTCTTGCCCCGCCCGCTTTCCCTCTCATCTGCAGTTTTGCTGCAGTTTCGTTGTTGTACTAAACGTGCACGCGCGTTTAATTCGAATAAGTGTTCCGCCTCGCAAACGATGCCCCTTGACTTCTGAGTGACAGAAAGGAGGGGGGGGGGGGAAGGTGGGGTGAATTTAACAAGCATGACGGTAATGCTGGCGTCATGTTTGCGTCGCCGCACCCGTTGTTGTGTGTCGTCGCAATGCAGTCGCCTGATGCCGAGCCCAGGCCGGAACAGCCGGGTCGCCCGTAGCAGCATTTGTTGCTGCTTGCTGTTCGCAACACAATGTCGTCTCTTCTGACGACGATATGAAAAGCTCACAGAAACAGATAGCCGACGACGACCATGATGATGATGATTATGATGCCGATGACGACGATGATGATGATGAGAAACCGAGACGGTACCAAGCGTAAGCAAGCGAATCACAATACGAGTGGCCATGTGCGAATGACACCATTATATAAGTCCGAAAAAGAACGTCTACCCCGTGCAGTGGCTGTGTCGCTGCTTCGGCGACTGACTAAAGACTTAAGACGACGCATGGAGGAAAGGCGAGGCAGACAAAAACGAAAAACACACCAGAAATGCGCATTGAACGCATGCGTACGCATTCATACACACACACACACACAAGTACACATGTGAACTCTGGGCGGCGCGTGCTGACCATGAACAAAATGGGATAGCAAATGAAACTAACTAATAGCGCGAGAGCAGCTAGCATCACTTCTTTCCTAACCAAATTCAACGGTTTTATCGGGTGGCAAAAAATCACGAGGTTTGAGTATATAAATATATGTATACTAGGAAATAGAACATTTTGACGAGCATTCACGATCGCGAGAGCTTGGTAAACAACAATTAGATGGAAATAATACTAATAATAATAATAATCATAATACTAATAATAATAATAATCATAATAATATATTCTGTTTAGTGAAACTGGAAGCCGGCAATCACAGCGCAAACGTCTGTGAACAACCCGCTTCTGCTGCTGGCGGCTGATGATCAGGAGAGACTACGTGCATTGATTGACAAGTTGGGCGCGGCCAACCTAGACCACTCGGAGGCGAGTCGAGAGCGGACGCATGCGGGTATTCCCCCCCCCCCCTTCCCCCGCCAACACCGTCACGTCTTTTTAAGAAACCTCGACCAAGAGAAAATAATCGCGTGCTCAGTTGAGCGACATGGAGGAACTAAGCGCGTGCTCAGTTGAGTCACCTAAAGGAACACCAACGTGTCTCCATTTTAGCGACGTAGAAGAACTAAACGTGAGTTCATTTTAACGACCTCGAAGATCTAAACGCGTGCTCAGTTAGGCGACCTAGAGGAACTAAACGCGTGCTCAGTTGAACGACCTAGAGGAACTAAACGCATGCTCCGTGGAGCGACATCGAGGAACTAAACGCGTGCTCAGTTGGGCAACCTAGAGAACCTAAATGCGTGCTTAGTTGAGCAGCCTAGAGGAACTGAAGGCGTGTCCATTTGAGCGACGTAGAGGAACGAAGCGTGTGTTCATTTTAGCGGCAAAGAGGAACTAAACGTGTGTTCATTTTAACGACTTCGAGGAACAACTAAACGCGCGTTCATGGCGGCAACAGGCGGCTTCGCCTTCGTAGGATAAACGGGTGACTACCACAGCTTGCGGGGAGGTGTCTTGTTTTGTATGTGTTGATTTGGCTTCCCTCATCGTCGTTGCTGTCCTCGTAGTTTGAAATGTTGTTGATAATGGGCATTGTGGTGCATTGTGACCGAGAGATCTGATCTGAGAGCGTCCTACGCGCTAGCTCGTATACGGCTGCCCGCGTGCAAGCTCAAGTAAAGTCGAGCGAGCATTTAGTACTAGCGTTAACAGTAGCAAGAGAAACGGGTCTAGTAGTATTGGTCGTAGTAGTAGTAGTAAAGTAGTAGCGAGTATTATACGAATAACACAGGTGGCAACGTCGTGAACAGAAGCGTTGTCTGATGGTGATGACCGACCAGGTACGAGGGGAGGGCCATGTTGTCAGTGTTAGCCAGTCAGTCAGTTAGTCCCTAAGTCAGGCTGAGCCTGTCCACGGGGTAAACACAGGGAGATTTGATTAGAGGGAGCGACACATTGAATGCGGCATAAAGTGGCCCGCTCCGAGAGGGAAACGCAGTACGGACGATGGCGTAGGGTGCTGCTGCCACTGCCGGCGCTGGTCGAACTAAGTCTGGGCCGAAATACCAGGCAGATACATAGACACTATGAAGGGAAATCGTGGTAACGGGTACGCGAGAACGTGATCAGACAGGAAACAGCAATTGATATATTGGATATTTAAACCAATAAAGATGAATTCCAAAAAAAAAATATATATATATATATAGAGAGAGAGAGAGAGGAGGGAGGGGGAGAGGCTAGAGAGATATAAGGAAAGAGAAAAAAAGGGGAAAGTAAGGGAAAAATTCAAGATCACCCAGGAACTTATTCAGATCGTTCCACGGGCATACATGTGCAAGGTCAGGTCTCTTCCAAATCGACGACAACACTTTGCCCCCTTTCGTGTCCTCTTGTTTTATAGCTAACCCCGACTCGAAACCAGTTTCACAGTGCTTTGATTCAGACCTCGGCAATGGGTATCGTAACTAAATAGAGAACAATGAAAGGGCGGCTGCAGACCACGCCAACGATGCAGACATACGATAGGGAATGTATTGTTTTTTTGTCACGGTGTGTGCAACAAACAAAATCGAACCTGTTGCTGAACTATCGCGCCGGTCTCATTTATTTTTTCTGTCTTTCTGCAGGAGTATGCACTCCGACATGTTCGCGTTGACGGTCTGTTGATGGTGTCCGGCGAGCACTATGGCCGAAAGCACTGCGTTAGTTGCTGTGGGTTCTGTCGTCTGCGGAACTGGTTGGCTTATTTGGCTTCTGGGCCCCTAACGCACGTTTGGCTTCACGACGTTTCATGCTTAGTTTACAACCAGCTTCCAGTTCCCCTGCGGCTCGAGCTTCGACGCTGAGTGAACATTGTCTCCGTCGATAATACTGACGTGTCCCAATGGCGCGCTTTGGCTTGCGGGGTTTCTCTTGCTCCGAAAACGCTGGCTGGACTGGATGTGCAGAATGCGTTGTTCTCTGTTCCGGAAACGCTCGAATTGACTAACCGTGTGTCCTGCACTGTTCTTCGCCGCAGGTTAGTCGCAGCATTGTTTCACGTAAATGAGCCCTTAAAGGTGCCTTTTTGTGCGTTACAAAAAAAAACACAGCGTTTTCCAATCGTTAGTTGTTGGATACATTAAGCCGGAATTTATTCGCTAAAGAACAGACTACAACAATAGCAGACGAGCCCAGAACACGTTTGCCTACGCCAGAATCCGCTCATTGTCGAGCCCGGTGGCGTGGTGAGTGCATTCGCCTGCGCGCCTCGCGATCGGAGAAGACACATAGGTGCGCGGGGGTTCGACCCCGCACCGTTGCACATTTGTATTTATGGGGGTCTGTCT
Source organism: Dermanyssus gallinae (assembly GCA_003439945.1). Classification (NCBI taxonomy): domain Eukaryota; kingdom Metazoa; phylum Arthropoda; class Arachnida; order Mesostigmata; family Dermanyssidae; genus Dermanyssus; species Dermanyssus gallinae. Next base: position 25,651 of record QVRM01000859.1, read on the forward strand.
ATGAGGCAATGCGAAAAGCAGTTCCGTGGACATTATATCTTGGCTGAGAGTTAACCCGAAAAGCTTATTTAGGACCCGCTGATTAGAGTGGAGCTTACTAACCCACATAATGCTCCCACCCAATACGTATATTGAGTACAAAGTATATTTTTCATGTTAGGTGAGTACAGGCATTTAGCGCAGGTCTACGATCGTTTTACATGCAGTGCCAACAGCCTTGGTCAAAAGTTCAAAGTAGATATCGGCATCTTATTTGTGTCGATCAAGCATATATATATATATATATATATATATATATATATATATATATATATATTGCGCGAAATAAATGGCGATGAAACAAAGTACAAAGTTCGATAACGCCAATACAGAAATTCATTTTCTGTTTGTTGGATTCTGCTAGGCTCCGATTGTATTGCTTCTACGACATCCTCGTACCACCAGCGGCAGCACTTGTTGTTGTTGTTGAAAACGGTCGTGGCTCGGTCTACGATCGACGCGACCCAACCGCGCGCACAGAGAAATTGTCTGCGTTGTTGTTGTTGTCATTTTCGCCCTTGTCATTCACTATCCGCTACCCATTCATCCGCCTACCCAGGCAGAAAGGCACGTAATCAGCGGGCAGACCACCAGGAGCAAGACTGGAACATTTGGAACGTAGCAGTTGCTAAAAATAACTACCAGCTGTTGATGAGATTGAACACCGTCATGACGTCGTTGTTATTGGCATCGTATCGCTCATAAAATAATGGCGTGGTTGTTCTTTCCGCCGTACTGGTGACGTTAATTCCTGTTAGCGCTGTTGTTGTTGTTGATGCCCATAATGTTACTAATAATGAAGCTGGCGTTGTCATAACTGTTGTTGTTGTTGTCGTCGCTTCTGTTGCTGCTGCTGCTGCCTATAATTAAAGATGATGGGGCTCTAGTTACCGATAATGAGAATGACAATAATTCCATTGTTTGTGCCGATGACGTTAAAAATCATATTCCTATTATTATGTATTATTGGTGTCCATGCTGCTGATTGTCTTCCTTTATTCGTATTTGTATATCGTCCCTCATTTTATTATTACCATTGTATTTGTATTTACTTGCTACTGTTATGACTATGTTGTTTGCATGCCAATATTACCTATTAATGTTAAGAAGTATTGACGTTACGCCGCGTATTGCGGTCCTTACTTAGTCTTTCATTTAACAACCGATGTATCGCTTGTGGTACTGGTGATATTCCTCATAGGGTATAGGAATATGTTCGTGGCTTTTGTCGTTGATGTACTCGTATAGAAGGGAGGAAAAATAGAAGTAGTAGTAGTTGTAGTTGTTGTTTTTGTTGCTGCTGCTGGGATTGACGTTCTTATCCTTATTGTGGTTGTTACTGCTGCTAGTGTTAATGTGTATGTTAAAATATCTTCGGGCAGTTTGCGAACTGACTCTTCTTGAGCCAGTATATTGTTCTGTTAAACGTTATCTTTCCTAATGCGCTATACAATCGGAGTGTCGGCATCCATTCGTTGTTGGCTCAACACACGGTACTAGATGATCTACGATCACAGAGGATACGACACGAAGCACTAATCAGAGAAAGCCGCACGTAGCTAGTGCATAATTAGCATGCTGCTTGCTGGATGGTTTATAAAGGATGTTGCTGAGGTAACCGCAGGCCTCACCGCAATCTCATGTGTTATTGCCCGACTACATCTTACATTTTTTTACGCTGGCAGCCGAAATTATCCTGGCGTATATAGGAACCAAAATAAAGAGCGTTAGCGACGATGTTATATATATATATGTATATATATATATATATATATATATATATATATATATATATATATATATATATATATATATATATATATATATATATATATACTTTTTTTATCCACGTGTTTTTACCTATAGTTGTTATGAATTGTGTAAATGCTGATGACTACTTCGTTTGTGTGTATATTTGCAAGTGTGCTGCCTCATATGCGTGCTAACAAACGCACCAAATGCTGTTTTGAGGTCCTTGTGACGATCAATAACCACTGTGATTATCGGTCCTGTAAACTGTTTATACAAAGCACTTCTTAGAGTTTGTCGAGAGTTCTTTTGTGCTTTGTTGTTTGACTCATTTTTTTCAACTTGTTTTAGTTACCGGGAACTTAAGCGTTGTATCTTGCAGTTCCGTAAATGAACCACGTTCGGGGTAGAAAAAAAATTAATATGTATAATATTAGTGTTTATTTCTTAGTGTTTCGCATAATGAGTATATGCTGAGTTAATAATAATAATAATAATAATAATAATAATGATAATAATAACGCGGCATCTATTTTAGGCGCCATGGAGTGAACTAATTATTTAAAAAACTTTGCAATAATACGTTCAGACCTCTCAACTGTAACATCGTTTAACATGTAATAAAGATAATAATAATAATAATAATAATAATAATAATAATAATAATAATAATAATAATAATAATAGTGTAAACTGTTCTGTGACCGATTGGGACCGGCGGACACGCCAAAGCTCCGATCGCCCCACAGAAACACAAGGCTCAACAGGGCAGGCGATGAAGGACAGAGAAGGACACAGAGAGAAGGACACACAAGGTGACCGGCCAAGGCGGCGAGGCCTTAGCCAGGGAGGCGCTTTGAGACCTTGTGTTGCGTCGACTGCGGGGAGGGGGGGCTTAGGACTTGGGGGGATAGGGAGGCTTAACGACGACAGGCCGAGGGCCTGCCAGGGACCATGGTATATTTACTCTATATCGACTAATTGGGAGTAGAGGACGACAGCAACAGCAGTAGCAGCAGCAGCAACAATAACAACACCACCACCAACAACAAGAACACCAACAACAACAACGGCAGCAGCAACAACAGCAACAACAACAACGGTAGGCATAATGTGCTGCACTGCTGTATCCCGGCGGCGTTTGTGTCGTCCGCCTGGATTTATAAGTAGTGGCAGATTGGCGAGTGAAGCCGATGTCGGCTGACAATGATGAGGCAGACAGCTTTGGCCAAAAGCAGCCGCAGCAGCAGAATCCGAGTTGTTGTCGGCCAATTACCTCATTAAGAGCAATTATCTTAGCAGGAGGAGATTACCATATAGATGCTAGTAGTGCGCCGTCTGCTCACGCTTGTGTCGTCTGATGGTCGTGACATCAGATAGCAACCAAACGACAAGGGAATCAACGGCAACATTATATATAGCAACAACAACAACAACAAGGACAACAACAGCAGCAACAACAACAAGGACAACAACAGCAGCAGCAGCATTAAAAGCAACAAGAGCGGCAGCATCAGCAGCAACAACAGCAGTAACAACAACGATGCGGCCAACGTATAAGACGAAGATCACGAGCGACTTCACAAGTGTGCGTCGGATTGTCGTCGTCATGGGCAACGCCATTGCTTAGCTGCGGAAATCTACTACTACTACTACAATTTCAAGTTTATAATTATATTAATATTATTAATACCGCTGGTTTGCAGCACCTATATATATATATATATATATATATATATATATATATATATATATACATACATATAAATATATATATATATATATATATATATATATATATATATATATATATATATATATATATATATATATACATATAAATATATATATATATATATAATCATCATTTATTTAAGTGTAGCGAAATATACATTTGTGATGTAAGAACGTGTGCACAGCCCGCTGGGGCTTAACTCAAGGCACTAGGTCCAGGCCTGGGCTGGTCCACCTAGCCATGGTACCTCTCACCGAAGCGGCATTCCCCCTCTGAACATCTAATGACAGACGTTGCAGTAAATACTCGCCCGCCCTCTTGTCTCCTGTAGCGAGCGCCAATCTTTTCCCGACATCCTTGAGCAGTTTCGTCGTGAGCGACCCAGGCCCCCCAATGTCTCGAATGCAAGCGGTGAGAACAAGTGTGGATAACTGATGCTTGAATATTTTCTGCACTTGGCTGCTTCCGCTAGGGCTACCGCGTGTCCAGGGCGGGCTGCGCCCGTACCGACCATTGAGGGGGCTAAAGAGTCGGTTACGGTCGCGTCCCACACCAGCATTTGGCCCCGCTCGAAGGGAGTCAGGGTCATTCCATCAGGTCTCCTTCCGTCGTCTCTGAATATATATATAATAAATATATATATATATAAAAAAATTCTCTCTAGACGCCTCCAGAACTCTATTAAGCTTCTCCCAATCCAGCGAGCGTTTCTCCCCTATAATGGTACCTTCGAGAATCTTGCGGTTCTGGATGGTATCCTTAACGATGCCAAGTCTGCAGGACGTGAGCTCAGACTCGCCTCAATCGACCTCCGTAAGGCGTTCGACATGGTGAGTCATGACTCCGTCCTGTAGTCACTCCGGACTCGCGGATACCCGGAGGTATTCATTAACTATATCGAGCGCTTGTACCTCTCATCTAAAACTCTCATAGAATTTGGACAAGAATGTCGCACATTTCGGCCAACTAGGGGTGTTAGGCAGGGAGATCCTCTGTCCCCCCTCTTATTTAATCTTGTTCTCGACGACATTCTTTCAAAATTAGACAAAACTAATATCGGGTACCAACTTACTGATGACTTCCGCCTTATGGGCTTAGCCTTTGCGGATGATCTCATCCTCCTAGCCTCCACAAAATCCACTCTCCAACGCCTCCTTAATATTGCGGACCCACTTTTAAAATCCCGAGGCCTTGAAATTAATACTAATAAAAGCTTTACTATCTCCCACCTATTTAATAGGAAGGAAGGTAAAGGTTTTATCAATACCGTATCAGAATTTAACGTTGGAGATCGGCAATTGCCAGCTAAAGGTATGAGCGATTGATAGAGATATCTTGGAGTCGACTTTGACAGCAATGGCAGAGTTGACTCCACCAAGGATATACTCCTTAACTTACTCAACAGACTCACGATAGCTCCCCTTAAACCCCACCAAAGACTCATATTTTTGAAAGACTTTCCCATTCCCCGTCTCCTATATAAACTGGTCTCCTGTCCCAGACCATCTTACGCACTCCTTAGTGACCTAGATAAAGAGATCAGAAAGGTTGTTAAGTCGAAATGGCTTAAGCTCGAAAACTCGGTGCCGAACGCCTACCTGTACACGCACACAGCACACGGCGGTCTGGACATCCCCTGCCTCCAAACATTCATTCCCAGAATCCGTCTCTCCCGCCTGACAGCACTACAACACTCCACGCACCTTGGGGTCCAATGGATGCTAACCACCGAGCACTTTAAAAAAGATCTTGCGAAAACAAGACTTCTTTGCGAGCGCTTGGGAACCTCCATTGAGACCGCTACACAAGAGACCGATTACTGGTCTCAACAACTACACAACACGTTCGATGGGGCACATTTTAAAAAAGCACACGAAACGCCCTTTGTACATTACTGGATTAAGGGTATGCCCTACCTATCTGGTAAGGAGTATTTAAACCTACTAAAGCTCAGGATCAACGCACTACCAACGCGTGCCAGATTGGCCAGGGGACGCCCGGGCTACAACAAACGTTGTAGGCACGGGTGTCATGCGCCTGAGACGTTGGCTCATGTCGCTCAGATGTGCGACATAACACACAAACAAACCATAAAGAGACATGACGACGTCTGTGATCGCGTGGCGCGTCTTCTCCGCGAAAGGGGTCATGAGGTGGTTCGTGAGCGAGTATTCCGTCGACCGGGCGCGCCGGGTCTAAAGCCCGACCTCGTAATAACAACACCTACCGAGGTCTGGGTTTTAGATGCCGAGGTTTGCGGCCCGAATTGGGACCTGGCAAAAGCACGGCAAGACAAGATCGCCAAATATGACGTCGAGTTCCTAAGAGCGGCGCTCCCCTACCCGCAAAAACCTCGCAGATTCGGATCCATCACTATCTCTATGAGTGGTGTATGGGACTCCGAATCTGCGAGGACGCTCTTGGGGCTCGGCGTCACGAAGAGGAATCTTATGGATCTCACCGTTTTAACTTTGCAAGGAACCTTGAGGATATATCGCTCGCACCGGGTCCATAAGAGCGGGGGCTACCATCAAGCAAGGACACGGACAACTGACTCTTAACTTCACGTGACACCTTTTTACCACAATTTTTACTAAGGCGAGCACTGCCGAGTGTGCAAACGTATTGTAAATGATTAATAAATCATCACAATATTTTCTATATATATATATATATATATTTATATATATATATATATATAATTTCCAAAATTAACACATTAACACACACAACAACTGAAACGATTGAGCGCAGTTTGCACAAAAGTGTGTGGCCTGTGTCTAATATATGTAGTAGTCGTGCTAGTAAACGCACGCACAGAATTACGTTTAAAAAACAAACTCTTGTTTCTTCCCAGCGGTAGCTTTAGTCGAGTTTCAATGAAAACATGCGTCCGCAGATGTCTCTCAAGGCTGACCTTCGACCAAATGGCGGGGTCTGTCTCTATATACATATATTCGCTGCGAGCATATTGATAGCCAAATTTTGCTTATAGCCACGAAACTTTGGCAAATTACTGGGGATAATTATAATATAAATAATTAGCGCTACCCAATATTCGAAATCCACTAGGGTGCCTTAAAATTCCGTTTTGCGGCTGGAGGCAGGCCAGTCCCATCGAGCGTTGAAATCACCGGCAACCTTGAAGAAGACGAAACAGGATGTACATCCTGCAGACCTCCAAATAGTCTTTGCAAAAGCATATGTTGATTCTGTCTTACCAAGGCGCACGGGAGTTAGTCATGATGTCCTCCTGCACGTCGGCCTGTTAGGCTGCCCGAGTCTCAGTCATTACCAGAAACTTACCGCCTTTCAGTGCCCGCCAATGGCCGCTTTGTGGTGGGTCCCAAGTGTCCACAATCGGACCTTGTGAGCGGCTAACAATAATAGCGGCCTGAGTGAGATGACGGGAACTGCCAAGCCTAGAGATTGACTGTTGCTTTGTGGTGGCCAGAGCCTGGCCTAGGAGGTGGTCCTCTGGGCGGACGCGAAGAGATACGTTCGCATCTACAATTATAACTCGATTCCCATTGCAGTAGTATTGTTTCGTACAGTTTAAGAGAGGGCAGAATCAAGACGGGCATATAACAAGAAGTTGCAGAGACATATAACAAAATTTTGCATATAACAAGAAGTTGCAGAGATGCGATGAATATAGTAATTTCCATACAATGAAACAGCAGTTAGCGCTCGTAGCTGCACCGAGCGCTAACAGCGACGAGCTGACGTCTATGGCTTAGCCTATACGACAAAGGTTTTTTGTACGTTGCAAAGTGTTTTGCATCCGCACACTGAACTACGCGCGCCGTTACCAACCTGGACGCACCCGCGTACTAACTGTCACGTACCCTCTTCTATGGTATTGAGATCCAGGATTTTTAATTGGAGATCATTTCTAATCGTTGTATTTATCACTACTTTTGTGAGCGTTTCTAATCGTTGTATTTATCGTTAACTTGGTGAGCATTTCTAATCGTTGTATTCATCATTAAATTGACGATGACAATTTCTAATCTAAAGCCACATGTAATTGGTGGTGCTGTGTTGTTCTCTCGTTATTGTTGCTATTGTTGATGCCTGCTAGTTGACAATATGTAACACATTGTAGACAATATAGTCGCGAGTTTTCCTCAATTTGCATTGTTCAATTGAGTTGGCGTTTGACGGACGTTACCCGATGTGCTGCATCCCAGTGGCCGGCCACGGTAGAAGGAAGTCGTTTGTGGCAACGATTTTAGGTGATGCCGTGCAGCGACATCGCCTAAAATCGTTGCCGCAAACGACCTCGGCGCGGGGACAATAGTAGATTAACATATCAGCCGATCAGATATATTAGCCGACCCATATCAGCGATCATATTGACATAGTATATTTGTCGTTATCCGCTTCGGCAGGCATTCACATGGCAACTGTAGTTATGACGACAACAGAAACAATGGACATGCAGGCGACAGCAGCAGCAGCTGCTGCTGCTGCAACAACAACAACAACAACAACAACAACAACAACAGCAACGAAATGGGAAACCAAAGCTCCAGTATAGTAGTGGAGTACCAAAAGTGGTTACCTGTTTCCTACTACAATAGCGATCCACGTTGTGGCAGTTTAAAGGAAGGAAGTTCTTCGTGTCTCTACACAACCACAACTGTTGGAATATATATATATATATATATAAGCGAGCCGTCAGTGCTATAATATTAACATCTATCATTACATTACTGCATCTAACAGATAAAACGGTATTTCCCGTTAATCTTGTAGTCCCCCCAAGCATTACGTTAGTGTTACTGTAGCCTAGTTTACATGGCGGTCGTGGCGGCGTGATCTAGCATAAGAATTCGATCCCTGTTCATAATCGAATTGTCTTGGAGCGACGCTCGATCGAGAGTAGATGATAAACCATAAACCGCTGAGAGTCAGCGGCCGTGCTGCCACTAGGACTGTTGCGGAAACCCTAGATATCTCAACATGTCGAGTCCTCGGTGCCTCATTGAATTTACGCTTTGCGGTGAGTTCCAACGGCGGATAGGCTAGAAAAGAAAAACAACCTCTCTAAGATTGTTTTAATTCTAGTTTACATTTCGGTTGTCGGAACAACAAATAGTTGGTTTGAAATTAGATTGAAATAAAATGGCAACAAACAGATCGATCGTCTTTGTTCTGCATACATAGGTAACGCATCGCTCATCATCGCCAGCATCACCCAATTATGCAGCTTCACAGCTTAATGCAAATATTTTTCCACAGTCGTCAAACCGAACGAATAGAGTATACTCGTATAAATGTGGGCGTTGCCGCCGTAAGTTGTATGAGAAATGCACATTGACGGACCACCTGTAGTGGTCTTAAAAAACTACACTTTCTGTCATTTGGCCGGTGTATTGCGACATCGTGGTCATCGAGTTGCATGCGCACGCCGCAGCGCAGTAACCCGTTCGCCGTGTCACTTCTGACCGATCGTCGAACAATAAAGCAATCAGCAGACACACGTCAGACCATTAGCGTCGTCATAGACCCTGCTCGGGCCGACATTTGAGTTAACCGATCGACGTGTTTAGCGAACCCCCATCTGCGAGTGAGTGTTCGTTACTGTAATGGTTGCGCCTAATTGGCTTTTACCTATTGCATATATATATATATATATATATATATATAGAAGGCGAGCACTGCCGAGTGTGCAAACGTATTGTAAATGATCAGTAAATCATCACAATAGTTTATATATATATATATATATATAGATACATATATTTGTTTGTGTGCATCCGAAAGAATCAGTGATTACATCAACGCAATCATACTGACTGGGGCAGCGGCGACGTTGGCGCGTTGGTGATCATCGTAAACACAGCCTATTAGAGCCCATAACGAGTAGGTCACATTTGGCGCCGGAAAAACTTCGGCGCGCAACTGCTCTAGCAACGGTAAGCCAGCTCACAGTCAAACTCGACCAAATGACGGACGATTCCGTCCGAAGTCAGACTCAGATTCAGCTGACTGCTTTCCTATGACAGTAGTGGGCCAGTGGGAAACGTGCCTCTTCGGCCAGCCTCTCAAACCGTGCCGTTCATGTTGTTTTGGAGACTATATGAGATCTTCTGTGTCGGTCGATGCAAATGCTTGCCTTCTAAATGTTTATGTAATTATCAGATTATATCCTACTTTGGATAAAAGTTGAACAATATCTCCCAACGAATCGAATAGTCCATTTTTTTGTTTACGATTTCTTTACAATAAGGCGGTGAAGAAGTAAACGTTTTACGTGGCCCACTTACATACGTACGACACCTACCCATAGTGTGCCGCCGGTCAGCGCCAATCGTTCGCTGTAAACAATTGTTTCACAAATAGTTGGACAAATAGACATATATATTTTTGAAACAAGTTTGAAAATTCACTGCGAAGTTAGCTTTTGGAATCGAACAACCGAAAGTTCTAAAAGGTGCATCGCGGCAGCTTTTTCATCCCGTGCTGTCGTTTGACGCCATCTTGCCGAGTACAACCGCCACAATTTCCACAGCTAGCACAAATTTGTTCTCAAACGGCGCCATCCGTTAATTGCGCCTTTCCTTCGTTCTCACAAGCAATGAATTCTGCGATGTCTAATACGCCAACTGGGGACACGGTTTGCCCGTTCGGCCGTCATTTCCAGTTAAATTAAGCGCGCAAAACACTTTCCCCCCTTCTCTTTGTCTCCTTCTCTTTCTCTCTCTCCTTCGTGCTTGCATCCTACACTCCTGTATTCAAAAGCTGTTCAGATATTATGCAAACTGCATTTACCCCGTCTTGCATAGCTTTTCTTCTTCTTCGTCTTCTACTTTTCCCCTTCTTCATCCTCCCTATTCTTCCCGTATTTCGTTTAATCGGCTCGCTTAGAATCTGCGCAGCTTCTCTACCAGCTAACCAGGGCCAACCGCTGCCGTCACTGCGGATTAGTGACTTGGTTAGTTGTTAGTCGAGGAGAAGAAAGGGCGTGGGGTGAGACAATAATCTCAGTGCGCTTGAGTGTCTGCTTGGCTCTCTGGGCAGTCGCTTAGCTCGCACAGAGTTCCCCCACTGCCTGCAGGAGACGCTGCCTGAGTTTATACTCTGCCGGTCCGGCTGTACGTTTCCCTGTTGGTAAGGCAGACGTCCTAGACATACCAGTCGCACAACCAACCCCCCCCCCCCCGCCTCGCAGAAAACCCCCGGCTATCTCTGCAAGACCTCCGTCGTAGCCAGCAGACATTACCTGCCTTGCTTTCTGCGTGCCCAGGTGCTGGCTGTTTGCCAACCTGTTCCACTTTAATTTTAAACTTAGTCGTTGTCTCCTTCTCTCTCCCTTCTCTTCCTCCTATCCCGCCGTCTGCCCGATGAGAAAGCGATGTCTGGGAGGCGCACCCCCATTAAAGGAGCAACGTCTGGTGATGCTTGGTGGAGTACGCCACAGCCATCAGCACCACTGCCACAGTTACCACTTCCACCATCGCGATGGCCATGTACGAGAAACGTGTGCACTAGTGGGTTTCGCCGTTTTTCATGAAAAAACGGGCCTAAGGGAGAAGACGCTCCCGTCTTCTTCATACCGCTGGCGTTGCCAGTCTCAATCGCACTTATTTAAATACATCGTAGCAACAACCCTCACTTGCATGTCGCAACGCGGGCACTTTCTGCGCCTGCTGCTGCTGATTCTAAATAGATCATTCATTGTATGCCCTCGAAAACATTATCACTGTTCTTAGTGTTGATAAAGGTTACAATAATAGTAATAATAATACATCCGATCTTTTGACACTCTTAAGCGTGCGGACAGCGACAAGATTCCGTAACACGACGGACGGCCCTTTTAATCATTAGCCAGGACAGAAGCAACACCCCCTTATACTGCGATACAGAACTAGGTATTCTCACTCATTTCTAGAACACTACAAGAATCCTATCAAGGCAGGGCGCCGACGGCAGCGGCGTCGTGCAGCTTTTACGCTGCACGCAGCTGGCATAACGGGCGTGCAATGCATGCAATTGCACGAAACTACTGCGGTTGAAAGAGGTCGGCCGCGCCACCCTCTTTCGCTAGCAGCAATATTGTCCGAAAGTAATTATTCGGAAATGCATTAAGAACGGGCTCTTAGTCTAACAAAGCGCCTTTTTGAGGAGAGCTTGAAGCGAAGGCCAGACCGGCGGCCGAAGGGCGCCGCAAAACAGCGGTAGCCAGAAGCGAAAGGGATCACAGAAAGATAGACAAGAAATATAGAGGAAAACTTCGCGAGCGAGCGACCGAGCGAGAGCCGAGAAGGAAACGCACAGATAAAGAACGAGCTAAAGAAAGATACCAAGGGAAAACTGCAGGAGATGCTGGTGGCGCCAGATCCAACGAGTTAAAGATTTCATTCGTTACTTCGGCAAACTTCGGCGGGGGCCACAACTCCTGGCACACTTCTTCTCATCAGGCTGGTGCCGCCATGCTTTGGGGTGGCAGATCGACGGTAGCGGTACAACTATCCATCCTTACGGGGCAAGTTGCAGCATCCTTACCTACAGCGGCCTAACTAATCTTCCCAGTTTCACCCTTCCTTCATTTTCCGCTGCAAATGTGCCCTCATTTCCTGCCTCTCTTTTTATTAAACAATGTTTGCACGGACAACAAGAATTGCAAGCCTCACATCCAATGTTGGTTCTTAGATAGACCTAACATAGACTAGCTGATTTCGGCCGATAGTGTAGGCTATTCAACAACAGGCTTTAAACCTGCCCAGAGATTTAAAAAATGCTTTTTGTGAGGTGAAGCCCAGTCACTCATATATCATAAATCGCCGTTGCAACTATATTTAAACTGACGAGGCTAACAGCCATTTTAAGCAAGGTCGTATATGGCTCGGATAAACCGTGAACAGATAGTTAGTTCTTATAACCCGTTTTTCGTAGTGCGAAGTGAAGCGGATCTCCCGCAATTGAGTCGCAAAATCAAATGTGGAAGGTGCTGCACGTACTTAATGTTCCTCTATTGGGGACGACAATCATTACTATGTGCGAGCCTGCCTCCTGAGCCCGCCCGTCCGCAATATTGCTTCCAACAAATCTGAAACGTTCGCCGAGACTTCACCAACGGTCAGATGCATTCTAGCATAGATGTCCTCCTCGTTGTGTCGAACGCCGCCCCAAATCCACAATAACAGCGCGTAGAAGCACCTTCGCAGCCGAAGGGCTCCCTGTATGCCATTCAGTAGAACACTGTTCATTGTAATCGCCAGTCGAGCTTTTGTAAAAGTCGTGCTGTTGCTTTGGCAACTTCTCAAAGGCGACCTCAAAGATTCGCTCATTCCGAAATAAGACAGACGGCTGTCTTTCCTGGTAATGTTCTAAGAAACACATTGACTACTTCGGACTCGCTAAGCGGCCATGAAAGAACATGTCAGGCACAAAAAACTGATCATCCCAAAATGAAATGACAGAAGGTAGGCAACTGGTAGGCACGAGAGTGTGTCAAGCTCATTTGGTTGAGCGGAACAAGAGGGCGGCAAAGCCCCAATCCCAACGGAGCTGTTTATACAAATATCGTTGCGCTTTAACAACAAACTTGTTGTGCGATCGGTCTCCGTATACCACTGGCATATGTTTGCCTTTCGGGCACTGTGAGTCTTCTGCGGATTTTGGCACCACTAGTATTCTGCGTCGAGCCCGGGGGTAGGATGCATTAGTCTGCGCCTCGCAACCTGAGGAGACACATAGGTGCGCGGGTTCGAGCCCCACCGTTGCACATCTGTATTTATAGGGGACCGTCTATGAAGCAATGTGAAAAACAGTTCCGTAGACCTTAAATCTTGGCTGAGGTTCAGTCCGAAAACTTTACTAGTATTCTGCGGTCTTCGGGCATAGCGAGTTTCCCAAAAGCTTTGGGCATCCCAAGTAGACGGTGGTGATAGTGGCGTCTGTGGCGACCACGCACGAAATGGCCCAAACAGCTTATCGGTTTCCCTTATAAACTGCGTGAACGGGCCAACGAGAAGGAGAGAAGGCAGGCGGGCGGGTGAAATATAAAGAAGTGCAAAGGCTGCTTGGGAGGACTAGCGTGAGCTTCAGCGTGACTACGATTGAGTGGGTGCCGCTCCGGCAACTCTGACTAACTAACCTCGGTAAGTGTGTTTGCGGGCATTTAGGTTAACGCCATAAGCATCAGCAACGATGTGTATGCATTCGCCTTTACAAGATGAACGAAAAACCCTAAAAGAGAGCCTTACTACTCGATAATGTAAAGCGTACAAACACAGATGCGTCTACGAAAAACCGTGAAAACGGTTAACATGCACCGTGTAAACAACGGTGCAACAACCGTTTTCAAAACGTTCTGTGTGCGTTCTTATCGCTCGTGTTCTTGTGTGGTTGGTGCAGTAAGTGGTTCAATGCTGGGTTGTTCCGCTCTGACATTGTTTTGCAATTCACTTCTCCAATACTCTTCGCTTACAGTCTTCACCTGTTTCTCTCAGTTTTCCTTTAGTGCCCCTTTTCACGTTGAAAATATTTGTTGCGTATCTTTGCATTGAATTAATCGCTGTTGCGTGTATTTCTATTGCAGTGCTATCTTAGTACGCGGCTACTGAATCGCCTGTTAGATAATGCGCCATAATAAACTTTAACGCCGCCGCTCTCGTCTCTATTTCTCATCATAGTTATCTAGTTGTCATTTGCTTCCTGGTCCGACATGTCTTTTTTCGAGATCGCGTACGACACCTAGATTATGCTGTATTTCCTTGCATGGTCCGGTTATTTTTTTTTCTAGATTTATTTATCTTGTTTGCCTTTTTTCTGCCCCTTATGTACGCGTCATTTAATTTTGTTCCTCCTGATGTGTTCCATATACACCTCTACCTTGTTCTTTTTGCTGCTATTCCCCTCTTCATCTTTTTCTGTCCTTTCTAGTGTCATCCATTTTCTTTTAATATTCTTCTGTTTTCTTGCTCTAATGACCCTGTATCATTCTGTCCTCTCCCTTTCTCTTGTTCTGTTGTTGTTATTTCGTTCTCTACGTTTTAGTCGACTCCACGTCTTTCTCTCGATCCTTGTTTATCTTTTTACTTCTAGACATTTTCACTAATGCTTCTCGTCCCTCCCTACCACTTCACGCACCTAGGGGCTGGCCACGCCTTCCCGCACTGCATTGTACATATAGTATTTATATCTATAGCAAGTTGGGGAATCACTCGTTTAGGTATCGAGCAAACCATCCACAAACGGTGTAGCTTGTATGTTTTTTTTTTTATAGGGGGAGGAAAAAAATGCATTTACGTACACCTAGCTCTGGCATTGTAAGTCTTAATACCGATATTGCTATCATAATACTTCATGAAAAACCTCAGACCTAAATGCCTTTGGCGATCTTATTATACTTACCGAAAACCTCTTACTTAAAAGCCTGCGCAAACTGCTGGCAGGTTACAGAAGGCTTCCCTCTATAAAGCCGCGCCAGGTGGCCTCTTCCGTTTAGCAAACCACAGGCCTGAAATGATCCTGGGTGATCCAGAGCAAGCTTTCTACCTACGTGCGTCTCCGCGCACCCTTGAATTTACTGCGACTGCGTCTTGTCGACATTGAGAAGTTGTATATTATTATTATTATTATTATTATTATTATTATTATTATTATTATTATTATTATTATTATTATTATTATTATTATTATTATTATTATTATTATTATTATTATTCTAAAGGGAGAGCCGCTACCGAATCTATTCTTTATCTTCGTTTTCTTTGCCATTTCCACGAAGGACAGTGCTATTAGTGCCTCTTGCGCAAACTCATATTGTTGCTAACGTTGATTGAGGTGTGTATGCTTGCTGTTTATTGCCCATAACCGAAGGAGAAGTCCTTCCACTACGACGACGAGGTAACGGCAGCAACAAAAGCAGCATTAGCGAGGACAACTACGGCAAACCTGCCAGGCGTGAACTATTCATTCTAGTCATGGGCTTTTTTCTTACTAATTTGCCATGTATTTTAGTGGCAGCACCTGAATCTTTGTATATTCAACAGAGTTAAAGTTTACTGTGACCTTTATGTGCACTATTCTGGTTGTAGTACTAATAATACGAATGATCACGATGGTAAGCCGCTTCCTAATTCTGACACACTACGTTCGAACATCACAACTATAATATTGGGAAATTGATAATTAATTTTTATTAATAATTATATCGCGCATTTACACGGAGTCCCTGGATTACACGAGGATCAAGTTAGCGGCGTGTCCTTACGAAATTCTCGACAACGTGATGACCATAAAAAGTTGTTTGCCCTAATCAATTGCTGCAGAATCAAGCGGCCGCAGCTAAAATGCCACTGTTTGCAAAGGTGGACGCGCTCGACGCCGCTACACGAGCTAACGCCGTGTTCAACGTGACCCTTTTCCTGGTTTGCTACCCTTCCTTCGTTCCTTCGTGCTCCAAATTGACTTCAATCAGCGAGCACCACAGCCCGGTATGTTATGCAGTGGCGCCATACGATTAAAACGACCCCATATGCTGGCCACGTTAAAGGCAAGTTTGGTTATGGCCAGGCACATACACGCATGTGCTCCCATATACAGACACACACACGCACTCACACAGACACATATACGTGGTTCCTACGCTAATTTCCTACAACAGTAGGTGCGCCCCAACTCGGTCCATCCATGGGGCCGGGAGCGATTCCTTAACTGCCCGACGGGCTTCGTCGTCCGTCTGTGTTATGTTGTTGCCAGGTGTTGTTGTTACTGTTTCTGTTGTTGTTATTGTTGTTGTTGCTGCTGTTTCTGTTGTTGTTGTTGTTGTTGCTGCTGTTGCTGCTGCTTCTGTTGTTGTTGTTGCTGCTGTTGTTGTTGTTATGGTTGTGGTTGTTGCTATTAGTGGTCGTGCTGATGGTGGCGGTCGTGTCGTCGTGGGATAAATGCTTTTAACGTTACATGCTTTTAACGTGATGAAAAGAACGACTAGCAGAGGGTCGGTCCGCCAGTCGGTGAAGGCGAAGGCAGCAAATAACCGGAGAGTGCAGACGAGGCTGAGAATGTAGAGCGTCTCAGGAAAGAGGGGCGGGCGGCAGTAGTCGGAAAATGATATTTTGCGGGCAAAAGGGCGAAAGAAAAACGGATAGAACCGACAGCCAGGGTGGAACAGAGATGAAGAGAGAGACACAGGCAGATAGGTAAATAGATAAAGAGGTGGACAGACAGAAAGAGAGAAGGTGGCAGGGGGAGGTAAGGTAAATGGAGACCTGTAGAAAAGGACTAGGGAACTACGGAGATGATGGCGGTGCGAAAATGCGGCCGAAGAAAAAGTGCAGCCATAGCTGCACGAAGGGAAAAGGGAGCTAAGGAACCGCCTGAAGCCCCGGACTGCCTGCCAACAGGCAGAGCGGCCTGCGCCCAAGTACAACCTCGTCCTCTCATCCACCTAGTCGCCCGCCCAGCTGGGGCTCTTCGACACACAGGTACAGTGAGTTGATGCTGATGCTACTGTTAGTTACTACGGCTGTTGCTGTTGGCGCTGTTTCGTTGTCGTCCTGCGTCGTCCTGGTCCTGGCCATCCGTCCGCACGCTGGCTAGGAGCTTCTGTTGCTGCTATTGATGCTGGCGCAGCTCACTTCACTGCGTACTGCCTCCGAGTGCACTTGTCGTATTTATCCGCTGATTTCTCCCAGGAGCCTTTCGACAGGTCGCAGCAGACACAACAACCTACACAGCAGACGACTCTCTTCGCTCTCAGCCCGCTCAAGACTACGCGCGCTAGCAGCGTCAACTCCACAGCGGTCGGTGCCCAGAGCAAGGCGTAGGGAGGCAGCGGAGATGGAACAGAGTGAGCCACTCTCTCTCTTCTCTCTTTATTTCTTTTTCTTTCTTACTTGTCTGTGTGTCTCGACGGAGAGCGAAACGCCAAAAGACACGTGGCTGATCGAGGCGCAAGCCCGCCAGTTCCTTCGAACGATGGAAGCAGCGCGGGGCGGGCGTGGATAAATCGTACCGACAAACGGGCCATTGGGAGAATCAGAAGACAGGCGAGTTTTGCGAGCAGGACAACAACTACTCTATGAATGGCGAAGATGACAAAAACCCCGGCGACGACTAGTACGTTTCGTTGGAGTTACTGGGTTAAACAAGAAATACGTGCTAAGCTAGCACCCATTACGCGTAGTGTCGGAGTCGAATCCTGGCTTATGATATTGGAGCCAAAAGCCGCCTCTTTCTTAGAATATGCCATCAACATAACTACTCGTGATATGCGGATAATCGGTAAAGCGGTAGTCATAGCCAATCCACGTAAGTGAACGTGTGTATATATATATATATATATATATATACATATATATACAGTAAATGTTGTGATGATTTATTAATCAATGACAATACGTTTGCACACTCGGCAGTGCTCGCCTTATATATATATATATATATATACATATGGTATCCGAATGAGCGATAAGGCTAGTAATAAAGCTACGTCGACAAATCGATTGTTGTCTCTTATTTTATTGCTCTTTCTGAATTGTATCACGGTGCGATATGTACTATTTTTTGCATTCTTTCTAATTTTGCCATTGTGGGCTAAAAGAAATCCAAATACATTTCATTATTTTTCAAATAGCTCTGTTGCTAAGGTTATAGGCGAACTCGTTGGAAGACCTTGCACTTTATAGTGCAACTTAAATCGGTCAACACGTTTCCCATCACTGCGTTTTAACTGTACTGGTACTGTAGGAAAACGCGATGTTATTATTGGAGGAATCTTAATCTCGCACATATTCAATACAAAATCTATATGCAATAATAATAATAATCATAATAATAATAATAATATGTCGCGCAGCCTCCCTAGTACCTACATTGTGGTAGTCGGACTGTTGCTCTTATAACGTCTACATTACGTCGACGAACGGTTAGAACTACGCCGGGATAGGAAAAGGTGTATCCGAGTTTCAAGCATTGCCCGTTTATCACGATTGGCGGTCCCTGCTCAAGTGGGCGCCTTCTACGTTGAAATAGATTACTGCTCTGCATTTTTTTCAAACCAACGAAAAAGCATCTAGAACGAATATCGCGCTGCCCACAGTTCACCAGCTGTGAGCCGCACGATCGACAGCGCGATCATCCCAAGTCCAATGTACATAAGCGACGTGATAACACATGGCACGTCGTTGGGTTGAATGAGAGACGCAGAACACGTACCACAGGAAGGCACGAATAAACTGACACAACTGAACATTCTGGGCGGCACGCGACGTATCCAAAAGACCGAAAGTGAAAGCGCTGTTCGTAAGTTGGCTACCTGCTGATGCGTTAAAAGACTATGTGCCTATCTATGATCACTGAAAAGGTGCTACTGATGCTAAACTTATCGGCATGAAGCAAACGTGCAATAAGAAAGGAGCGATTATGTCCGAGCAGATGCCCGATCCGAATCTGACAAATTGCTTGCCACGCCTCCGGGTGGTCTAAATGTTAAAAAAAATACTACTCTGCTTCAAATTTGCTGCTCCAAATAAATCGAGAGAGACACAATATTTAAAAAGGTTTCCGAGGCAGAAACGATATGCTCGAAAACCAAACGGAGCAGACCCAATGAGGATGATCGAGAGAGGAAGTGAAAGACTGAACATGACTTAGTACTTACCGAGAGGTTCACAAATAGTAACATAACGCAAATACGAATATGAGTTTTTAAAAATACTTTCGTTTGGAGTGTCAAATCTTTCACTAGAGGGTGCACTATGTAGATATGCTGTTGGATAAGATTAATTTAAGGACTATAATATGCTTTTACGAACTGAGACGTTTATAACAGATCCCACACAGATTACACTCGCGCAACGCAAATTGCATTACTGCGCCGCAATAGAAGCACATGGAAAAGAAGAAAAAAATCGCCAGAAGTCATATAAATGTGCTGAAATGCCTTTAGCTTGTAGACCTTGCAATGTCATCAGCAGAACAGCCGCAAATACTTACTAACAATTCTAGAACAACCGAGTTCGCTAGTATAGACAACTATACTAGTTGTCATGTATAATGTCATAAATGCTATGTATGAGAACCCGTGACTACACGTTCACGCGAAGACAATTGTTCACTCCAAAGTGCTAACATAAAAAGTTATATAAATAAAACTAAACGTTACTAATGCCATGTATTAAGTTGTACTTGTCAGTGATCTTATGAAATAAAAATACAAAACACCAAATGCAATAAATCTGCCTTATGCAACTCGTCAATCAATAACATGGTAGACAAAAAATGTCTGCGTTTACATCCACTTCAAGCACACTTTGACATCTGTTACAAGGATTAAAGGACGGTTGGTTATATATATATATATATATATATATATATATATATATATATATATATAGTCGATTTCAGATGGCTTGAGTAATATTTCAACGGAGAGGGCTGATTGCATAATGCAAGAGACGACGATGCGCGAAGTGTGGTTTCCCTTCAACGACGTCCTCGTTTGTTCCCTCATCCGAGATACGCTTTGCGCTGAGACTCGTTTAGCTGGGCGGTCTACGTGATGCTAACGTCTTTTAATGGACATACATACAACGTACAGGAGAATAGCGCCGGGTGTGCACTCCGAGCATCCACAACATAACTCGCTGCGATATGGCCAATGCCTCGACACATGCAAGTGTACATTATGAGATAAATGCTGATGATGATGATACTGATAGGTCCACGCCGGGACTTCGATAAAGAGGAAGAGAGCAACAACAACAACGAAACACAGCCTGGCAAAAATACCGCGGCGCGAAGAAAACGCAGAGGCACGACTACTCGGCAGCCGACGATAAACAATAATGAGATGGTATCGTCGTTGAAAAACCCATGCTGGATATCTATACACAGATGGTGGAAAATGGGGTGCACTAGACACGAGCTATCCAAAAAATAGGATGACGACCGCCCGTATGAATAAAAACGTGCCCGTTTGTGTATTCGCCATCGGTTCGCGACGTTATGATGAAAAATGTTTGTGGTATAGCGAGACTGTGATGGGGGGAGGGGGCTAGTGAGAAATTGTGAGGTTCAGCGGTATGGCCGAGGGTCCTGCACTTCTGTCCTTCGCCGATCCTTCTCCTTGTTGGTCTTGTAGTCGCCGTTCGGGCCGGATTTCGGATGGGACATGGGCGGGATATGGATGGATGTACGTGCGTGTCTATGAGGCAGGAGACTGGATAAAAGTGACTATAGGAACAAGTCATACAAAAGTCAATCAGATCGTTGAAGGGTAGGCGAAATGGAATGGACTGGAAGATGCGGCCGACCACTCGCCACTCCATGTAGGAATTGCTGCATGCCAGATGAAAGGCAACGAGAGAAAAGAATATATTAGGGGGAAGGATATGGGGTCGAGTCGAGATGCAGAGGGACGCAGAGAACGAAGCAGCAAGGGAGGTGGATAGAGGAACAGAAGCAGAGAGATGATCAGAGAAATTCAGAGGAACAAATCGACGCGGACGAAAAGCCAAACTCGCGCGGGGGTTTGGGGGGGGGGGGACGAACTCTGCAGAACCAGCAGTAGCAGAGGCGGCTCCAGGCGGCGGTGAACCCCACAGACGGCGGCGGTAGCGCGCGTGTGCAACTCGAAGACGATCGATGGCAGTAACGGCGAAGCACTCCATCGCCGCCGGCGGTGTGGTTGTTGGTCTAGTAATGGTGATTGTTGGTGGTTCGAGTTGGCGATGTGGCAGGTGCAGTTGTCGTCGGTGATAGGTATGGTTGTGGCGTGCAAGCAGCAATGGCATCAACTGGTGGGCTCGTAGGACCTGATGCCGTAAGAGAAACGGTGCCCGTAGTAGTTGTAGTAGTAGTAGTAGTGCCAGCAGAATAACAGAAGCCGTGCCCGAGGGTAGTAGAAGGGGAGCCCGCGGACGTGTTGTGAGCTGAGTTCACGGCCTGGTAGTCGTTGTGAGAAGTGGCATTATTATGCTTACTACTAACCCAATACCGTCTGAGGACGGATCTTCCGCGTTGCTGCGGCTGCTGCTGCTGCGGCTGCTACTGTTTCGCAACGCTTCGGCCTTCGAACTTGCTTGCAGGGGCGTGCGCCGTTCACGTTAAATGAGATGTGAGGGCCGTTTGCCCGTCTTCACTCTGGTCGCAGACGTCTACGTTTGTCAGGGCACATGTTGGTGGTTTGTTCAAGTTAACAGGCCTATCATTTTTCCCTCCTTCCCATTCTCTCTCCCCCCTCTCTCCCTCGCTCATTTTCATCATCTTATCTCTGTTTCTTCTTCTATTTACGTATATCCGTATCCTCCCTCTCGGCGGATTGCCGTAGATTTTCGTGCCGTGACTATCTGAGGCGTGCGGCGGGAGATCCGCATGCCACAGTAGCGAACAGCCACACGGACAGACGGACAGACAAACACTCTACCAGCATATCAGCCTAAAGCCCTAAAAGCCTGCTGCTGCTGCTGCTGGTGCTTCTGTCGCTGCAAATCGTTGTTGTTTTTGTTTTTGTCGTTGTTGCCGCCGCCCCTGTTGTTGTTGCTGTATGCCATTCCATTTCGGTCAGAGGCTAGCACACTGGCTGTGTGCTACAGTCTGGCTGGACCGCAGTCCGGCCATTCACTTGGGCAGTGCGAATAAAAGGGAGAGATCCGCGAATGAAACGGGGTTTGGACGACGAGTAGCGCTCTTCAGTCAGCCGCTCGCCGCCAGAGTTGGCTTGCCATCACCACTAGATCACCGGCAATTTATAACGACGAATGCCGATCGTAGCGCTGCTAGCTGGGCTACCGCTGTTACGTCTTCTTCTCCTACTTCTACTGCTATTGCTGCTGTTGCCGGCATGAACGCGGGCGTGAGGTCCATTTATACGACGACGAAGGCAGGCGGTGTTGTACCATCCGATACCCCATCGACCGACCGACCGACCGACCGATATCCCCCCTGCGTGCGTGTGTGTCTTTGCCACCCCCTTCACTTCACCTGTGAGACTATTGCAGACTGTCTGTCCGGTTGGGCGGTTGGCACATTGCCTCGCCAATGCTGCTTGCCCTCGTCGAACGGCGTCTAGCAATTGAGCTCGAGCCAATCTAGCGGAGGCCGTGCTGGCCACACTGCGAGTCGACGTGCACGATACGAGCGTGCTGCCCAGCGACGTGCACGTATCATCACCACCAGCGCCACCACCACCGCCGCCACCACCCCCGTTTCTTGCCTCCATCACGGGCATCACCATCCTCATCACCACTACTATCGCCACCATAATCGCCATCACCCCCATCGTCATCACCCCCATCGTCACCATCGTCATCATCATCATCATCATCATGATTAATGGATTGCCATCACAAGAATGATCAATATCGTCGCCATTGACTTCACCATTGATGTTATGATAGCTCGGGTGGGCACTACTGCCTTTTCCGCAAAACAATGTGCAATGCCACCTGATGATCACTTCTCGCTGTCGGCTTCTCGGTACGCCCACGCCCATGATACGGCCGCCGCCGCCACCGCCATTACCACCGCTGTTGCTACTAGAGTACGACATTCAAATGAAAATAGAGCGTACAGCATTTTATCACGGCCATTGACACAACGAAATGGCAGCCAAATGGCAATGTGGAAACGCCAATGCTGCTCCTGCTGCTGCTGCTGTCGACTAACTTAATTCTGCCCATCTTTTTCCTCCGCCTGTAGCAGCTTTCCTAGCAAGAAGCTACAGGTACTACAGGCGACGACGAAATTTGGAGTGGCTCTCATTTGGAGTAAGCTCGCATACAAGACCACACAAATAAGGATATGGTACTACGCAATCATCATCGTCATCCACGTCGTCATCATCATTTGTGGAGAAGGGCACTGAAGGACTTTGTGATCAGATCAGATCAGGGTATTGCTATATATTCTATTAGTTCGAACATTACCAGAGACAGGAGTGCAAAGCTCTTCCCGCGTAGTTGGTCTGCTCAAACGTGTCGAAGTGGAATATATAGGTCGTTGTTCCAGTCGATAGGAGAGCTCGATTTTTTGGGGCGGCGTTTGACGCGCTCGTACGTTCGACGTATGTAAACGAAACCTGTCTGATAAATGTTTTTCTAGTTGAACAGCATTATATTAAGCCATAATGAGTAAATCATTATGCGGAAACTCGCGTTGTGGCTAGGTTGGCCTACGTCACACAGGGTGCTTAGATTAACGAGTAATCTTTTGACAGATCAGCCATGATAACGAGCGCGTTTTCTGCTAGGCGATGAACCGACAAGAGCTTTCTTGAGCTTGGAGCGCTGACATGACAGCCTACAGTAGTCTCTGAGTAGCTTAAGGCTTGCTCTGTGACTTTGGTATTACCAGAAAGACCACAGGCAATTTCTCCCATTTTTAACGTTCAACATATGCAGGAGAGCAGACGACGCGAGTGCGCATAACAGAAAATACGTTTATCATTTTAGGTGATGTTTACGATGGTAAGTGAATACAATGGCAGCCAATGTTGATAGGCAATCGAAAATGTGTTTGTTGGAAGCAAATGCATACGTCACGCCGAATACAGGTAGCATACGGCAAATCGCCCTGGTAGAAAGAGGGCGCTCACCGAAAGCCGAGAAGTTTTGCCAAATGATCCCCCTAGATGCCAATTATGCCTTCTACGCGATATGCTGAGCCATGATAGTTAAAGCGATGGCGAAGAATAAAATATCCCCGCATATTCGTCGAATTATTGTCAGCTTGCTTGAGGGTTATTGTGAGATAACGGTGGGATTTTGCAACACAAGAAGTATTGTGGAACTCCTCTACATATGGAAAACTTTTTGGAAGAGTTCTGCATATGTCTATATACTGGATCCACTTAATACAACATGGCCTGCGACGGAACGCTGAAGTAGAACATATTTCACGATACAAATTATAGACCTTCGGTCACTAATAAGGAGATTTACGGGATAATATATGTACTGTGAGTAAACAAAGATGTAGCTTTTTTTTTAACCTAAGATAGACGAACGCTCCTAAATGTTGAACAAACGACTCCAATCGAATGCACTCCGAAGGGTTCCACCACGATTTTAAAATCTGGAGAACATGAATGCAGTCATTCCCCCGTTCACTGCAACTGTGGGATACGAAACGGCTGTCAGACTGTTTTTGATTTTTATATTTCATGAATAGTATATTCAGTGCACATAGCGTTTATTTGCCGCAGATACTTGCACTCGCACTGATGGGAGAGAACGTATCGGGTTTGAAAACAGGCCAAAGGTGTTCCCTAGCTTAGCGTGACTATTGCGACTGTATGTGCCCTTCCATTGTGACCTCAGTGCGTTCTTTATTTTGCGTATTACCTGAAATCGATCGGACATGCATTTGCGCCGGCCGCTTGCTGTGCTATATATTCATGTCTGCAGCATAAACTTATTGTTTGAGCATATACGTTCACACACACACACACACATACACATATCCTCTTTTACTTGAAGGCCCGGCAACTTCTTCTATTCGAAAG
Organism: Dermanyssus gallinae; assembly: GCA_003439945.1. Classification (NCBI taxonomy): domain Eukaryota; kingdom Metazoa; phylum Arthropoda; class Arachnida; order Mesostigmata; family Dermanyssidae; genus Dermanyssus; species Dermanyssus gallinae. The sequence goes on from QVRM01000859.1 coordinate 50,637, forward strand.
CCAACTACATACATCTCTCAAATGTTTTTTCCTCTATCTACCTGCCCTTCTCCCCCCCGCTCCCCGGGCATTTTGCCTTTGTACGGACAAGCTCGTCCAAAATACGAATCCAGCTACTCAAAAACTACCGAGCAAAGAAAGATGTTCTTTATTTCCACCGCAAACAGCCGGTCAACTACAACTGAAAGTCGTATAATGTCGTATAATATGAAAAGGCAAAATTCAAGAAAAAACGCTGCGAGAAAGCGTACGATGTCTGATCGCGCCTAGGTGGTACAACAGCCTCTTTGTTTTCTCGTTGTTTTCCTGGTTTTGCTGGCGCTAGAGCTAGCTAAAGTCAGTCATTGCCGACCGAGAAGACTGCCTCGGCGGAGGCTATTTGCTGCTGCTGCGGCGACGGCATCGCATTGCGATTTTTCAAGAGAGTCGGCCGAAAAAAAACCCGGCAAAAAAGCGTATGCAAACTTGCCCATTCTCATCTCTTTCGGATGTGGCGGCCTGCACTGTGGCCGCCCGCCGTGCTGTGTCGAGTTGTCTGCGAGTGGCCAGTGCGAGGCTTCAAGAGAAAGAGCGGAGAGGCAAGCTACTTCAACTACCGAACGGACAGCAACGGGGGCAGGAAGAGCACCGGCGAACCAGCCAGCCAGCCAGGCTTTGGAAGCATCTCGTTATTTTTGCCTTCAGCGGCCTAAGTTTTTCCTCCAGGCCACGCAAAGTCGGTCCAGTTTCTCTTGAAAAGCGTTCTGCCACTGTTGCTGTTGAGGCTGCTGCTGCTGCTGCGGTTACCACTGGCAGTCGATGTCGGTGGTGGCGGAGGCAGCGGCTACGGCGACTGTAACGCACGATGCGATACCTCCTCGACAATTCATCCATCATCTTTCTCTCCCGTCAGAACAATAACGGAATGTCGGAAGCACGCGAGCGTCTAGCGACCATGCGTCTCCGCTCGACGCCAGGCGGCCGTCGAATGCCAAACGGCAGACACAGTAGCTGGTCCTGATGCTGTTGCTTGCTGCTATAGGCTGGTGTAGAGTGAGTGAGACAGCAGAGCGAACTGAGGGGCCTGCCTGACGAGCCATACTCTCCGAAAGGGAGAGAAAAAATAGGAGAGATCGTTTTGAATTCAATTATGATGATTATTATTATTATTATTTCCTCGCGTTGTCAGTATGCGGTTGTAGGAGAGTGTGTGTGTAGATCATCGTCGTCGTCGTCGTCCGCGGTTTGGGGGTTGTTTTCGCATATGCCTACGTCATGGCAGGCGAATAGATTATATATATATATATATATATATATATATATAGGTTCCGAGATACGTTATGTGTATGTATCATTACGTATGGAGAGAAAGAGAGCAAAAGATAAGAGGGTGGAGAGAGATATATTCCTCGAGCTCTATGAGCATCACTGCATAAACGCTCTCAAAGAGCAGACTCTCTCTCTCTTTAGAAAAAGTCCTTACACTGACAGCCCCCACGGCACGAGAAACGCGGCAAGGAGCCAGGCGAGCAGTCTGGGCGTTTGCAGGTCCCGGGGCGGACGGCGCAAAGTCGTGTTGACGAGTGCACAATTCGATTGCGCATTCGTCGTCGTTGTTGTCTTCGGTATTAGCCTAGAGGTCAATAAAAGCATGTGTCAGCATGTGGCTCCCAGCTTCAGCGCCAGCCGTGACATACCGTAGTAGTTGTAGATAGTAGTACATAGCGTCTATTAGAATAGCGCATACTAGAATGTGTGCGATGTGTCCAACGCAAGAAGGGAGCTAGCTGGAAATGGAATCCAGCTAGAGAGACAGACAGAGAAATTGAACGAAAGAAGACCGCAGAACATTTCTCTTTTTTCGCTTTGCTTCCTCTTCCTTTAAAGAATAATATAGCGTGATTCTATGACCACTATGTTTGATCCGCATGATGAAATGGTTACACTTTTGAGAGTCGTTGCACGATTCCACTATTCCGGTGAATATGCCGCTCTGTGAATGCCCCGATGACTAAATATCGTGCCAACTAGATTATCCCTTTGGTTCAACATTGGCTTAACCTCAATTTTTCCTTCAATCAACTTCAATCTAGCTGTAGTCTCTCGTTCTCTGGCCTCGAAGCTGACGCGACGTCAGCGATATACACACACATTCCCACACAGGCCCACGTCGGCAGTTAGGCAGGCGCTGCATGTGCCGCAGCTAGAAACGGCGTTTTGCCCTCGCTCTGTAAAGGACGCCTGTTCATGTTGGGTTTTTTACAGTCAACCAACTTAGGGCTCGCTTGATGGTCGACATAGAGAGCAAAAGGGATAGAGAGAGAGAGAAAGATGACGAGCAAATGAAAGAAAAACAGTGCTCGCTTCATTGTTGTGTTGTTCATTTCTGTGATTTATTACACTCAGCTGACAGCGCGGGTGGATCTGGCTAGCGGTCACAATCACAACGGATAGCAAGAACAAAAACAGCAGCAATAACAACACCAACAACAACAGCAATAATACCAGCAACAATAGCCATATTATTAAGGCGGCATGGCAGAAGAAAAACAACGTCAGGGCGGCCCGAAACCCAGCCCAGAAGCGACCTTAGTGTACTACTGATGCGCGCCTAATGATTTCCACAGTTCAGCTTCATACGCACCCAAGTAAAGGATTGGTACTACCGGCTACTCGAGGGCTTGGGTGGCGGGTATGAACAAACTCTGAAGCTTCTCTTTTTTTTGTTGTTGACTAACCACCGGCCCATCATTAGTTGTGGCAGTTTTATCTTCACAGCACGCAGAGTTATTGCTGTGCGTAATCACCGCAAGCTAAGTATGGCGGAAAAACGTACAATATTATCACCAGGTCAGAAGTGCTCCTGTTCGCCGATTCGATTGTATTGTATAGCCGAACAGCGCGGCCAAGCGTGGGTAGATCGTCATCAAAGATCGTCAACAAAATGCTTTCCGTTCCAAGACTTGACCGAGGTGCGCGCAGGAACGCCCAATAGTCCGCGCAGAAGTCAAAGCCGGCTGCACAAGGACAATACTGAATATCCCACATCACATTTCTGTCGCAGCCTCTGTCAACCATGTATGACGGCCACGTATATGTATACGTGCTTCGACATTTTATTATTACCTTTATCGTTGTACTAAATCGGCGATTTATGATCACTTAGTACTACAGGTAGATCTCTCCCTCTCTCTCGCTCTGCTGTCACCTTAAACTAGCTAACGCAAAGCATTTCTACATATCTCGTACAAGATAAGGCGCCTCTGAAAACAGTCTGCTGTAATTCCTTTAAGGCGCAACAAGCCAGGATAATCAACTAAGCAGCACAGCAACGAAGTACATCGGCACAGTCCAATTCCAATGGCTGTGGTCGCAATTTTAATTTGATTCCGTCTTTACTTAGATGTGCGGGTCACGTTTGTCAGGACACACTCTTCAGCGGCCAAACGTCCTGTCTGAGAAAACGAGAAGAAGAACAAGAAGAAGAACAACTCCGGACAAGAGGCGAGCGTGAGGTCCAATCATGGCGTCACGCGTAATCGTGATCCTGAAAGTCGACAGCCGGGACCCGGCAGGCGACCCGCAGGCGCAGAAGAACGCTGGCAAGCAAGCCGAAGCCGAAGGCCACTGCAGGGAAGGGCCCCGTTTGTTACTAGAGCGGCATACTAGATTTGGTCTCTCTGCCGAGTGTGGGTAGGCACCACCACCACTACCGCCTCAATGTATCGCCAGAGTTTTCCCGCTTTCTTAACAGCGAATCCGAACTGTCTCTCTGCTGTACTCGAATCAGGCACAAATGGCGTACCCCAAAGTGGAGGGGAAGAGGGGAGCGAATCAGGTACAATCAGGCACCTATTGATGTTAAATAGTGAGTTGAAGACTACCGCCAAGTAGATCATGAAAAACAAACAACTTACGATCTCATTCGAGAGCTAAAGAAACAGATAAGATAAAGATTGGAGGTGTGGTCTAGAGGGCGGTTAGTGCGCTAGTCATAGTTGACATCCACTGGGGTGTCACCGGTTCGATCCCTGTTGTTGTTGATTGAATTTTCTTATAGAGCGATACTCATTAAGAATAGACGTGATACAACATGCCGCTGTTGAGAGTTAGTGACCATACTGTTGCCACAGGAATTGTTGGGAAAACCCTAGATATCTTAACATGTACGCTTATGCTTGCGCTCTAAGCGCGCCTGATGTAAAAGGGTAGCATGTGTATGTATTTAACATGTCAAGCACATAATACGTTCTTCCTTTCAACGCTCGATTGTGGCATGCACCAAAGTCCTAATAAGTTGAGAGAGCATAGACCGAACACAGAGTAATGCAATGGCCTTGCCATATGATCACCACAGCCTAAGCTGGTTTCGTAGCAGTCCTCGAAACTTTAGCGCTACTAATGTGTGGTCGCAAAATTTCGGCAAATGGCGGCATACGGAATCAAAGAACGCCGAGCTTCTTGTCATCTGGGTATGTGCTATACCGTTATAATGTATGTACTTGTCGGTTAGTCTAACGAAATGCAGGTGCTTTTGCTGCACTTAAGCCCACATTGTAACGTTAGGCATTTTACACTAAGTGACAAGTTTAATTAATGTAATAACCTGAAAGAGTTAAAGTAAAGTTATAAAACTAGCTTATCTCCTCCCTAGCGTTCCCTGTCATGAGATACTCCAAAAAGGGTTTTAGCGGTTAGATGATTTTAAGAAGTTCCTGCACTGCCTCATAGCATCAGAAGTGCGCCCACATGATTTGTTCTCACACTTAAAAAAATAATGTAAGCACTTACTAAATATTAGCCTACATCATCAAGTGTAGGCTAGTTTAGTAAGTGCGTAAATGCCACGCTCGTGAGTAGTCTTTACAAAACGTATGGCTTAATCCTATAGTTTACAAAACTTAGACCATATATACTGTACTGAGCGAACCCGATTTACATACGCACAGTAACCCCGAATAGTCGGTCTACGTAGCAGAACTAATAGTCTATGTGATTTAAACTAAAGTGGCCCTCAACGTATGACGTTTTGGTACGAATATTGGATGTATAAAATAATAAAAAATATATTCTAGAAACAGAAATATCAAAAGTGCATGTACTGCAAACAATCCTGAGTGAGCCACCATAAAGTCACAAGCGCTAGAAATTGAATGGAAGTGATGAAGTTTAGAATTATATACAAGCGACGCAATGCTAGTAAGCATTTGTCTCCACTTTTGAGCAAAGAGAGATCGCCAACCTCATCGTCTCAAGCTAGCATAAGGTTGTCGCCACAACGTTTTTGCTGCGATCGATGCTTCCCTACATATCACAACATATCTGGTCATCATCTGCAAACTACCAAACATTCATCATAACGTTCTTCCTTGTAGATATTATGATCAGAGGTGCTTCAAGTCCTATTAACTTCTCTACACTACCCTTGTTGTACGCATACATTTACGACTTTGGTTCCGGATTAGAAGTCATGTATCGACCGTGAAAGGCCGCATCGCCAGAAACGATCAATTTGCCAAAGGTTTTTTGGCCATTTTCTTGGAGTGAGCATCAAACACAGTTTTCTCCACCGATTGAAACAAGTGGTTGTGGTGGTCAAGATGGTAGCAGCCATATTAGTCAGTTGTTGTAGTTTTTGTAGTCAGGGAAGATTTTCTGCGAAGAACACATGCCAGCTTAAAGATGTCGTTCGATTCAAGGGCTTTACAATGCTTCTTGCGTCGAATTCATGCTGTCCGCTGGTCAGGATTGACTAGCTGTTTGATTCGTCGCCGCCGTAGCAGATTGTGAGAGTTTGAGGTTGTATCCTTTCATTCATACAGAACGACCACATACCTACAATTACCCAGATGTCGGCGTGAAGCCCTATGAAGGCCAATATTGCTTTGCTGAACAACCCTTAGCTACTATCATCACTAATCACGGTATCACAATGTATCAATATACCCGAACCACATTTACTAAGGCAACTACACCGCAATATATTTCTGAGTCGGTAAATGCGTCGTCTTTTTAACATGGCTAACAAAATGACACCCTTAGCGCCTATATTGACGTGATTCGGCTTGTTGACAATTTAACCTAGGGTTTTTTCTCTCGAATTCGCGTCCGCCGTTTTGTACCACATTCATAGCATATCCTCAGGTGTACGAGGATAACCGAGAAATTACAGAGTATGGGCGATGCGAAAAGAGCTCACTGAGAACGTGACTTTATTTGGTGAGTGCTGATTAGAAAATGGGGTGCGAATTACTATTCAAAAACCTAGAATGATAATAAAACGTTGCAAGCTTTGTACGGCAATCGGTCACTTGTCAATCAATATCTATACTACGCAGCAAGAGTAAATGGCTACTATTCAGTCATTTCACTCCTCCTGCGTAGTATACCGCTCATGGGTAGCTCGTGATTTCTCTTCTTAATGACAAACTACATGATGAAACTCGTTTACGCCATTTATGACGCGCGGTAATTTGGACCTGGCCGTTTCTGATAAGTGCCTCTTTGCGAAAAAGATCTGGCTGATTGTCAGAACAAATTTTCCTGCGCTGAAACCGGGTTGCTCTTCGCAAATAACACAGCGGCAAGCAATTAAGATAGCCGTTGCCCATGGTTAAGCGGCGGCTCTGTGTCACAGCATGTTGGCAAAATTAGTGCGCATCAGCGAATGCCTACAGTCCAAGATTGGCCTGAGCTTTGCAAACGTCGACAGACTAAAAGCTATTTATGTGAATTGTAGCTTAATTATGATTATTATTAATAATTAGCTAAGAACTAAGAATAACTGTAAAGACATGCTCAATCAAACGCAGGTGGCTAAAGGGAATCAAGGCTGCCAAAATCTCACCTAAATTATATTGCGTTTCTGGGAACGTCACCCTCTTTTTCTTTGCGACAAGCTTTTGCATCCGAAGTTACGAATCCGCACGTCACATGCAGCGCTGAGGCAGATATTTAAGTATCTCTCCCTTGAGGTGCTGAAATGCCAATTATTCGAACTATTTATATATATATATATATATATATATATATATAAAAGTTTGCTATGTTAGCACTTTGAAGTAGACCTAGTCTCCGCGCAAACGTGTGGTCACGGATTCTCCAACCCAGGGTTTGCCTAGTACAACAAGGAGCCCCGAATAGACGCTGCATTTCCTCCTTGAATGTCAAGCAACAGCTTCTGGCGCAAGAATTCGGATGCTTCCGAGTCTCCCGTCGAGAAAGATTAAAGGCTTCTACCTCTGCGGTGAATCAGCTTGACCTCTAAATCTCTTGTCGGACAACATTCACTCGAACCTCACTTCTTACGCAATTACAGTATAAACTAGATTAATAGTTTTATGAACACCCATTTGTGGATGAACATAGATGCAATTTACACATCATCCGTTATAACTGGTACATTGTTCTCTTACCAGTCGATAAATCGGCCATCGATTGGCCGGTTGGACATTTTGTCCCATGGACACGTTACCGCACCTCGTGCGCTGAGATTCCTCACTCGACTCGCACAAACCTTGCGGCCACGGCGAGCGTGGTAAAGCTCGTAGGCTACGAACGTCGCCGTCAACTGATTAACCTTAAAAAAGCCCTGCTGCCCTCCAGGCCTTCCTCTCTGTGGTGCTGTGTCACAGATTACTATATCGGTTCTGTTCAATTTCGTCTTCCAAACCTATACTGTTCAAAAACCCCTTTTTGTTAATGGTAAAGATCTTTTCAGAAATCGAATGGACATAACTCGTGATTAAGTTCATTGCAACATGCTTAGACTTATTGTAAACGCATATATGACAATAAGATATGTATTTCACCTTCCACAAAGAATGCTCGAAAAGCATCCGCTGTGGCTCTGTGAAAGAGCGATCACCCGCGTCCGAAGCTGCTGATGGTCTGGGTTTGTCACTGCATGAAGAGAGCATAAAGTCGCAGCCTTGCCTAATAGCCAACCTATGGAGAAAAACCTTCCTAGGACAATACTTGGACGGCGACGAAGGCATTCGGATAACAGTTGTTATATATACTTCTAGATTGTGATCTGCGTCTAGAAGACAGGTCTACAAAAAAGTTTTTCGGGAACAAAACGGGAAAACCAAAAAGTCTTTTTGGTCACCAAAAAAGTTTTTTTTCGGAAAAAAACTGTGAAAAACCGAAAAGACTTTTTGGTCTACAAAAAGTTTTTTTCGGGAAAAAAACGGGAAAAAAACGGGAAAACCAAAAAGACGTTTTGGTCTTTAAAAAAGTTTTTCGGAAAAAAACCGGGAAAACCAAAAAGACTTTTTGGTCTTTAAAAAAGTTTTTCGGAAAAAAACCGGGAAAACCGAAAAGACTTTTTGGTCTACAAAAAAGTTTTTTTTTCGAAAAAAAAACAGAAAAAATCGAAAAAACTTTTTTGTAGACACTATACATACTAGTAAGTAGCGATAGTACCGTAGTCAATCAAAAGACGGCTACGTTGTCGTTGTATTAACTCTCTCTTCTAAAGCGTTGAATATTATAAGGGTTTGTGACATTGTAGCTCTTCTGATGTTTTTTTTCTGTGTTGTAAGTACTTGTTTTTATTTCAAGAACCCAAGCGTTATAAAACAAAAGTATAGCTTCGAAGGCAAACGGCAAACCGTATAAATTTGTGTTGCCCATTGACCAACGACCATATTTGGTCTTAGTCGTATTCACGTTCACCGTTTTAAGACAGACTAGCCCTGTTTCTACAGTATTTAGTCTAATACGTGTTAGGAGAAAATGAATGAAGCCTTGTAGCACGAGAGCATCTTATTAACGCTATATCATATTTTAACTTCATATATACGTGTATATTAAGGATAATGTTGCGTTGATGGTGGCAGCAATTTACGGCAGAAGTAATCGTTACGACACGCATGTCGAAGTCGACTTGCAAATGATGTGCTTTATTGCGCACTCCTAAAAATAGAGATAGAAGAATGAGCAGGAACGGTTGCGGTAGCCGGATTCTACCCAACGATTCACAAACTCTTATGGGTTGCTTACCTCTCTTTTATATATATATATATATATATATATATTTATAGCACACGACTAAACACCGCAAAAACACTGCCAACGGCGGAGGTATTTCTTGCTGAGGGGCATAGTGGTGGAGGTACTAGCAGTGTTGCCATAGCAGCCGGCCGAGGGGGTGACGTTTTGGGGTCGACGAGACAAGCACCTCTTCTTAATACACCGGGGACGAATAAACACTAATTGTGCGTGCGGCTGAGCGGTAGCGACGACGACGACGATGTTGCATTCAGCGAGGCCTGGACTACGCCTAGTTGGATGGAGTACTACAGCTTGTCGGGCGGTGCACGGGGGCTCAGCCAGGTACATAGAAGGGGTTTGGGTATGTACAGCATGTGGTGGTGGTGGTGGTGGAGGCGGGGGTTCGGCGATCGCTGGTAGCTCAGTCGCTTAGTAAATATTTACATGGCCTTAAGTGGGTACGTCAAACGAGCCGTGGAGGCGGCGGCGGCAGCGGCGACGGTTGAAGTTGGGATTGTCTTCCTTCCGGCATGGGCGACGGCTGGGGGCAAATGAGTGTGGGGCGCTGTTGGCTGGTGATCACAGGGGAACTGGTGAAGGAGTGGAACGCGCGTGGAAGGAACAACACTGTCTGGTAGACGCAGGACCAACGAAAGGAAGGGGGCAGAGAGAGGAATCGAGTAAGTGAGTGAGAGAAACACACAAACACTCGGTTAACCCGCGCGGCCAACAAGCCCCAGACGCCCCGGCGGCAACGGCCGCCGCCCTCTTGGACAACAAACACCCCATAGCGTTCTCTCCCGCCGTACATGCGAACCTCCGGCACTCTCAATGTTCTCAATGTCTACGTCTCTCCTCCTCGTATATATATATATATATATATATATATATATGTATATATATTATTTGCCCTCCTCACTCTACTATGTCTGTCTTTCGCCCGTTCTCTTTTCTGTCTCCCTCTCGTTATGCCCCCGCATTCATAAGACAGTTGTTAAATAGCGTTTAGACTAAACGACCGTCGTCCCGAGAATGGCCACTGCAGCTTGCATGACTGTTTCTGCTGTCGTTGCCGGATGTACACCACGGCTTCTGTTTCGAACCCCTATAACAGAGAACGAAAACTATTACCTCCTACCTATTATTGCATGCACGCTTCAAGGGCCTGGGTGCATTTCTGCTCGCCGTGCTTTTCTGCTGATCTGTGGTCAGCAAAAGTGTGGCTTTATGTTTATCTACGATTCGAGAGCCTAAGTCTCCTTCTCTTTCTTTGATTGTTTGTGCTGGAGATGGCACAATGGTGATATTAATGCCTAACATGGCATTATAGCGCATGACATTAGAACCACAAGTCATCTCTTCCACACTGCCCGCCTACATACGATTTACGCTGCTATTTTTGCGTTTAAGGCGTGGTTAATGAAATGTGTGTGTGTGTCGATTATCCCATGCTACACTAAAAATCATGTATATATATATATATATATATAGGCCTTACGAATATGGTTTAGTGCAGATTTTAGGCATATAACACTTTTTGATTTAGAAAAAAAATACTAGTAATACTAATCAAATAAGCAATAAAACTAAACTACTATGTCATACAAGGAATGACTAGGCTCCACATACACTCGTAAAAATTGCGACAGTGCGTAGGATTTCAATCGAATCGGGTTGCGGCAAACAATGTTTAAAATCTCAAGGTCTTTAAATAAGGCGTTCAATAGCCTAATATAAATTATGTAATGCCTCATTAGAAAGCTCATCCTACCTACGTCAATTGTCAATAGACCAATCAGTCAGTCATTACGACCAGGCCAATTGCTCTGACTAACTGTTTCTCCGTCTCTCTAACGAATACGCTTGAACTTGGCGGCCAAGCTACGCCAGCCAGCCAGCCAGGCAATCTGTGCTGCTGAGGATTCTCTTCGTCAGGATTCAGATTGAGATAGAACTTTGCGACGCGCCCAGTAGTGTCTCGAGTATAGCAGAGCCTCTCTCTCTCTGTATGCTGTGTGACTCCAACAAAATTTGTCGTCTCGGCACGACGACACGGGGTCCCCTTCGTCGCTTGCCGTCGTCAGCGTGGGCGAACGTGGCTTCACTGTGGCTGTCATTGCGGTCACTGCGAAGATCCAGCCGAAGTGAGAACAGAAGGTGGCGATCTGCCTGGCGTAGCCGCATCTGGCCTTGTCGCTCAGCGAGCGGCCCTGATCTAATCGGCCTGCCTGCCTCTCTGTCTGCACGTGTCTGTTGTGTGCGGCGTTCAGCGGCAGCAGCAGCAGCAGCAGCAGAAAACCAGTGTCGCAGTGCTCCGCCAATACGCTATTCAAACAATGTTCCCCAATCGTGTAACAACCGCCTGATTTGTTAGCTATTCTTCAATGGTTTCAAGTGCCGCCATATTAGGTGACGTGCGACACGACGCTGTAAATATGATTGTCGCTGCTGCTGCTGTTGCTAATATTGTTGTTTATTTAGAAATACACTGTTGTTGTTGTTGCTGTTGCTGTTGCGGTTGCTGTTGTTGTTGTTGTTACTGTTACGGTTGCTGTTGTTGTTACTGTTGCGGTTGCTGTTGTTGTTACTGTTGCGGTTGCTGTTGTTGTGCTGTTATTGTTGTGGTTGCTGCTGCTAGTGTTATGCCTCTTCTTTAAACTGTTTTTATTTCTCGGGTTATTTTACTCCCTTGATCTCTTGTTCGTTGCCATGTACCTGTTGCCCGATTCTTCCTACAGTTTTACGTGGGTTTATATGTATGCCGCGTGTAAACCGACACGTGTATGCTGTCGCTATATAGTGAATTATATTTATATATATATAGTATAGTAAATTAACACTATTGGTGAAGAAAGACAACCGTTCGAGACTTCGTCGGGGCCGATATCGTCTGACGTCCGGAGCGGATCGTCAGGACCAAGAACGGGCAGAAAGCTGTGTTACTGATCGACTTGGTCACCCTACGTATCTGTTGAAGAAGATCGAGGGATGAGCGAGGGATGATGGTGATCTAAACAAACGAAAACGAGAGAGAGATGAAACCTCACAGGACCTTTCATGTTCGGACACATGAGCAGCTTCAGACGAACGCCTGATTGCCTTCATAGCCCTTCTCTGGTCGCGCGGAAGCTTAAACTACAGCCTAGACACACGATCACACGTTAGGCGGTTTTAAAGGGGCTACCTTGCGCAGGTGTTGATACTTTGGTTGCAAAGAAAGTCGTCAAGACAATACTTACTACACGACATTAACGGTAGTGGATAACCAATTTGCCCTATAACTACAATCCGACGAAGACTGAAAAAGCACTCAATTTGTGGTCTTTATTTATATTTTATATATATTAGGGCATTATTTGTATATCAGTACTCGCTACCGATTAACTTCTGCATCCCACGCAGCAGAATATCTAATCTAGATCTCTGCACGCATTGAGAATCAGCGCTCCCAACTAACAAGTTTCTGGTTAGCAGATAATAACTAGTTAGTGAAATGTTTACCCTTTTTCTTTGGGAGCCCAGCTTTGCCGGAGTACGTGGCTTCTACTTAATCTCTCGATGTTTTTGGCAACAACTCACCGTGTCCAAGTATGAAGGATCACGCGAAACATGATCATGCATCTGGGACCAAAAGCCCTTTATCGCCACGATTGAAGCACTCTTAGAAACCTTTCTCCTCGTAGATTCTAGAATTAGAAAAATAGACTAGAGTCCGGCTTTGTCCGGCAAGAAGATAACTTGGGGTGCCGTTAATTTCTAACACATGGTCTGCCGCTAACGCCACACGAACAGAAAGTGAATACTAATCTAAAAATGTAGGTTTCCCGAAAGCGTCTCGGGGCATTACGGGACGTTCCATTAATGCGTTAATATATATATATATATTACATTGCGTCCCTCATCGTACTTGACAAAGTACGTCAAACTTTAACGAAACATTTCGAGTTGCCCAGTACACGTGGCAACATAAACACATAAGGTCTAATGCATTGCGGTACGGCCCAAGCGTCAATACTCTCTTTGGTTATATATATATATATATATATATATATATATATATTATATAATGTTTATTATAGGCAAATCCCGTAAGCCGGTTTAATCCCAATATATGTAAAACGTCATCAATTGTGGAAACAAGTCATTCTTGTTATTTTGTTGTTCCTCCCTCGTTCGCTGTTGTCTTCCTCTACGCCCAACTACCCCACTATCTCCAACCTCTCTCCCCCCGCCCCCCGCCCATTTGTTGCTCGCTTTATCGTCTCTGGCCTATCGTTTCGCCTGTTTCGTGTCGCGTCGACGTCGTCGTTACCGAAACATGAAACTGGTTATTATTAGCAGTCGTATCAAGCATTCAAACGTCGTGGTCGTCCTCGTCATTGTTATCGTCATCATTATTGTCGATCGACAACACATTTGTGCTTTGAGTGGGGGGCTATCAACAAGTATAACTACACCACCTATACGCAGGACAGTTATGGCGATGGCGGCGGCGGCGGCGGCGGCGGCGACGACGACGACGACGACGACAACGACAACAACAACAACAACAAAAACAACAACAGCAGCAGCAGCCGCAGTAGCCACAGCAACAACAACATCTGGATGCGAATAGGTTGCGGTTATCGAGATGTTAAATTCGTTGGGGACGACACGAAAACCCACCTAGAAGCAAGGTGCGACGCTCCTGCCTGCAGAATCAGCATCAGCAGTAGCAACGAAACAACAACGACAGCAATAACAACAACAACAACGGCAGCGGCAGTACCAGCAGCAGCAACAATTGAAGTCAATTGACGAGAAACCGCCACGAAACGAAGGCTGTCCCCTCCGTAGACGACTAACGCCACCCCTCTCTTTTGTTCTCTCTTTCTCTCTCTCTGGCTCGTTCCTACTCTGGTACACTTTCTATATTTCTATCTATCTCCTCGCATGTCCCAATCTCTTCAACCCCCCCCCCCCCCCCCCACCCTTCCGTTGTTTCACTGTCGCCCTTCGTAGGCGGCTTCGTAACCCCCTCTTTCACCCGCCGGGCAAGCTTAAGAAACCTCCATCGAGCGACTCACTTGGACTGCCGAACTGTTGCGAAGTTGAGCAGAACAGACTGCGCCGTAAAAGCTTGAGGCCGGACATAATTAGGATGATAACTACAACGGTGACGACGACGACGGCGATGAGGATTTAAGGCAACGCAGACGATACAAATTCAGACAACGAACACGGCAACGACCGAATGCTAAAAACAGTGATAAAGACGCACAGTGCCCGCTTGTCGGCTCATGTTACTCACTCAAATCGTTGTTGTTGTTGTCTCATCGCTGTCGTTGTTGTTGTCTCATTGCTGTTGTTGTTGTTATTGTCTTATCGCTGTTGTTGTCGATGTTGTTGTTGGCGTCGTCGTCGTCATCATTGTCGTCGTCGTTGTCGAAATACTGTCTGTTTTCGTTCTTCTGTAGCGCCATTGTGGCGTCTTTATATGCCTCTCTACCTCTCTCAGTATGTGTCTGGGTGTGTGTGCGTGTGGCGCATGACTGAGTGTGGCAGACGGTCCGCCCCTTCGGGGTCATTAAGGCCCACGGGATTGACGGGAATACCTCAAAAATGACAGGTTACATCACCACCACCGCCACCACCACCATCACCACCGCCGCCTAGATCTTGTCCACGCCAGCCGCATCTACAAGCGGATCGCGGAGCTGGCCAGGCCGGCCCGCGTCCGCGTCCTCTTCGCTCGATGTCGCGTCGAGCGCCGCCGCCGACGCCGACAAGGACGTCTACGTAACAGCAACAACAACAATAACAACAACAACAAGAACATGAACAACAACAATAGCGACGACATATTAGAAGACAGAAATACGCGTACAGACAGCGAGATAATTAAGGTAATTGGGAGCCAAAGAAAGTGACTTAAACATATATATATATATATATATATATGTATATATAGACGGAAGAAAAGCAATGAATATACGGTCATATCGTATCTGTATATATATATATATATATATATATATATATAAATGTAAGAGATAGAACGCGCGTACGTGGCTATGAACAGGAGGCTGCAGTGCGGCAGAAAAGGCCAGAATGAAGAGATATGACTACGGTAAATGAACCAAACAGCTCAAAGCAGCGACCAGAAACAAGAAGAAGGTTACAGAGGGCGCGAACGTAAGAAGTAGTGGAAGGTTAGACGAATATCAGAAGGCGTGTTTCGACAAAAAGGTATCCTCATCACCAGCAGCAGCAGCATCAGCAAAAATAGGTACAACAGTAGGTCATCAGAACGAAGCCGCGTTTGCTTTTATTTAGCGACAATTACATCGTGATGATCGTTGCGCAGACTGAACCGATCTGCAGCCCGCGACCGACCAAGCGACGGACCAACCAACCACGAGCGCGTTTTGAGGGGCGGTCAAGCTTAAGGATGAACGTCTGTTTCACAGGGAGGGATCGATGCACATTTGCATGAGGAATCGATGGACGGGAAACAGTCAGCAAGAACGTGAGAGACAGAGGCAGATTACATTCGTATTTTAGTCCGCTAGTTCTTAGTGTCTATAGCGCTGTTGTAAGTGTTGTTTTCGTTGTTGTTATTGCTGTTATAGTTGTTGTTGTTGTTTTTGCTGCTGTTGTTGTTGCTGTAATCACGTATGGTGACGACATAAGCGACATAGACGCCTTCGTTTTGACTGAAGTCCTCATTGGACCTCTTTCTTTTTTTGTGGCGTCACATCGATATGATGGGCGTCTTTAGGCAGTTAATTATTATGTGCAGCAAATATTAGAGAAAAATTGAGAAATAACAAAAGTCCGCTTACAGATCGTCAGCTTATATATTAACTTAATTTATATATAGTCTATACTTGTATGTGAATGTGAAACTGAAAGCCCACGTTGCATATTTGTATCAACGTACAGACAGGCATATGCGTAGAAAGAAAATACCCATTGTTAAAATAACGTGTCGGCCTGCCCAAAACGCTGTAGGCCTCTTTCTACGACTACGACTCCAGACCCCAAGCCCGAAACGAGCTTCTGAATGTACACTGGAACCCCAACGTGAAAAACTGAATACGAGAGTGTTCAGCGGAAAACGTCTCGAATAACGCACATCCACCGGTTCGCACACTCTGCGCTCTAAGCTACGCCATATATATAAGACTCCAAGCTACTGGAAATCACAAAGCAGCTCCGTAGAGATTTCATCGGCTTGTGTAATATCTGTGTGTGATACAAATGTAATAATATATGATATCCGAAGCCCTTCACATCCATTTTAGCGAAACGTATCCCAAAGTGCATCGAAAACAACGTGACGACTATTCGTGTAGAAATGTTTTGACTCAATTCAGATGTCGCACACATTACCGTTTTTGTATTATTTGATGATTGATGAATTACGCTTGTGGACAAAATGTATCCGTGACTGAGCGTATCCTAAGTAAAGATGTTTTATAGATACTAATTTAAACGAGTATTTACTTCTATTACTTAGTAGTATTCCACATCGCTATACGCGTAAGCCTTCGAACACGAAGCTCGATCGCAACTGCCAATTGAATGGAAGGCGTCCATATCGTGCGTTGCTCCACACAGCTCCACAGGTAGCGCTACGTGCATCTATCTGCTTTCATAATTGCTTGGATGACCTGCAGCCACCAATGCTGCGAACTCCTATTACTAGTCGAGACATCACACATATAAACCGTACTCATGCGAGAAAGCAAGCAGAGAGCGCGACAATAAAGAGAACTAATAATTTGACTGAGAGTAAATTCAATATGGGTATTGACTTAATGGCTCTCTCACTATATTTATACGCACGTACTCGACGAGCGTAACCACCTTCAGGACGAAGAAGAAGACCCGTCTGATCTTCGGATCTCTACATAAATGTCATTATGCAAATTCAATCGACTTGGCCGGTGCAGGCGATGCCTGGCCGTGCGCCGTGCGTTGTCCCGACGCGCTGACGCGATTCGCTAATGTTGACGCAGCGACTATTAACCAGCTAGTAACGTTAACCAGCATTCACCAGCCAGTAGTAACTCTAACTAATTGCGCTGTGGGCGTTAATGAGAAGCAGCAACAAACAAGAAATGAGAGAACGAGCAGCATTTCCCAAGACTCATAGACGTGTATGTACTAAATAGGTCGGACAAGCTCAAAAGAAGAACGGGCCGCAGTCAAAAGACGCCGAAAAGGGTCTGGATACAGAAGCGGTCTACCCGCTTCTGTACCCAGTTTTTCGGAGCTGAGCGTGCTTGCGTCACTCACACGACTACGAAGAGCAATGACTGAGGCGCGAATTTAATTTGTGCCGATATGATTGTTGCGAGGGCTGTAGAGATGTATGGACGACGGCGCGTCCACTCTTGCGTTGCGGCTCTCCATTTTCGTTTGCTGTATTTTTCTGTTTTTTTTTTCTCTTTTTCGTCTCTCTTTTCTTACCATTCGTCGTCATGCTTTTCCTTCTGCACCTTACGATTTTTATCTATCATTTTCTATTTCTACCTTAGTTTTTCACAATGTTCTATTCTTTCATCTCGTATAGGCAAGTGGGTGACCCGAATAGTGCCAGTTTTCCCGTCGTGCCAGTTCCATTTGGGCCTCGAACTCTCGCTGGTTAGGCCTGTTTCCTCGGGATCTTCCCGTCGGGACGTTTCTCCCTGCCCCCTTCTTCTCCTCCCCGTCCTTTTTCTCGATTTCGCCACCAGCATCATCATCCGTCGCGTCAGCTCAGACGTGGTACGAGGTTCTGGCTTCGTTGGCGGACTATTTGATGGCCACCGCAAACAGGTCACAGTCGCGGGCTGGGAGGCCGAACCGACAGTGGTGAAGACAATATTTCGGCCGAGGACCAGGTCGTCCATGACCATCAGGCCATTGTCGGAGTGATGCGGGCTCAAACAGCTTCGGCACGACGGTGTCGGCATAGACAAACATGAAAAGAGCGGTGCACGCCGATGGTAGAACTCGTTCTACGTGCGCGCTCTTCGCATACACGCAAACTCGTCGGAGAGCCAAGGAGACTTAGTGTGTACGTTGGATGATGCAGACGCAGCACCTCACACGGTCAGCGGGCAATCACAGCAATTCTAACACATATCAGATATATATATATATATATATATATATATATATATAAACGTCGGCCCGATTGTCACAAGAAAAAAATCATGCCCCGACCCAATACGGGCTCTAAAAGCGAAACTACTACATGCTTATTAGCGATATCTCCATAGCTGCCGCTGTAGTCGTCGCATACGAATCATCAAAAGCAAGCCGGCCGGCCGATTCGCTTGATTAGTCAGTCGTTAGTAGGGGGCAACCATCAAACGACGCTATCGTTCGCATTGGGAGAACTCTCGAAACCTTCTATCGTGGTTAATTCTCGAGCAGCATAGTCAATGCTTGATAAATCTGAGTCAACACAACACACTTTAACCTAACGTAATCCGGACGTCTGCACCATTTCACAAGCGATTTTAGAAGTGCAATCACGTCACTTGATATTGTGCTGCTGAACTCCCAACGAACAGACTCGTGCGTAGGAACTGTGCGGGTTTCTTAACTGCTGTCAGTGTTCTGTCAATCACTAAACCAGTCTCTTAATTTATCTTTCCGTGCAGAGGTCCAACGGTCCAAGAATCTCAAATGCCACTAAACCGAAGCTGCGTTCACCGTGGGCTGTGTGCTCGGATGGCCAAAGTTGTGCCTTTCGAATACGTACCTGTAAACAAAGTAGATTGTAAAATATTAAAACTTCCAATAAACAATATCGCCGATTAGTTTTACGATCTCCTATCCCCCTTTCTATTTCAGGCTCTAGCCCAGCCAGTCCGTTTTTGCTTTGCATTAGTCTAGATTTTACGTAGTTCTTGTCGATTGGGCTGACAACACGTTAGGTCGTTGTAATCAATGCCCCTTACTGCAATCGAAAGCGGTCAATATGCAATCGATTCGACACTGCAATAACAGTAGCCGTATATGAAAAAGAACCTCACTCCAAGTTACCTATGCTACATTGGAGAGTGCATGATGATACAAAATTAATTGTAGTAGTCGCTCAAGGTCATACAGTAACAAAACAAGCTGTCAAATATGGGTGTTTAATCTAATCACATACACATGCGTACAAATGTGTGAACTGAGCACGTTGGACCGCAGCAATGGAATAGCAATTTGATCCTACTGAAATTGAATCACGCCAGCCATTTAACATCTGTACTCGAACAAATGTCGAGAATTCCACGCTTTCTATCACAAGGACAGCGGTGTTTTCGCTGCGATTCTATATATCTGTTACGTTATATTTTTCGAAGAGCGGTTCATCTATTCCGGCGTACAAGTCGACGATTAGTTAGACAGAGACGTTTTTCGCTCACCGTCAACATCGCGGTGTTCAAACCGCGCTACGTGAAATTCAGCAAACTAAATTTGTATTTTACAGGTCATTAACAGTTAAATGTTTAGTATTATTATTTATCAACAGGTATATTGTGATATAGCAGAAAAGATGCAAATAAGGCCTCCAATAAAATAAAAAAACATACTTTGAACTTCAGCTCATTTAAATATATTTCGTACTGAGAGTTGCCTATAATACCAGTACATGTACCTTGCGACTTTCAGGGTAAACAACTTTTATGCGTTATGCATAAAAACAATTAGAACAATATATATATAACTTTTTGGTTTATACTCATTTATATTACAGCCTTACTACATCAGCGGTATCGTTCTTGTGCACTGTATGAGGTGATATAGAGCACACGATTTTCTACAAAACTTGCACTCGCACTCGGCTGTTATTTTGTAGAACCCGTTTCATGTACTTAACTTCACATGGAAACCACGTGTTGCAAACCTAGTAACGAAGTACCAATTTTTACATAATGGGCCCCTTCAATAGCTGGTGGTCATCGCTGTCGTCTCATAAAAACGCAAACACTATACACGGCATGCACATACAGCTAATATATTTTCAATGCCTTCGGCCCTGCAATATCACTAAGATCACAGTAACTGCAACAACAACAATAACAACAAAACAAAAATGATAATTTGAACTTCCTCTTGTATGCACTGCTCAATAAAATCGTGAAGTTTCTAAACGCATACATTTGAACATCAACGAAGCTAGCAAATGCCATTATTGGACTGGGGGATCTTCTCTCTTGAATCACAACATTGATGATAGTTTTTCTCCTTTCCCATTAGACGAACTTTGAACTATTGTTAGAACTGACAAACTGTAACAATTGAGTAGTATATACGTTTGTTACAAAGGAACTACACAAACAAATGGCAAATGCTTTGAATGTACTATTGACGCAGTTATAATGCCAGACAAATCTGATGGCGTTCTCGTGCAGACCATCGGTTTCCGCTTCCGAACTTTTGTATAAAAGGGATTCAAGGTGCATACTCAAACTAGGTATTTTCTAATAAACATCAATTATATATACACATATTAATTTAATAACGCCATCAAATAATATATAATATATTAGAACATCGATTAGATTGTATCGAAATATATTCCAATTTGCACTATCAACGTAATATATATATATATATATATATATATAGAAGGACTGCTTGCAAAGGACTTCCGGGCAGGTATCCTCGGCATATCAGCATGTTCGCTTATGCTGCCGCTTTAAGCGCCCCTAATGTGAAAGGGTGACACGTGTACTTTGGTATACATGTCAAGCGAATATTAAGTCTATCCATTCACATATAAATACGAATTCCGCCAGATACGTGTTTTGCACATACGGAATGTAAATGCAGACGCTGAATTTCTCAAATACTGCAGTACATCCATTAATGATTGCAGAACCCGCACGAGCCCACCATCATTGTCATATTCCCAATTATCTTGCTTGTCATTTATTTGCGTATTTAATCTCTGAAAACACTTGATTGGGACAATATCGAGTGTATTGATACACAGTACTTATATTGGAAGAGATTCTATAGGAAAGTCGTAACCTTGACATGTCACACTATCATGCTTTACTTCGACTTACTATTGCGAACTTTGCATTTTTACAAGCACAAATTTACCTTGATATATATATATATATATATATATATATATATACGGATTATGATAACTACTTGCCTTTCTGTAGGCGGCGTAAGTATCGTATAGGCTGAACAGAATTTTCTGCCGGATACGATTGATTTTCTCACCGTACAACCCGTTGACCTGCAATGCACAATTGCAACTCGGCATCTTCTGTGATGTGATTTCCGACGGGATGGTCATCAGTATAACTTAAACATCGTGCACAAAATTTAGGAACACCCTGTATATATATATATATATATGTTTCACCACCCTTCAGAATTAGTATAATCAATTTAGGAACACCGAATATACATCGGCGTTTTAACTCTCTAAAGATCCAACGATGCAATGCCACCTGC
Source organism: Dermanyssus gallinae (assembly GCA_003439945.1). Taxonomy (NCBI): domain Eukaryota; kingdom Metazoa; phylum Arthropoda; class Arachnida; order Mesostigmata; family Dermanyssidae; genus Dermanyssus; species Dermanyssus gallinae. Next base: position 72,060 of record QVRM01000859.1, read on the forward strand.
CCACCACCTGCCCATCCATTATTCAGCGCTTTCTCGTCGTACCTGCCCTATGCGTTTTGTTTCGTCCCGCCGCAACGCATTGTGCTTGGTCAATCTCAAGTGACCAAGGCCAAAACACCCGCTTTACATTACGCTACATTACAGTAGTCCCAACAAACAGGCGCCACAATAGCCAATACAACAATGGTGCAATTAGAATCACTTAAACGGCGGCGCAACTAGCATTAATAATACTGCCCGCCGTCCAATCTTTCGCCGCCGGAGGAAAACGACAACATCAGCAACCACGTTGTCGCTGCTCATGGGCAGATAACCATGGATGATCTACGATCAGCGCTGCGACCAATAGATTTCCGTTCACCACTATGAACGGACTCTAAACGAACCAAAACAACTAAACTAGCAACAATCAAATAAACAAACAAACATACAGCAGAAGCAACAACAACAACAATTGCGTAGCCACGACCGCTATGTGCGTATGTATGATGATGTGGCGATCAATGCGTTCGTCCGTCCGTCTGCCTGTCCTGCCTCCTGCAGGGGTTCCCACGTCGGCCGCTAGCTATCTGCTGCCGTCGCTGCCGTGAGCTATGAGGTTCTCCGCCAAAGTCCTGATGCGGTTTGATGAAGTCCGTATCGCTCATAGATGCAATCGTCAAAGACGATGAACAACAACAGCAACAAACCACAACAACCACAGCAGCAGCAACAACAACAACAACAACAACAAGAACAGCAGCAACAACAACCACAGCAGCAACAACAAAAAATAGCAAGCAACATAGGAGTGAGGTACAATGACGATCTCGATCGTCATAGAGTCGCCGATTACGGCCACTATGGCTGCTTCAGTTGTTGCTGGTTTTTCTGCTAGTTCGCGTGCCGCCCGCCGCCGCCTTTCTGCCGTTGCTGCACTTCTGGAGACGACACGGCATTGAGAAAGAAAACCAAAGCTAAATCGAATCATGTCTCTCGCACGCACGCAAGCAGCACGCTGGCTATCTGGCGTTAGCGGGCCGTTAAGCGACTCGCGCAGATTCTAGCGAGAGATTCGACGCGTCAACGGTGGCTGCAGTGTATACGTTAGTGTCGTTTTTTTCGTCTTTCTTTTGATCATCGCTGCTTATTTCTTGCCGCTCTTCCGCCGAACAGCCAGCCTACCGGACCAGCCAGGGAGCGCATTCGTCGGCTGGCCGGTTAGTCAAACAACGCGACAAGAGAGGAATGAGGTGGGGTGCGCTCGAGTCCATATTGTTGTTACTGTTGTTGTCGTTGTTGTTGTTGATGTCGTTTTTGTTGTTGTTGTTGATGTCGTTTTTGTTGTTGTTCATGTCGTAGTCGTCGTCGGCTTTATCGTCGTCGTCATCAGAAGCAGAATCATGGTGCTGTTCCTGTTGTTGCTGCGGAAGTGAGCAATAAGCATCTATCTCTGCCGCCATCAGCATCAGCATCATGATCATCATCATCCAGCCTTGGCGAGTGGACGTCAAGTTGTCCACTCGTCCATCGCTGCTCGACTAACTCTAACCACCACCATCGTTTTGAAGATTGCTAGCCGATACGCGGCCACTGGCGAATGATAACGGTTTACTTGTGTATATGTGTATATGTATATATATGTACACATATGTATATATATATATATATATATATATATGTATATATATATATATAGGAGGAAGAAAGAGACGAAGTTTTGTAGTAGAAGTAGATCGGCTAGAGAAAGCGAAAAAAAACGTATGAAAAATAAATTTCGGCAATCATGCACTTGAAAAATTGAGTGCACAACTGAATCTGCGACTGACAGTTCATTAATACTCTATAGTGCCTTCTGGTCATGCTAATCCTAGTTGTACAAATCGGCGATGCATTTGCCTAAAGGTAAGAAACTTGATGACGGACTCAGGTATAATGCTAAATCATTCATGAAATAACCAAGGCACGTAAATGAGATTTGCCGCAACCAGAAAGCAAATTGGCGACTCAGAGCGGTCTACACTCTAAATTTATATATATATATATATATATATATATATATAAAAAGCGTAGTATGTTTGCAAATTTTTCAGTTTTTACTGAATATTCCTTTGACGGGCTAATCTCAGCTCATAAGCAATAAGGTAAGAGAAATACGGCATAAAAAGAAGATAATATCAACAACAACTACTACTACTACTACTACTACTACATCAATATTGATCTATCTCCGCAGCCGTGGCATTCAACTTCTCGAAGGCGACCTCGAAAACCGATGAAAACGCTTTTGCCTTATAACAGCTTGTCCGACCAGCATTACTGTTATTAGCTAAGCTATTCCCACAAACTACTTCGGCGACTTTTCGTCAAGACCCTGCCATTCGCCCAACTAACCAGTCTACGACAGCCCAGTTGGTCTTCTGCAGACAGACCATTTGCATAATACATACTGTCTTCGGCTTTTGTCGGCCGATTTTGTGTTTGTTCGGTCCGTTATGAGTTCTGGTGAGATATCTACTATGTCGTAGTTGTAGCCTATTCTCAAGCTCTCTCTTTTCACAACTCGGCCCTCTTCTTCGACATCCCAACGCTGTTTTTTCATCTTTTTCTACGGTCTCCTACTCTATAGACGTCCTTGTGGTTTTCGCCTCAAAACAAACGTAAAAAAACGCTCGACGATTCCGCTACGTTTCTGATCGGTGTTCGCGGACACGGGAACGTTGCTACCGATCTGCCTCTAAACGAATTTCTTACGCTTCTCTATAGGAGTCTGTAATATATACCCTTCAGTACACGTCATTGGAGACGAGAAAAGCATAACAGAAAAAGCGTATGCAGAAGCATTGATTATATTTTACTTGTTGTAGCATTTAATTATTTTATTTTATTTTATTTATCAAGAACTCGACTTCTGTTAGCTAGCCATCATAAACCATACCCATCAGATAGTGCCATCAGAATTCGTGCCCTGAGTCAGAGTTGTCGACCACTTTCCTCGCACCACCTACATTGTAACAAAATCCTGCAACAACAACAACAGTAATTTGAATCACAGCATTGATAATGTGTCATAATAGTCAGTGCGTCAGTCATAATAAACTACTCAGGTTTCTATTGACATCCTTAGTCTCAAGATAGCGTTTACAACTGCATATAGCACATACTCAAACAAATCACCGGGCCCCACTTGACAATACCAAACGTGGATAAGCATGACAAAGACAGGAATAGCATGCACAAGAAAGCACTGAAGATGTCCCAGTACAGCCGGAATCGACTGCAATGTTTGACCGCTGGATTTGCTGCTTCGCTGTTCGTGAATGGCTTAGAATTAAGACTATTTTTTTAAGGAGGCTGTATTTAATTCTAGACCATTCTTCGCCTCCTACTTGGGCTTGGAATCTCCGTTAGGCATCTATTCAATGCACCGAGGTTTTAACCACCCCCTTCAACAGGGCCGGACATGTTGAGAATCTAGGGCTCCCTAAACAGTCCTTGGGGTGGAAGCATGCTCGTTGTCTCTGAACGGTCTGGTTTATCATCTATTCTCGATGAGAATCATTTAAAGCAAATTTGATCAACAACAACAGGAATCGAATCGGCGACACTCTGGTATCAGAGCATTAGCCCCTCACGCCACGTCAAGCCGTCGCATTTGTGGATGACTTAACTAAGGCTTAAACTTCCTTAGAAACAGCGGTCTTTGCTGGTCTGTTAAATGGATTTCCGAATGAGGTTGCAACATGGCGGGAACCGATGCACATAGAATACAACAACAACAATACAACGTCCACTCCATGGCGGCAACCCTTCTAAAAGGAACTGGGCTGCAAATGCACTTAGAAATTACTTATGACCATGCTTGCGGTAAAAGGCATTTGTTTGACACTATGTGCACCATTGCAGTTGTATGTGCAAACTACACGCATGTGGACGCTATGACTTTTAATACCTATAGCGTTCGAAGCAGTGCTATTGAGTGTGATGCAAAATTTCCCCCGCGAAGTGTATGTTGTATCAATTAAACATCGGCTGATGATAATAATAATAATAATAATAATAATAATAATATTAATAATAATAAGTCAGCTATATAATAATAAGTCAATAATGAGTCAACTCGATCCTGGCCCTCTGAGAGAGCACGTGAGTCAAAAACTTCTTGACGCGTACAAAACTAAAAAGTCCGCGCGAGATATAATGAATAACCTTACATCAGCAAGAGAGCGTGCCGTCTTTCTAGCGGCTCAACATCCGTTCAGCGGGGGCTGGCTTCAAGCGCTGCCCTCCCGTCAGCTTGGCACCATGCTGGATCCAAACCCCTTCCGCATGGTGTCAGCTCTTCGGATAGGCGCCCCCGTCTGCCAGCCCTTCACGTGCCTCTCATGCGGCCAACCGGTTGACTCGGACGGTCTACACCCATTAAGCTGTCTAAAAAGCCCCGGCAGACTTACAAGGCACGCTGAACTCAACGCCATAGTGAGAAGAGCTCTTAGAAGGGCAGGGATACCATCTACGCCCGAACCAGTAGGTCTTAATGGCAGCAGTGAGTTGCGACCTGACGGGGTCACCATCCCGCTGTGGTCGCACGGAAGATGCCTTGTATGGGATGTTACGGTTTCATGCACGGCGGCGTTATCATATTTACGCCACAGCGCAGTCGAATCGGGATGGGTAGCAGAACGTGCGGATTCTGAAAAACGGAGGAAGTATCTAGAACTATCTAGAAGCTAATAATAATAATAATAATAATTATTATTATTATTATTATTGTAGGGGAAATACTAATCACAGCCAATATTAGGAATAGTAATATTCATTATTGCTTACGATAGTGTGAAACGATCATGTCAATAAAAACAAGTAGTAATTATTATAAAAGCAATTTGTATAAGAACTCTGTGGTCTGCTCAGCACGTACCCTGGGTCTTTCGCGAGGAAATTGTTTAGCCAGTTTAAGCATGACCGTCTAGTGACTATGCCTTTAGCTCATACTCAAAAGGTTATGGTTCAAGCCCAGCCTATGGTAAGTTGAGTACAATGGCGTCCCACTTTATATAGAAAATAGTGTAGATAATTGACAGATAAAGCGATGTGCCATTTTGTACTAATTTCGGCCATCACTAAATGAGAAGGAAGAACATGCCACTGAATAACATGTAGGCATGATATCTCAGCATACGCTCGTAGACAAGGGCATTTTCCAATCTTTTAAATGTTTTATTGTAAAGACGAAGAACGTGTGCCCAAAGCACGCTTACCATTCGGGCTTCTCCTCCCTCCTCCGCTTCTAGTGTCATATATATACATATATATATATATATACAAGTGAATACCGCGCATCTTATAGTGGCCAACATGCAATCTCGTTCCTGCCACAGCTGATAAGCAAGAATATTAATTCATGTAAAAAACTTTGTAACAGAGGATCACTCGACTCTGGCCGCCAAAGCAGTGCGGGGGGGCGAGTCGGCAGATACCCGCCAATTTGGCTAGGTTCAAATGTCGCGTTTTTAATCGCGGAACGCGGTGCTTATCATACGCTCTCGACAGCCGTTTGTCTCCAATGCTCACTGATAATGCTCACTTCCAGTAAGGCTGATAACAGTAGTTATAATTAGAATAGTAGAATATTGATAATTCCACTAATATATCGTAGTCTTAGTAGTAGTTGTTGCTGACTGTGGTAGTTGCCGGTTGTGGTGGTAATTCATTCGTTTTGTAAAATGGCCATCGTTTATCGACAACAGCGAGGTTAATGTGTTTGTGTGCGTCTGATTGCGCTTCTAACGTATCGTTGTGCTGGCAAATAGATAGATAGATAGCAGCAATTCAAATGATTGCCAGCGGCGACTTTAAAATCTCGTCCGTTTCACCCGATAGACTTTCAAGACACCGGAGAACGGGCAACCAGAAATAACGTCCAAATGGCATACATATTACGGATGCGCAATTACTGCGACGGCCCAACCGCCGCCAAACAAAGTCGAATGCGTTGCTAGTCACACCCCTGACATCATTTCGTCTCAAAGGGAAGGCGGGCGGGTGTACTTTTACATGCATGCAAATATATATATATATATATATATATTGTTTACTGTATAGGAGAACTTTCATTTGCCTATATACATGTGCACATTTTTATGCATACGTGTATATATAAATGGGAATTGCGACTTATAACATTAGCAACATCAACAAGGAAAGACCACACGTTTGCCGAGACGATGCAAGGACCACTTCGCGTGGACAAGTTTCCGACTATATTGACGAATAGGATTGTATTTCGTACGATGCCCGGAGTGCACGTATACATAAGTTCATCAAGCATGCTTGTCGCACACTTGTCTTTATTATTTATTTTGTTAACACTCGGGCTGGATAAGTGTGTTTATGTTACATCAGAGTGTTTCAAAGCAATCATCAATCTAGCGTTTTGCTAAGTCTGCTATGGACCGAACTGCCGAACATACCGCGGCGTGGTGTCTATCACATTTGCTTCAGCATTGTCGTCATCGACATCCGTCCTGTGGTTCATGGAAACCCTCCACGTTGCACAGAACGTGATGAAATCCATGGGCTGCAAAGGCCGTAGTTAGATGCCGACCTTTTATCTCGCTAGCCCTCCATCTACTGCTCCTCATCGCTGCCGTCCCATAAATCCCTACGTGCACCTCACTAACTTTGGTTTGCCAGTTCGGCATGATATTATCGTTAAGCCGCCAGTTCCGCAGGATATTGCCGTTAAGCCTCCCTGAGGCTTTCCTACTTCCTCGCTCTTGAATATGCCCCCGAATTTTCACCCAGATGCCCATCGGTGTATGTTTTCTGAGTCCCGCACCTTCTTGCAAAGTACTGTCGTTCCCTGTAACTTGTATGTTTCCTCTGCTTCGATCTGTTGCAAATAGGTCAATAACTGACGACCCGGAGTGGCATTCATATGTGAACACATTCGGCCTGTTGACTACCCAGCAGCCGACTTCATCCAGTAAGTCTAGCAAGGCCACTGTTCTCTCCGAGTCAATCCTGTCTAACCTCACATTAAAGTTCCCTCCTATGATCATTGGAGCCTTCCTCGGTGACGCTTCTATCGTCGGCGTTTAATCGTCGTTTTTGTCGGCTCCGTCCCCGTTGGTTGCATATAGGTGGCCACTATTTCTAGTTTAGATGAACCTACTGCGATCAGACTTTCTGCTACTATTTACACTCTCATTTCTCCTTCAGTTGGTCTAATGCAAACTGACAATCCTCCACTTGGCTTACCCAAAACTTTTTCGGGCTGACCCTCAGCCAACATTTAACGTCCACGGGTTTGTCTTCGCATTGCTTCATAGGACGGGCCCCATACATACAAATATGCAACGGTGGGGCTCGAACTCGTGCACCTATGTGTCTCCTCCGGTGGCGAGGCGCACGCGAATGCACCACGCCACCGGGCTTGACCTGCATGGCCTACATGACGCCCGTGCACGGTACCCATAGAATCCCCGTATATGCCAGAACTCGTTTAAAGAGAAAACTTTTACTCCCTTGTATACGACGTCTTCGAGCATATCTGACACCCTCCCTCACCCCTAAGTTCCACATCACTATCTGGATACCTGCATTTACTACGTCTCCAAAAATATTAATTATCTTGCTGGATCTGCTGGTCCTCGCAAGCGAGCGGCATGTTCACTGTTGTCTTCGACTTGGTCATGTGAGATCGACTTGGAATATGATGGAGGTGTCGTTGTACGATCCTCTTTTTCGTCCTCCCGTATAGATATGGTCTTATCAGCGTCATTGGTCGTGGGGCGCAGCCTGGGCGAGATGGCTAACGAGGCACCCATCAGAATGCTCAGGATAACTTTCTGAATAGCCCTAGCCACTGTCATTTAACATCCGCGTAATCGTTAAAATCACCTGTTGCACGATATCCTTCACTCTCAGCAGCGGCACCTGCTGCTCACTCGACTAATTTCCGATGCTCTTAAGTGGGGCATTTGTTACTGCTGGACTCCATTCCTGTATACGGACACCTGTCTTTATTAAAAACTGAGTTTCTTAATTTGTTTTAAATTAAAAAACTAAAAGTCTTCAATTTTATTTCATATGTGTAAATATACATTTAATTTGTAATAAATTTGATCTATATATATATATATATATAGATCAAATTTATTTCATATGTGTAAATATACATATAATTTGTAATAAATTTGATCTATATATATATATATATATATATATATATGCCGTAGATCCAAACAAAAATTAGAATAAGCTACTTAGAATTTGCTTTTCCCGTGCAACGTATCGAGGTTATCATAAAAACCAAAAAATTGAGTTGTAAGCGGTTATCTTTCTTTTAAAGGTTGGAATGCGATCCACGTGAAGGCTAGGTTAGACGGGGTAGTGGTTTACGGTGATTCTGCGCCATGCTTTTCCGGTGTTTCCAACTGGATTGATGAGCTTAGGAGAGGTCTCACAAGCGTCAAGGTTGAACCACGTTCAGGACGCCCAATGGCCCAGAACACAAATGAACACATGGAACATTAAGTAGATAACGGAGGGCCTGAGATCAGTAGTGTGCATTTTATCCTGCACGATAAGTTGAAGATGAAAAGTGCAGAGCAAAATAGCTGCCGCGTATGCTCTAGAAACAAGAAAATACGCGCGCGTTTCCACTTCTCAGTAAAATTTGGCCAAGATTTCGAAGATTCCGCCGGATTATCACTACACTCCCAGTACTAAAAGGTGTGCACCCGGTGAAGGGCCCCTGAAGAGAGTGCAGACATCGGCCGGAAAGGTAATGGCTACGGTTTTTTAGATCAACGTAGAATAATCTTGCTCGACTACCCTGAGAGCGGTAAAGCGAGCACAGGAGAAAATTATGCAGAACTGTTGAGCCAGCAACAACTCACTGGGAAACGGTCAGCGTTGTAGACAAAGGTTGTCCTGTTTTACCGGGACAATCTTCCTGCACAAATGTCAAAGGCTCAAACTTAATGAACAACCCCCATAATCTCTGGATCTGCACCCCCCCCCCTACTGCTGTCAATGCACATCTTCAGTCTACCCGTGCGATATAAATGTTCTTAATTTCGGTGAGAAAGTGTATCGAACTTCTCGAGTAATATATTCGTACACTCGTAGTAAAATATCAAATAAACCATTCTAAATACGTTTTGAACAACCTACAGGGTCTTTTGGAACTGATAGTAGACTCTTGATGGCGTAGAATTAGTTAAAATTTGCATTTTTCCATGGAAATTGGGAAGAGAAATGTTTTGCTTTTTAGTGACAGTGAAATTACTAATTTTTGCAACTTCGCGGTTGCTGGCTAAACATCCTATCACAAAATGTGCAATTGTCAGAGAATGGGCTGTTCGATTGAAATCATACATAGCCATATGTATGCGTATTTGTGGAGACACTTCTGAATGTCTCCGCGTCTACTTATAGCTTGTGTCATATAGTGGATTGTATTCCCCCTGATGTTTTCTTCAATTTGGTAATGTCAGGTAAGGCTGCTTCTTCTAAACTTTTTGCGGTATCTTCTCTCTTTTACGCGATTGTCTATGATATAATCGTACTAGAGCCTCTTTCTCCTATCTGCGTTGAAAGTTAATGGGCTAGGACTAAGGCGACCGATGTATCGAGGGTTCCGTAGTCTTGAATAACTCGACGCGCCAGGACTCTCGGAACTCTCCGGAGAGTCGTATTTCTTCAATGTCACGGCAATTTCTTGTAGCCACAAGGAAGAACTTACTCCTGCATCTTGGCAGATATGAGACCAGCTGCGTTTCCAAACTGGGAAAGATGGGCTGCATGCAGCGCTTGATGATCGTCTACCAGGGATAGGGTAATGCATGCTCGAGTGAGAACCGATAACGGCATCTTGAGATGGCCTAAGGGCGTAAGAATTCCATTGCAGCTCGTGTCCTGAAAACTGGCGAAGGATCATTCAAAGTCAATAATTTTTGTTGATTGCGGGAGTAACAGCGGCTCTCTTTTCGTGATACACGGGAATTGTGCGTGTTGCGGGCACCTTCCTCGAAAATAGGAAGATGGTAACACCGTGTAAAGTCACCGAATAGTACATTAATTAAGAATACATAGTAACATTCCAGTAATCTGTCGGTCAGGGGAGGTAAGGCATACGATATTGATTATGTGGCAACAAATTCTAATTGTCATACTGTCTGGACTGGCACTGATTCCGGACCGACTGGTTAACGCCCCGGACCTAGTCAATTAGGGGTACCGGTCGGGATGCCTGCTTGGCTTTATAGGCATAATAACAAGAGAACTTTTTTTTTTTTAACTTGACACGAAACATGCAAAAGCATTGCGGATAGGTTTATTACGCATTATAACTTCGAGAATCACAAAACGGGGAATCCTCAAGTGATTAAGAAGAATGTTCGGCTAAAGTGATGTGCTTTGCTGACTAAACGTGTGATCTGGCGCTGCAACTTTAATGAGAATCACCAGGTACATAGTGCATGGTTATCACTACTGGCACTACTGGTTCAAACGCAACGTTTCACGAGGAGTTATGCACCTGCCGGTTCTGCCTGCAGAGGTGTGCCAAGTACCATGCAGTGGAGTGCACAGCGCTGGACCGAAAATCGTTGCACTACTTCTCTCGTCGGAAGCGTGAAGAAGATAGAGCTTCATGAAGATATATTTTGAAACGTATATGAAACTCAATTTGAGTGAAATAAACATAATTGTTAAATTGAATTATTGAGAATGACGTAGAATGTGAAGATATTGCATCCAGTTAGAAAGATTGACAAATCCACGTTTACTCGGAAAACGATTGTTAACAGGATGTTTGCATGGCGTTTAGCTTGTAGGTATAACCATACACAACATTCCTCGTAAGCCGCCGGTTGAGGCGAGGTTGTTTTCTTGTAATGGAGCACTTATCTGTGATTGTAATAAAGCCCCCTGCTAAAGGGCGTGTGAATATAATAATAATAATAATAATTCCAACCCAAATATGCAAATCCATAGAACAATCGCTTCCAAAAAGCCTGTATCTCACTAGAATCGAGCCCGCGGGTCTTCGAATCTGAATTGCTGTCTATCTCCTCCACTCCCTTCGTATATATATATATCTCCTCCACTCCCTTTGTATATATATATAAATATATATATATATATATTGGGTAATACCATGTTTGCGAGCTGGAACTTATAATGAGTTATTCAGCCAGATTACATATTGTGCAGGCGGAACGAACGAAATCGTTCAGTCAGTCAGTACAAACACTCAACTCACGATTATATCCCACCCCACCTCCCTCCCCAGCACCGAACACCGACAAATGGGACGACAAGAATAAAGGCGGACAAGCGGTGAACGATGAGAATTATATGCTCTCGTTGCTATTGAAACGAGTGGTGGCGGTGATGCCGCCGTCGTAGGCGCTATAGGCTGCTCAACTGACGTTGGGTAGCGAGATATTGAGTCGCCGAAGTCGAGTCAAGTCAAACGAACTCCATAACTGTCCATATTACACCCACTCTCAGGGCTGGAGCGGGAGCATCTTCATTCGTCCATCGGTCCGCCCGGCCGCCCGCTTGGTGAAGTGCCAAAGGCCTGGCTGGTTGGGTGGAGGTGAGGTTGGAGCTGGCCGCTGCTGGTACCCTTGTTATTATGGTCTATAAGATCACCGCCATCGCCATCACCATCACCACTACCATCATTACGATTATATGCACCCAAGTGTGCTTGCTGCTGCTGAGCTGTGAGCTAGCTGGAGACACATTGTCTTTTCGCTGTGGCGGCGCCGCATTCCGAGCAAACGAACAATCTAGCAATACATACGTTGTTCAGGCGGAAGCTAAGGAATCTCTCTATCATCAGATGTACCATCATCAGAGAGAGAGAGAGAGCGGGCGAGCAAGAGAGAACATAGAGAGAGAGAGAAATGGGGTAGAGAGCTGCGAACAACAAACAAAACGGCGATTATGACGACAACAAAGGTAAAGATCACGACGAAGCTAGCTTCTCAGAGCCATTGCCTGGTCACAACAATACGATGACGACGACCGACGACATGGCCAAGACGAACAACAGAGACAACGGTGCACGATAATACGATGATACGCGAACAAACAAGCGGCGGCGGCGGCGACGGCTGGTTGAATAATCAGATTCGGGCCGAGACAAAGCGCGAGGGAAAAGAAAGGCCAGGAAGGCGAGGAGAAGGAATAGGAGAAAAACTACGATTACAGCTGTAACAACAACAACAGCAACCACAATGACAACAACAAGAACAACGGCAACAACAACAGCGGCAACGACAGTAGTAGCAAGAGCAACAACAATAACAATAGCAGCAACAACAACAACAACAAACAACATTAACAACGACAATTGTAGCAGCAGCCTCAGCAGCAACAACAAAACAATGACTCAGGCAGGCGGGAAAATGCGGGAAACAAGCACCGCGGCAGACCGACGACGACACGAGACCTCTACAACTGAAATGAACAGCCAACGCACGAGCGATCAAGTTAGCATACGAACATACAAACACAAAACAAACATCGAAACATACGTACAGATTATACATACGTGCTAGCATGCGTACGTTCGGTCGTACCAATGAGCGAGCACTACAGACACGACGAGCCATCTAAGTGACGACACAATCGGAACCAGAGTAGAATTGGACGGCTCGACGCTACGGCTATCTTCCTGCAATATAGAGTAACAACACAGACATGGAATGATCGAAAGACGATGAGAGCAAGAAAACGCCAGGGAAAGAGGGGGCGGCAAAGCGATATATATCTATATATATATCTCTATCTATATATATATATATATCTATATATATATATATATATATATATATATATCTATATCTATATATATATAGGGGGGAGCAGAGAGGGGGATAAATAAAACAGGGTGAAAGACATCAGACTAAAACATTGGCGTTGTTGTTGGTGCTTCTGGTGGTGTGTCGCCGTTGCTGTCGCGGCTGGTTCAGATCATCACAAGTCGTGACAAGTCCATTTCGACATATTGCACCGCCGATGATGACAACAACAACACCAACGACAACGACGATAGTGACAACAACAACAACAACAATAAAAGCCATGATGACGACGACACCAACAACAACAACAACAACGACTACAACAACAACAACGACTACAACAACAACAACGACGACTACAACATTGTTGGCCATTATGAGAATGATGATCTCATGACAGAGTGGCGGCATCGGCGGCGCCAAAAACAACAACAACAACAACAGCAGCGGCGGCGGCGGCGCCAAAAACAACTACAGCGGCGGCCAATGATATGACTAAATAACGTAAAAGCGGCAACGACGGTCGCCGCCGCCGCCGCCGCCACTTACACAGCAATGGACAGCCATAGCGGACTAGAGAAAAAGAAGAAGTTTCAACAGCAGCCGCCGCCGCAGCAGCAGCGGGCTGACGCCCGCTAAACGCCCGCAGCTGTGTCCGCCGCTAACGACGGCGGGCCAGCGGCCGCCGTCGATATTCGAATTACAGCAGCCGGCGCCGCCGCCGCCGCCAACAAAAACACTACGCTCGCACAGCCGTAAGCGGGAGACAATGTATCTACGCTTACAGGCAACGGCTACACATCCAGGCTCACCGAGAGTCACACCTAGAATTTAAAAAAAAATAAGGAGGTTGTTTTTTAATTCTAGACCATCCTCCGTCCTCTACGGGCTCGGAACTCAACCTGAGGTACATCTTCAATGCACCGCGGACCGGACATGTTAAGATATCTAGAGTTTCTCCAACAGTCCTTGTCCAGCGGCTTGATGCACACCTGCACACTCCTATAAAGCAAGAGACCGGCAGTCAGGCGGCCAGATGGTCGGTCAGCGAGCGTTGGTGATGAGCGGCAGCAGCAGTAGGAGAAACTACAACGCTGATCTATTTGGCTCTTAATAACACTGGCCCACACTATCACGACCAACAACAAATACTGCCACAAACACCAAAGAGACATTATATCTATATATATATATATATATATATATATATATATATCTATATATATATATCTTTCGTTTTTGTAGTAGTATTTGTATATATATATATATATATATATATATATATATATATATATATAGATATACATGTACAGATGGCCAAGCAGACAGGCGAATCGTCCAGCAAACGGTTAGAGGGCCGCAGCAGCAGGCCAACGAGCGGCGATTGTCTGTTGTTTCATTGTTCTTCAGCTGCCGCCGTCGCTCCTGCTGCGGCTAGAACGGCCGCTGCTGGCCTAATGCGAGAGATTTGTGAGGGCGGAGCCACCAACGGCCACCACCACCACCACCACCAACAGCAACAACAACAACACAAACAACAACAACAACACAAACAACAACAACAACAGCAGCAGCAGCAAGGAAAACAAAAACAACAACAACAACAATAACCGATACAGCCGCGTTATACAATGATCGGCGTACGGCTAATAAGACATCTTCGTAGTAGTCATAGCAGTCGTTGTCGTCGTCGTCGTCGTAGTTGTCTTAACGGTGGTAAAACATGCTCCGTCTTCTGCCTGCCTGTCTGTCTCTGCTCGTCGGTATCATCAGCATCAGCATCATCATTATCGCCGCCGCCGCCGCCATCACCACCATCATCATCATCATCAACGTTCTGTTGTTTCTTGCGTTTTGTTTTTGTTGTTCGCACTCTCTTGGTTGGTCGATCGTGATACCGTCTTCTGTCTCTTTTGCTATTGACTTCTAATCGAATCTACTTATGGAGCCGAACGCGTGCATGTACCGCGTGCATGCCTCGCTATTACCACCACCGCCGCCGCCGCCTCCATTCAAACATCTCTTTCTGTGTAATTCGTTCCTCTTGCTTATGTACGGATGCATATATATATATATATATATATATATATATATATATATATATATATATCATAGAGATCAAAGAATAGATGGTCCCGCCAACACAACAGAGCCCCCCGCTCAGAAATGATCGCTCTGCGTGACACGTTTGCTACGGGACCTTGCTACATCGTTGTTGTTGTTACTGCTATTGTCGTTGCTGTTGTTGTTGTTGTTGCTGTTCTTTTAGTTACGTTTCGTGGCTATACTTTTCTTCGACGAGATGTGTTTGTACTTAAATGTTTCTCTCATTATGTGTATACCTACGTATATACACACACTCACACACAACAAGATATCGAAAGTCAGTGTAGGGGTGTGCTGATCGGATCCAAGAGCGGTATCACCGAAAACGCTGCTGTTGCTGATGCTGCTGCTGCTGCGATTCGATGGCGGACACGACAATCAGCATAATTAGACAAGGTCTAAGTCGAAGATCGCAAACGCAGCACGACGCAGGAGAAACGCGGCAAACTACGGAGCCGGGCTAGGGAGAACGTGAAACCTTAGGGACGAACCGACCAACCGATGCATTAGTCGACATTAAGCGAAAGCATTTACATCCTACAGAGGTTCGGCATAGTGCCCTCGAGGTGCCTGCCCCCCTTCATTGCCACGTTGGCAGCGGTTTTGGGCCACGTTCTGCTATCTACACAGGCTGGCTAGCTACAGTATAGGTGTCATCTATTTCGTCGAGATTCGACGACGCTTTCGACGGGCGTTACACGTTATAGAGAGAGAGATACGAACATTGTCAAGAGGCGGACGACAATCTCACACACAGACGACACAAGCGAGATTTGTTTCTCTTTGGTTCTAGCCGTTCACTTATTCATTCATACTCAGTCGCTCGTTCGCTAGTTGATTTTCGCAGAGCGACAGTGGCGATGGTACACTCATCTTCAAACGCATCTGCCGCCTAATGTTGTGAATGTTGAGCATCATCAATACACGTTGATTATGCATGCATGTATGTGTGGTTGTGGTGCTTACCTGGCCAAATCTTTTTACTTCTATATATATATATATATATATATATATATATATATATATATATATATATAGATCTTTTTACTTCATATTACAATGTGCTCATTGACGCGCACAGTTTGAAAGTTTCCGTTCATTTGAACTTTGATTATTCGTGTACGCGAGTTGTTGTTCTAACTCCCGCCTTAAGCGTGTCATATCGACATAACTCTCGTTTCGTGCCGTCTATGCTGTTGGTGCTTTTGCTAGATCTGTTGTCGAGTGTGCCTGAACTAAGTAACGGTGAGCGCCATAAAGAGCGACCGACTACTTGACGTCTGTCTGCTCGCAGTTATTGCAGTTACGTCAGTATCAAACTCACGATTCAGGACCCAGCTCTCTGACTGTCTCCGCCGCCGTGGCTTTGTTGTTGTTGTTGCTGCTGCTGCTGCTGTTGTTGTTGTTGTTGTTGTTGCTGTTGTTGCTGTTTTTGTTGTTGCCGTCGCCAGTCTGTACGTTATCGTTGATGTTTCTGTGTGTTACTGCAGTCGTTACTGCAGCTACGACGTATTATAATCATCTTCGCATTTTAGTACCTCATTATGGAAATGTCCCTCCTCTGGAGCCATTCCCAAACTGTAGTAGTAGTAGTAGTCCGTAATGTCATGCGCGAAAGAAAACGAGTATTAGAAGTCGATGTCGTTGCCACATTTGTTGCATATATATATATATATATATATATATATATATATATATATATATATATATATATATATGTATATTTATAGAAGAGAGAGATAAATGAAAAGAGTCGGGACAAAATGTGCGATGCATCGATTTAGCGCGCGTAGCCAAATGCAAACGCCGCCACGTGTGTGCGTTGACTCGGAAAGCTTCGTTCCACGCCATTTTCCATACTCCCGCAATCGCTCTTATGTCAGCACTCAGGTCTCTGGGCACGCTAGTAAATTTAGCTGGACAAGGGAAAGCTTATGTTGCCTGGTAGTAACGCTGTTGTAAGACTACAGATTCGACGGTGGTAATAGACCCGGTAGCAGCGGTAGAGGCAGAGCGAGCAGAGAGATGCTTGGCGGACGGACGAATGGATGGACAGGTGTATGAATGAGCCAACCGCAGAAGAATCAGAATTCACACGAGTTCTCTTGGCTCTTGCTCTCATGAAGCACCGCACTGCACTAACGCTGGGTAAGTGTCACCAGCAACAACAACGTGTACCTAACGGAACGCTTCCCACACGGCGCCATGAGGAAGGAGCACGTCGTCACTGCTGCCGTTCACCGAACGAAAAATGTTTCTACTAAGACTCAGGATTCGACACGTAGAAGTCTATCCGCGCTTCTAAGGTTGATAAACGGTTGAACAGCGTTGAAATGGCGTTGGCGGTTTCATTGCAGCGCTCTACTGGATTTCTTCTAGCCTCGTGTCTTTAAACCTTCGAATACTTCAGCTTCTTCAATTGTTTGATGTTAACGTTTCACGCTCTCTATCTTTTTTTTTAATATATATATATATATATATATATATATATATATATATATATATATATATATATATATATATTCACTTCTTTTAAGCTAACGGACCATTGTTGGGAGACAGGTTAATTCTACGGCGTATTTAGCAACTTGGACTGACTTGTGTGCGCAACTCACGATTGCTGCTACCACAACCCTATTTGGTGCAGTGTAAAGAACGAATTAGATCTCCAGTGGTTGAGATATACAGAAACATCGCAGTATCGGACGCAGGACAAATCTAGACTAATATGAACAATCATCATTAAAATTCCGCTAAAGCACTATTCTTTTTTTTTCAGGGAACGATTAGTCAAGTACTGTTTTTTGAGCAGTGAACGAATACCCCCCTCCCCCCCCCCCCCCCCGCCATCAGTCGCCCACTGTAACAGCTCGCGATCTGAGCGAGAAATAAATACACCACCACGCCGCCATTTCACCCACTCATACACGTTGAAAGTATGCTCGCGGTGTCACCCGCTGCTCGTGCTGTCGACATGTATGACGATCTGATCTGGTGGCAAAGTTTGGGATCATCACGGCCATTACGTAAGCCACAACTTTGTCGTTGGCAGTGGTCGTACAGTGTGCACACCGCACATTTGGTTAGCTTGGTGCTCTTGAATGAAGCCGCTTTACACCGTCGCTTGCCTTTCGACAGCACCTTTCGTACGCCTGGACAGAGGCTTCACCTCCCTCGTCTCGTGAGATAGATGGGTGCCCGCGTATCGTGTGTGTGTGTTGTATCTGCGCGTGTATCGCAGTATGCACCTTAAGGTGGCCCGCTCCCCTTGAAGGCTAGTCCCTCCGACAAACCTTAAACCTGTCAGTTCTTGTAAAATTATCGCGCCTCACAGCTCTCGCCAGCCTCGAGCCCCTCTTAACGCCCCTCCTCTGTCCTCCTTCTCCGCCTTTTCCTTTCCGCCTCCTGAACGGTACGGGCTGCTGCTTTCTGTTGGCGTTTGTGAGCCGCGTGTGACGGTGTCGCTTGAAGGTGAAGCAGCCGAGGAATAGGAATAGTAGTGGGCTCACTCCTGTCGCTCGCTCGCGGCCGTCGTCGTTGTCGCTGGTTGGTGGTCGTCGTCCTCATCGTTGCCGCTACCGCCTTAACAAAACAGCCAGAGCAGAGTCTCTCTTTTACGGGCGAGGTTCACACGCCCGGTGGCAGGGCAAGCCTGAAGCGGCTAGCCTTCATCCACTTTGCGACGGCAAAGGGGACGATTCAGCGATAATCATGATTATGATAATAATAATAACCATCAACACCATTATCATCATCGTCATCACAGTGACAGTAGATAGCTCGGTGTGGTGATGTTGAGGTGGAAGTGCTGCTGCTGCTGTTGCTGCTACAGGGATTCCTTGGGGACCCCAATGCGATGTGCGATAACGGGCGCGCGGCTCTGCGTCATAGTCGGCGTATGATCAAGCGCCCCGATTCACGACCAAAGCCACAGAGAGGTTCACAAACCGGCGCCAAAATTTGATGAAGATGTCATTTAGAGCGGCCGCTGCCCGTGTTTCTTTGGAAACTTGTCATGTTGAACGATGACTGGCGTGCATCTAGCAAGATGGAGACCGTTCGCTCAAACGGCTCCCCTGTGATCGCGGCACGAACTCGCTCCACTTCGGCTGGCCGCTAGCAGCGGGCAGATAAATTAATTTACTTTGAAAATACTCTATCTTTCTCTGAACCTTAAAGATTAAACACGCATAAGCACAACCACACAAATACAATTTGTGGCATAATTGGTAGGCTTATCCGTCTCTAGGCAGAGTTTAGATGGCTCTTTCTCTGTGTAAGACCCCCTTCGTATGCATATCGCTTCATGCGTGGTATTCCAGCTTCCATATATATATATATATATATATATATATATATATATATATTCGATCAAAACTCAATTATTGACATTGCCAAATACTGTTTTTACTACACGTCCGTCGAGCCACTTGCCAATTTAGATGTAACAAAGTCCCCGTATGGAATTGTTTTATTTTTAACTTGCTTCCATCGTATACAACGTTCGATACACTATGTAATTACGGTGGCAAAACGCAGGCACTTTGTCAAGGGAGAGCCCATATGGGCTTATATATATATATATATATGATATCAAAAGGGGATTTCCCGACCTTGTTACCCTAAGTTGCCTCGAGCTAGTAGCATCGATGTCGCAGATGAAGGGCTGTCTAGGGCCACTCCTAGACGACACCAGTCTAGCAGAGTTCAAAAACGACCTCATGATCAAAAGGAGGATCTGTCATCCACGACAGGTACAAAACCAGGCAGGTACATTGCTCGACGACGCCGCTGTGGCGATTGGCGTCGTCCTTCGGCTAGGCGCAGCGCTGATAGAGTCCGATCAGGGCAGGTGTAGAACACCGACAAACGCTATGGCACATCATCCACTATATCATGCATCCAGAACGGTAGGCATGCGGCGAGACATGTTGGCATTGACGACGCCATTGGCAGATCCCTTCGGTCGACTGGATTCGCAACGATGCTTAAGCCACGGAGCTTGTGTGCTTGAACGTTGGGCATGTGTACAGCTTCACACCGTTCGTTTTTGACGCGTTCGATTTTGAGACGCTACGGCCTAGAGTACCCGTGACGGACACAACGCTAACTAACCACACATATTAAGCTTTAAGCTGGCTAACACACGGGAAATAGAAGATCGGACGATTCCTTTGAGAGAGAATCTCTATTGTGATCCAACGAGGTGACGCAGCTGTGGCGGTGGGATCGTTGGCGAAATGGCCCAGTCCTGGACTACCTACCCTGGCAGGCGACTGACACAGAGGAGGTGTACAAAAGGTGTCTGCAATTTAACGGACAACGTAGTTAAGTAAGGTGTGGCGACAATCCAAACCAAAAAGTTCCATTTTCCACCTCATAAAAAAAACGGCCGGAGCGCTCTTATTCGAGCAATTCTGCATGCAGAAAAAACAGGAAGGTGATAGGGTTTTTTTATTGCTATTGTTATTTTTACTATTTACATTTGTCACTAATGATGCCGCATGTCTATGGAAGTAAAACGGCGTTTCTAGATCCTTCCTTATACGGGTCATTTGGCCTGAGAAAACGTGCCACTGTTATCATGATTCACTGGAACAGCGGGATTATTTTTCCTCAGTCTACCTTCTACTCAAATTAAACTAAGCTACTTTCATTTGTTTGGAGCTGCCACGCGCGCCATATATATATATATATATATAAATTGACACGCACTGTTTTACAAGTAGAAGTTAGAACTCGCCCCAACAATGTGTTGAATGAATTAATAATCATGAAAGAATTTGTCACACATAAGAACTGTAAACCATAGTGATCTGTACCAGGTGAAAAACGAATGGCAGGAAACCGAAGTTCGACAAAGCGTTACACCGAAAACGGTTATGCAGTAGTACGCCAGAGTCTAAGAGTGCTATTTCAGCCCTTCTGTGTAGATGTGGAGCGTTGGAGGTGATGCCGGCGACCGTAGAGACCCTCTATCTACCACCGGTACCATCGGTCAGTCAGTGCTAACGTGGGGGGGGGGGGGGCACGCTAAATCAATTTGAACTGACACTACATTAAAACAAATAGCCAACAAAAATAGTTGACATACGTATATAGTAGCTGTGCGCGTGAGTATGCGTGTGTGTTCGCGCCTATGTGCGCGCCTGATGAAGAGAAACATCTATATCTCAACAAGAATACTCGAAGTCAATCTCGCCTCTCGAAGTTTCGGCGGCGGCGGCGTGGGAAGCTGGCGGTGATACAGCGGGGGGTGTCGCGCCAGATCTGACCGTGCCGGAGTCAACGACAAAGGACAAGCCGGCTAGCGCGAGTCGCACTTGTCTCGATACGACGCCTGCTGCTCTGTGGTTGGCCAGCGCCGCGTACCCCGCACATGGGGAACAGATCTCTGGAGCACGGCATACAGCTCAGCATTTGGGGACACGAACACCCGAACGAACCCCCGACCACCTCGCCCACCCCCCACCCCTGATGCCACCACCCAACCTGCTAACAAGACAAGAATCAACCACTAGAGAGATAGCAGAGACACACCGATCGACAAAGCGCTCGTTCAGGCTCCGCTCAGTTCATCGCTGCTGTTCACTCTCTCTCTCTCTCTCTCGCATGCAGCAGTTCCTCGAGTCGACGACCCTGTTGTCAAAGTGCATCACCAATAACGGTGTGGCTGTTATGGCTGTTGTTGTTATTGTTGTTGTTGTTGTTGTTGTGTGGTTGTTGTTATGGCTGTTGTCGTCGTCGTTGTTGTTGTTGTTGTTGAAGCTGTTGTTCAAGTCGTCAATATCGTAGTTCCTCGTCGCGATGTTCGCGACCGGAGGAGAGAATCTTCCCAGGAAGATTGAGTTACGCTTTTGCTTAGCTCACCTGCCAGGCGTACGATGGTGTGCTGCCAGCATGTGTACGATGCATGTGTATGTACTATACATGTGTATACAAGCATACATGAATGGACACATGTATGTATGTCTGACGCGTGCAGCCTATGTTCGAACAGTTTGAGTCAGACATGTCAGGCCGATCGGCAGGCCAGCAGGCAGACAAACAGGACAGACCGACAGACAGACATATGCACGAGCAATCTCTTATACATGTTGTAATATGTATGTAGGTAGATAGATAGATAGACTGGGGCCCCCTACTGCTCACGTGTCCCCGGTCGGTGTCCCGCTACAGCAGCACGCATCTCCCCATCACGCCTACAGTTAAGAGCGCAGACGCTCACAGCACACATGCTTATGCGTATATCCTCCACTCATACACCTCACCCCCCCCCCCCCCCGTCACATCACATCAAAACGACTTCCTCTCGTGCGGGGGTAATAGTCGTAGTAGAAGTAGAAATCGCCGTAGTAGCAGGCATCAGTAGTAGTAGTAGTAGTAGTAATAAAGTTAAACAAGCAATTCGGGGTCGGAGGGAGAGAAGGAATATTGGTGAGCCTCGCACACAATGAGCACACAATACTACGCTATCTCTCTCGCGCTGTATCTCTCATTATCCGATATATATATATATATATATATATCGTACTTGAATGTAGCATATCACGCTCGAAGCTGTCGCATGCGCACTCGACACACAGATCGTTGAAAGCGTCGTGCCGCTTGCTGCTGCTTCAGATACGAGTCGAATTGGTGGCGACATCGGCAAACGATGTCGCCTCGAACTGGTTCAGTCTCATTCATGGCCGTCCGCCATGTTCGCAGCAAACTGGGTACGACGTTGCGATCAAGCTTGTTTGATCGGAAGGTGAAGCTCACGAACCTCGTGCTAGGTGCATGCAGGTTGATTTACAATCCTAACGAAACACTTCAACATAGCAGACAGATTTGTTGCTGCCCTCGCTGCGCTGCTTATTAATAGTTTGTTTTAGGGGAAAAGACTGTAATGTAACTTTTAATGCTTTATTTGCATGCTCACCACTAGCGTACAACTCACGTTTGTGTTTCTGAATCTGTTCTTGAATCTGTCACGTCGACGATGACCAATTGGTGAGGAATGTTGAAACTGACTTTAATTGATGAACGTTTGGCGAAATAATTATATGTGGACAGTTAGTCCCTGGTCCGCCTAGGAATGCAAAAGGACAACAGTTCCAGGAGTCCAGGAGTACAAGGGCGTCCCGCGGATTTCAGGGCTCGCGCCAAGACATCGTTGAGGACAGTATGTCGCGAGCGGCCGCCCGCACTGCGGGAACAGGACAGGCGTATTGTCCCGACAAAAGTGTTTGCGCGCTACCGGAGCAAAACTAGGTGGTGTACACCCAAGCGTAACCCCACTCCACTTCAGACGGAAAGGATCCAGTGCGGTGCACATCGAGGCGCTGGACAAGGCGCTTCCGAACCTTTTGATGACACTAGCCATCGTTATCCGCTTGTTTGGTTAGAGCAGACAGTCTATATTTCCGACGTAGAAGCCCAATCGGATTTGGATTAGGAGTCTTCTGAGAGGGATTTTGACCAGTTTAAGCGATGCAGAAGACCGATTTTGAGCTGGGCAGAGGTCTAAGATGCGGCGCACCCTTTTTAGCGACAATAAACATTAAGGACACCATTTCCTGGTATATATAGTGTAATGTCAAGAAAACGTCAGAGATGCACCCTCTTCCTTAGAAATACGCAGTAGAGCTTGGCTTACTTAGAAATACGCAGTAGAGCTTGGCTTACTTAGAAATGCGCAGTGGAGGGCCTAACTAAGTAACGCCGATAGGGACTCGAGCAAATTTATCGAGATCTTCCGATTACTGATATTATATTGAGTCACACCAATTCAAGCTAGTTGGGTACGTTTTTTAGTCTAGCAAAGCAATCTACGTTTGAACAAAATGTGTCTATAGAGCTGATAAGTCCAGATGGTTCTAACACAACGGCGTTCGTTAACATCATCGTTGCTCCAATCATAGCCAAATCCCTATCTAGATTTCGGTCCTGATAGGTTTTGCTATATATATATATATATATATATATCAGGTTTATGTGACGGACATGTGTGCGTGTTTAGTTAGGTCAACAACACTGGACAACACAAGCTTACTGCATATATATATATATATATATATATATATATATATATATAATATAAATATATATAAGCAAATTTTGCACTATTCCTGAACCGTCAACAGAAATACCGGATACAATCCGCGATGCAATGAGCTGTTTCACTTAGAGGGGTGAACATGGCTAGCCACCTGCAAGCTAATTTATCTTACAACAATCCATTAATTAACTGGCTATCGCGTACTAGCTGAGGAAAGTCTCATTTATATTAATAAACATTTGTGTATGTCCCTTTTTATTTGTTCACGCACTTTCCATATGTGTTTTTATTGCAATAACAATGATGACGATGACCATGATGATTGACTATTAGATTCCAAAACACTAATATTTTTTTACGTTCTATTCGATCAGCCTTACAGCTAGATTCAATGGAGTACGAGTTTGAGTACGAGCACCTTTTTCTCTCAGGTGTGAGTACTCGTTGGGAAACAGAGGTAAGCCTTGTAAAGTACACTTGCGTAACGCTCCACTATCAATTTTGTTCCCTATTTGCTTCACATATGTGGGTACTAGGCCCCGATACATGTATATATATATATATATATATATTATACATGTATATACCTGTTTGGATACAAAGAAGTCCGCGCTGCTCCCGTGAGTTGTGCTTCTCGCCAGCCAGTCGTTCTTAGACGATACGCGCTGCGCTGTACGGCACCTGTTCGGTGGCAAATTAAGTTAGGCTTCGTCGCTTTGGCCATCACCATCATCATCAATCATCACCATCATCATGTTTGAGTTTCCCCCTCTCGAGTCCCCTCCTGGTCCTCCTTCTCATGCTGGCCCTGGCCCGCCCGTCCCGACTCCTCCACTTTAGCCTAGCGGCTGCCTGCTACCTGCTTCCTGCCAGCCAGCCAGCGTGTCCTGTTCCTATTCGTTTTGACTATCCTGTCTATCCCGGCAGGACGGCGGCCATAAGGCTGAGAAGAGGCGGTGGACGACGACGACGACGACGATGAAGTCGAAAAACAAGGAAGCAAAGAAAAGAGGGCAAAAGAAAGACATCACCTTCGACGATGTGGCACGCGGACGGGCGGACAGACAGACTTATGCACCATGACGACGACGACGACCAGGACGAGGAGAGTGAATAAGGGGAAAAGAAGGAAAGGGAGAGATAGTAGGAAAGGAAAGAAGGAATGTGGGAGACAAGGAAGGAAAGAGCGCGTGGGGGAGGTAGTGGGAGAGAGCGCGGACGAGAGTGTGAAATAAGGGGAAAAGAAGGAAGGAAAGAGAGAGATAGAAAAGGAAAAGAAGGAATGTGGGAAGACGAAGAAAGGAAAAGAGCGCGTGGGGGAGATAGTGGGAGAGAGCGAGGAAAGAGTAGGCGGAGGCGCGATTCAGGAACAAGCTTGCACACGCCACAATTGCGATGAACTTGCCTCGGATAGTTCATTCATTCAGTCACTTGCTCACTCACTCACTCACTGGCTCAGTTCATCTCTCTTAGTTTAAACAAACGTACCTCCTCATCGCGATCCCTCAACGCAAGACAGCCAGCCCAGCAAGCCACTACAGACGACAACGACGACGACGACAACAACGACAACATCATCGTCATCATCATTTAGTGCTATTAACTTCTGCTATGATTACTACGACATCAAGTCATTCCCGGCATAGCATTTTCGTCCTGCGCACGGCGGGCTCGATTGCAACCCGCTGGTCGTCGTTGTCGCTATTGACGTTATTGCGTTTGTTGTACTAGTGCTGTTGTTGTGTATGTTGTTGTTGTTGTTGTTGTTGTTGTCTGTCGTGGTTGAAGTCTATCGGCAGTGCTGAAATCGTGCGGCCATGCAGTCGCTGTGCATGACTATATATGTATGCACAGATCGATGCATAGATACATGCATGCATACACACACACATACATACATTCAAGTACATTGATACGAACAACTATATACGTATGTTGTTAGACAGGTACTCAGACAGATGAGATCACTTCATCATCGCTCGCTATATATATATATAGATATATATATATTCTGCCGGCGCGCGCACGCCTATCTTCTTGCACATACACACTTACACACACCACCCCACACAGACATACAATTACACACAGTTTTGCGCGTATGAAGTCATATTATTATTAATATTGAGAGGGAAATTTTCAGCCAAGTGAACAACGACAACGACGGCTGCGGCGGCGGCCGATTTAGGAGATTGCAATGAGAATAATACAGAGAAAACAGAGAACAGAGAGAGAGAGAGAGAGGGAGGGGAAGAGAGAGCCTTGAAATCCAAGAGAGATAGAGAGAGGCATACTATACATATAACGACCAGGAACTGGCCGTACCGAACTGGCGAACTAGAACGCGAGTTCGTTTGGCCAGCGCAACGAGAGAGGCAGGCGTCGTGCAGCAAACGAGCAACGAGAATCAACATCTACTAAATGAATCAGTCACTACACGAAATTGATGGATGAGGACGAACGACAACAACAGGAGCAACAACACAACAGCAACAACAGGGGCAACAACAGGACAACAACAACAATCACAACAACACAACAACAACAACAGGACAACAACGACCAACGGTGAGTGGGCGGTGTCGCCACGAAAAGGGACACACAAGCGCCGTATCATCATCACCACCCCACCCCATCGGCCCACACACGCACAGATCGTCAGCGCACCCCCAACAACCGAGTGAAGCCTGAGAGTAAGAGAGAGAGAGAGAGAGAAATGAAAGAATGAAGACCAATGCCGCGTACTAGATACGAAGAGACGAAGAAATCGTGAAAGAAATAGAGAGGGAAAGAGAGAGAAAGTGTGTGAGAGAGTGTGGGGAGAGGGGGGCGACAGGACAAGAGAGAAGGTAAATGGAGCTGCTCCAGCCTCTCTGTCTGTCTGCTTCCTTGCCGGCAGCCAATCGACGCCGCCGCCGCCGCTGCTGCCGCCGCCGACGACTGAATAAGCGGCGGGTAAACGCGGCCAAATGAAATTGATTGCTAATTTCATTACGTTTATTGCTTCGAGGCAGGCATCTATAAACGAAAATCAGCAGCAGCAGTTGGCAGCAGTCGACAAGGATGCAGTAACAGCAGCAGCAACAGCGGCGGCGGCGGCAGCTGCAGGTGAACAAAATGATGAAGATGATGATGATGATTATAATGGTCGTCATCATAATCATGGTGGTGGTGGTGGTGGTAGTCGTGATAATGCAGGCGATGATGAAGATCAGCACGGTGCTGGTGAAGACTATGACGAAAAGAAAAACGAGAAGGGACCGGGAAGAGGAGAGAAACGTTGTTTAATATCGGAGACTTCAGATAAGCGGCGGGAGTGGGGGTGGAAGGCATGGGGGGGTACGAAGAAAGAACGACGACGGAGGGGGGGGGGAAGATACAGAACAAAACAGAAGATACATTGTTGTTGTTGTTCTGTTGTTACGGTTTAGGCTGCTGCTGCTGCTACTGGCAGAACCAAGACGACGTTTGCCGATAACGCTGGTCGAGGTTTCAGCCATCGCCACACTCCCATCGCTATCTTTGCCCGTCAGGGTCGTGGGGTCATGGTCATGGTGCCATACCTTACTAGTGGCGCTCGCATTGATGCATTCATGCTGGCAGGGCTGGATCGAAATGCAGCGGATTCAACAGCTTTAACACCAGCTTCAGGGGGTTATAGAAAAAAACACCTACGCCGACCTAAAACGACTACGACGAAGACAATAACTGCTGCAATAGGAACATCAACGGCTGCAATAGGAACTCAACGGCTGCAACAGGAACATCAACGGCTGCAACAGGAACATCAACGGCTGCAACAGGACATCAACGGCTGCAACAGGAACATCAACGCTGCAACAGGAACATCAACACGACAGTGACAAGAACATCAAGTACTGCAACAACAACAACAACAACGTCAGCTGCAGCAACAATAAGAACGCCAACAGCAGCAGCAGCAGCAACAACAGCGACTTCATGAGGTTGTTACCTCACGCCCCGAGCCACACTCACCACCTACTCAACGGGCGCGCGTAGCCCTGTTTGCTGCTGCTGCTGCTGGCCGTATGTAAGCTGTCCATCCGTCCATCTATCCATTTATCCGGTCACCGCGACCACCACGACCACATCCTGATTTAGCCACAGTCAACCAAGTGTGCCCGCACAGCCAGCATGATACAATACGACACAACACCGTCTGTCTGCCTTGCAGTGGCCGCCCACAGCAGAGCACACCGCTAGCAGCGGTGCACCGGTAACACCGGTGGTGGTGATGGTGGTGCTGAAGCAGCACGGACACCGTCCGTGTCCCTCTCGTTCGGTTCCTCATGCGCATGCGCCTCGATCATAACACCACGAATAGAGCACTAAACGTAATTTAATTAGAACGGCACGACGACGACGACGAGATGAGATAAAGAGGGCGGAGTAGTGGAGAAGAGGAGAAGGAAAGCCCAGACGAATATGTATACA
>QVRM01000860.1:0-72568 GCA_003439945.1 Dermanyssus gallinae
CGGCGGCACTTTTTGTCAGCGGACGTGTAAATGTTGATGGAATGGTCCCAAGAGTGGGTCTCGACGATAACGAAAGAGAGGAAAACAGCAGTACTGACAGAAGTATCGCCACCCCACCAGAAGAAGAAGACACATTCAGCAGAAAGAGCAGCCAGTAAGCGCAGGACAAGGAAGAGACCACAGACTCGCGATTGGTGCCCCGAAGGAGGGCGCTTCGACAATCGTGAAGAAAGACGGCACGGCAATAGGCCGAGATGCCGAAGCATTCCATTGTGTCCGGCCACCGCCAACATAACTCATTAGCTCCAGACACTGTCAGAAATGGCAGACGATTGGGAACACACGAAACGCAACAACAACAACAACAACAACAACATATCTGACAAAGGTCAAAGGCAGGAGCCTGGCCTCGGTGGAGGGCGCCGGGAAATGCGTGGTGGTCGGCTACATAACACAACAGCAGCTGGGTCGTCAAGACCGTCGCAGCGTTTCTAGCAACGAAAGCCCTGCAACAAAAACCTGCTCCCGAAGAGATCGCATACTAGATAAAAGCAAAACTTGCACTAAGGGTCGATTGGCCAAAGGGCTATGACGATATCTACCCCTGACACAAGTGAAGCGTGTACGTATGTATGGGCGGATTTTTAAATAAGCATACTCAAGTAAGAGAAGCTTGAAGCTAAAACGATTCTAGCGGTTTACCAGAGATATTGTCGGAGAGAGAACACTTAATCCTAGCTCGCCTACACTTCGCTTAATCGGGGAACAACGAGGTATTGAGTCGTTTCTAACCACGGCATCCCTGACCACTAGAGACTCACCAAATATACGAATATATAAAACTAACTGCTGTAATAAATAAATTGGTTAGTGTGTTTCGTCGTAGCCATACTAACCGGGCTACCTGGAGATAGGAGAGTGGGTGTTCTTCATGTTCATTTCTGTACATTCGACAAAATATCGACAGAATTAAATCACTAACACTCATCACCAATTCCAGAAATATCTTATTACTCGTCGTATGTGAGCAATTGTCGGAGGCTGTTCGATATCATGGCACTACAGCTGGGGTTAACTGTTCTAAGTACAACATATACACGCCGGGAACGCACCCTAGACTATCGTCTGTGCAGCTGCGAAGGCTATCACACATAATAGAATAGATCATCGCACGCGATGCGATTAACTGGCTTGTTATGATTATGAGGCTCAGCGTATTGCTGGTGAAACGACGCAGGAAGAGACGAGATTGGCTACATTGGCAAAGAGTGACTACCATTAGCACGGCAAAAGTGGCCGAGGGCGTGGTAGACACTCCCTGGGAAGGAGATATTCCTTGCGGACAAGTAGGTACGCCGGGCAGGAAAAAGTCTACGGACTACGCGGCGAAATTCGAGAACATCGGTTGTGCGGCCGCGATTTTAATGTATATATCGACCCAGAAAGGTAAAGCAGGCGATAAGCGCGAGACAATGTCAGCTCCGAGACGGTTTTAGTATTGGAACAATTGCTGACAACAAGCAGTTCTTTGGCGTCAAGAGAGGCTAAGAAAACTATGATAAAGGGATATAGCCCACGCACCCCTTCCCGAAACACAGACGCGCTCTTATGTATTGGCATTATGTCAGAAAACACTACAACGCATCTCAGGAAGAGCGTGTCAGTGTCAGCAGAGAGATGAGATGAAATCTGCGAAGATGAAGGAACACCTGTTACAAGTCACCACTGAGCCGCTGAAGGGGAGACGGAAGCAAGGGACCAAGCCCCCAAAATAGCTATTGACAGTCGTATGGGAACCACACTACTGGAAGCAGAAACGCGCTGAGGGAACATGTCCGATAGCATCACAACACGGTCGGAGTCGATAAATCTAAACCTGTTTTTGGAACGTTGTTTATAGCAACCTAGGGTCGTTGCAGAGATCCCCAATGACGATACCAAGCCTCGAGGGCTAACACTGCAATTAGAAAAGGATGCATCCGGCAAAAAGAATCCGAGTGCATACCGACTTATTGCAAAATTCGCGGCAATGCTCAAACTGCTAACAAACGTGGCGTGTATTAAATTAAAGAGACTAGAAGGCCGAAAACAAAATATTTTAAAGTTTTTAAGAGATTAGGCGTATAAAATAATATGGTTAGGCGCTGGCAGGGTCATCAATAGTAGCGATGACGCAATACCATCCGGAGAGCATGCTATGCACTTTTCTAGAGCATATGATAAAATCAATAAAACATTGGCAAAGTATCACGGTATGACCCGACGTAAGTGAAAGCTGAAATAATATTCCATAAAGACAGCACACTAAGTATCCAACAAGATTGGCCAAGTATATCAAAAATTAGAAACAACAATGCTTACGACAAAAATGCTTAGTCTTTTCGCATTGAGTTTGCTAAATACGTTAGAAAATTAGAGATGCAACGGGTTTAACTCGTGTTTATGCTAGAACGTTCACCACTGGAATCTTGTTGAAAAAGACAGTCTCACGACCCAATGACTGCTATTTGCCGACGACTTGGGTCATGGTAGACCACACGCACGAAGACG
This sequence comes from Dermanyssus gallinae, assembly GCA_003439945.1. NCBI lineage: Eukaryota > Metazoa > Arthropoda > Arachnida > Mesostigmata > Dermanyssidae > Dermanyssus > Dermanyssus gallinae. The sequence goes on from QVRM01000860.1 coordinate 2,551, forward strand.
TTAAAGTCTCACTACGGAACGAACTAAATCTAATGGGACGGTATGAGCATTTATTTTTTAGAGCAAGACGTGAACCTACGAACAAAAACACTAGAAGGAGCAAGACGTGGACGAAAGCTACGGACAAAAACACTAGAAGGAGACTGAAAAGCCGTTAAAAAGTGCCAAGATACTCTGACAAACCAAGTATCGACCAACAATGAAATACGTTAAACAAGGTGGGCACAAGGCAGGCTAATTCGCTAAGCAGCCCGGGTAGAAATAATTCCACTAACAGAAGGGTATGTTCCGGCCTTGCAATACTAGCCAAAGGAAAACGAAGAATCTCAGAAACGTGTACTGATGTATATATATGCAAGTAGAACGGATTAAGAACACTTCAAGCCTGAGTGAGCTCAACAGCCGAATAGCAAAAGGGACGTCGGGCCCAGCAAGATAAGAATGTGTGACGGCTAATAAAAAGCCCCAGAGCGTACAGAACGACATTGAAACCGCGCAAAGGAAAATGCTTACATCTGCAATAGCAATCGCGAGAGTTCATTATTTGCTCCAGGAATGCTTTCCACCAGACACTGGAAAGGATACACGCCCCTTGGAATCCATACTCACCGTGTGAAGTGCCGCTTAGAGCCGGAACTTGTAGATCATGTAGTTTTAGAATGCAACACGTATCTACGGACTGATCACAAATTTGTCTGGTGACCGCATGCACTAAAGATAGTAGTCACGACATCACTTCGGAACACAAAGTCTCAACAATTTACAATTAACAAGACCTACAACTATATAGAATATTTATTTAGGAATTTAATATATACATGTGAATGTTTAAATCCACGGCGCCGATGGTTCACTCCTCATCTATCACTCGTGTCCGAGTGGGAATCTTGCCCGACCCCTGACGCGAAGACGCGGGTCCATCCAGTCTTTCATAGTTCCGAGCACCGAAATCGCGTTACCTCTCTGAATCTCTAGGGAAAGCCGTTGGCAGAAAAGTGCCCGCCCTCTTGTCTATCGTAGCCTGCTGTAAAGCGTCGCCAACCTGGGAAATTAGCGTTGTTGTGAGGGGCCCAGGGCCACCCAGCGTCTCGAATGCAAATGGTGAAAAGTGGTACGCCCGGCCTAAGTTCGCATACTTTCTTATCTTTGATGTCTCGGCGCGGGAAGCGGCAGTTTCTGGGCGAGAAGCGCCGGGACCGACAAGGGAGGGGGTCAGAGAGTCGGTCACCGTCGCATCCTACACCAGGGAACGACCCTTGTAGAAAGGCACCAAGAGTCAAGCCGTCGGGCCGCTTGCCATCGTCTCTAGAAAGACCAGGCGGTTTTAGGACGCAAGGGATTCCGGCCTTTCGCAACGACCTTGCAAGAATGCCATTCAGAGCTGTGTGACGTGGGCGCCGGCCCGCCGAGTGAGCGCAAGACAAGCCGTGTCTGGCCAGGCGTCCGACAGGCTCGCCACAAGTGCATCTGTGTGGCTCTACCAAATCAGCTCCCAGTCTCAGGCCAACGCAAATCCGGGTGGATTGGTCGTCAAGGCGAGTACCCAATGAGTCAGCGGGGAGTGCGTGTAGCCAGTCGCGCCTCCTTGCCGACGGCAAGGAGGCGCGCCCTATCCCGGTCGTCATCGCATTCTTCAAGCAACTCAGTAAGCGAAGATTCGTGTACCTTCTTGGCCCAGGCCCTCTGGCAAGCAAGTCTATTCATATCAGGCGGTGGAGCTTGGAGTCCAGCCACTATAGCGTCGCGAGTTGCCTCAAACAATGTCTAAGCCCCCGGCGGGAGCAGGCGTTGGACATGACCTGACGTAGCGTTCATCGAGGCGGCCACGGCAGGGCCTGTCAAGGAGCGGGCCGAGGGAAGACCAAGACCGCCTATGGAGGTGGGGAGAGCCGCCTGGCGCACCTCTCGTGGTCGTAAATTCAGACCCAAAACCGTCTCGAGGGCCTCCACCACCTGGTCGTCGAATGGTTGGAGAAGCTGGTTGAATGTACTCGAACAGTCCATGAATCGTATGATATGTACGGTGCGACACGCGGAGAACGACGAGCGGAGTAGGTAAAGCCCTTGGTGGGCTCTGACCAGAGGCAGACGTTCCTGCATCGCCCACAATCTGTCCATCATGGGGTCGAGTAGACTCGACAGTGCAGATGGTAGGAGCGGTGCGTCAAGGAGCGTAACTTCGTGTTCAGTCACGACTCTACACCCCGGTTGTAACGCAAGCAAGGCACTTAATGTGGGGTCGTCCGGGTCTGTCCCCGGCGCGAACATCTCGCATTTGGCCGTGTTTAATACCAGGCCACTGATTGCCTTAAAGGCAAGAATTCTGCGCACTTCCTCGAGTAAGCCCTCCATCGGTCCACCGAGTGTGCCATCGTCGAGGTACCAGGCGTTGAAAGGCACTTGTATTGAGTTGACCAGCTCACGCCCAGGCTGAATGGAGCCGGCCCCAAGGGTCTCCCTGCTGCATGTACAGCTGCCTCCGCCCCGCCTGCTAAGCCAAAACCCAACCGGTGCGGGCCAAGCTGCTCAATGATAAGATCTTTGGCCTCACGACAGGCTATTTTTGCAGCAATCCTCCGTATCGTGAAAGAACAGGCGATCGGGCGAATCGATGAGTCTTTTTTGCGGAGTGCGAATAGCTTGGCGCCGAATATAATCTCCCTGAATTCAGTCGGCAGTGTACCCCATCTCAAGAGGTCCACCACTCTGGCAAGTGCTGCGGCCAGTCTTCTTGCCACCGGTCCAAGCACGGGTGCAATTAACAAGAAACAAACTATTCGCTAAGATTACTCGCTCCGTTAGATTGCGCAACGCCGTGTCGAAGGGATGGGTATTATTGGGAGCACAGAAATAAAGATAGATGGTATATATATATATATATATATATATATATTTATTTATTATATATTTATATATGCTCAATAAGGCAATGTCTATAAAATTTCGTGCGCTAGGTAAACTTAACTCGTTTTGTGAACGCTTAAGACGACGTCCTTGAAAATGCTACCGTGCGATGGTCACTGGTACAGGCTGGCTGTATTCTACGAGCCTAAACCACTCGGACGAGGAAGATCAGAAATTTTCATTGTCGCTGACTAAATCTGGTTCAAAAAGCGAGGCCATCCTTCCACCAGCTAGTTGTTCGCCGTCTACGTGAGAATGACAGATGCAGTCAAATTCAGAGGAACTACGTATGCTCGAAAGCTTTCCTCCCTCTTGTTCGATGAGCACCGAGTCACGTATCACGTTCAACTTAGACTACTACATGATGATGAGCACGGTAATGAGCTTTCGAGTCGTGGTACGACTTCGGCTGGCCACGAGAAACGTGCCAACTTTCGTTGGCACGAGAAACGTTTTTCTCAACGAAACGCAATACGTACGTAGGCACGACCATAAGCACTACTACCCAATTAATTTTTCTAGTTAAAAGTTTTTAACTGCTATTATTGAATGTTGGTAGACGCTGGACGTCGCTGTAGGTTAGCTAGCCTCGGTCGCTTGGAGTTAGGAAGAAAAAGCTTTTCGCTTTACGCTTTGAACGAAGCTGAAACGTAAAAACGAGCAAAAACCGTCGATAGACAACAACACACGACAAAAAAACATGGCCTTTCTACCTATCGTTATCGACATATTTCGTATATCCCCTATGCGATTAGTAAAAATCGTTCAAACAACATTGTGTGCGTGCAACTACAATAATATTGGAACGTGAATTGGTGTAAGCTTGTAGAGCCTAAGTTTGCGATGGAAGAGTTGCAAACGGAATAAATATTATTTTACACGAAATATTATTATTATTATTATTAGTAAACACTGTAGCGAGTGCTGAAATGCCGACAGAGATTAATTTCGAAATGGTAATATTCGTGATGGAACGTTTTTAGGGCGGCTGTTAGCGGTAAGTTGCACAAGCTCATGGATAATTGGCACTGAGCTGGCAAGCATGTTCACAGTCTGTTGCGCTAATTTAACGGGAGGCTAAGTACTCGATTAAGGAGAGCTGGCTTCACTTTATCCAACAGCCATACATGTAAAGTGTCAAGATTTTTCACTTGGATATACGTCCCTTGGATACCGGTGGCAGCTACGGATGCCACTTTTAGTGTGAACAATATTATGGCCGCTTAAGCGGACCGCTGTGTTGGATCTACTGTATCGGCTGCCGCAATAATCGCTTCTCTACAATAATAAGTTACTTGTGAAGAAGCTTTGTACACGGAGATGAGAAGATTACTCTAAGATAGCAGAAGCTTTCTACGAAATACACTTGTTCACCGTGGAATGGCGGTTTATCTGCGCGGGCTCATTCCCTCCACGTCGGAACTCTAACGCCTTTGTCTCTCACCCATTAACTCTAAGGCCATCAATATTTATCAAGTGTGCAAACCACAGCCTGCAGATCTGAATAATCATCTTATTTATTTTACTCATATTGAGTATGCATACTGTTTACTGAATAATACCAGGCGTCTTTCTGAGATTTCAAATCAATAAAAACGGCAAACATACAAAGTTTTACACGGTTTAGTGAGATTGTGATCTGGCCAAGAAGCTCTTCACAGGTTGATATAGTGGAACGCCTATTCCTGAAGGCATGTTGCTCATCTTTAAGAAACGCCTGTGTCAGGAAATCCATGAGAGGTAAGTATGCTTGAGAGTAAATTGTAGATACAACTCTTTTTGATATCGCCTGCCACACGAGAAGATCCGACTAGTTTTTCATAGTCTCTTTTTTTGGTATTACCTTGAGAAGGCATTTATGTCACTTATATTGCAAGGAATATGGGCCTTGTTGTTTCGTATACGATCGCACTAGTGACTTATCCGCGTGGGTAAGTTTTTCAGACGAAATTGGACAGCCTACAAAGTTGTATGGCTGTTGTGTGATGAGCTGAGGTTTTCGTTGCACTTTTACTGTTAAAAGGCGTTCCGTTCATAAGCAAATTACCGCTTTCTGCACCCTTAAAACTTCACTGCTGTAATAGTTTTGTTATCTATACACCATTTAGAAAGCGAGCTTTAATCGTACTCTGTAGTATTTATTATTCAAGAGTGGTGTTGGAAGGTCCCTATAGTTTCAGATAGTCAGTTTATGAAATGATGATATATACATATATGTATATATATACATATATATATACATATGGCTTGATCCCAGAGCGGCAGGTGCCGGTTAGAGTCACTAAAACTCTATAGTTAATGTAACGCGAACCTAATCTATATAGAATTCATCATATAGAACGAGTATTGACGATCAGTGCTTAGATAACTAGCAATCCATCATGTAAAATGATTAGAAAATATCTAAGTTGTTGTACAAGTTTCACATGGTTTACCCTATCAACGCCTTTGAGAAATCAAAATATACACAATCAACGACCGGCATATTGTTTATTATAATGGTTCAATCTCGAGTCGTTTCCACGAGTTAAATTGCCGTAGATTTGACTTTAGTGAAACCACGTTGGTTCTCACCCAACAGTGGCGGCGTGGTCTAGGGGACTAGTGCGCTAGTCATGGTTGTCATCTACCGGGGTGTCGCCGGTTCGATCCCTGTTGTTGATCGAATTTTCTTTGAGCGATGCTCATTGAGAATAGATGATAAACCATACCGCTGAGAGTCAGCGGCCATACTGCCACAAGGACTGTTGGGGAAACCCTAGATATCTTAACATGTCCGGCCCTCGGTGCATTGAAGATATACCTCAGGTTAAGTTCCAAGCCCGTAGGGGACGGAGGATAGTCTAGAATTAAAAACAACCTCCTTAAAAAATGTTTAATTCTAGGTTCTCACCCAACAAGTCTTCGGATTTAATACAATTAAATACGTGGTCTACTAGCAGTTTTTTTTAAATAATACATGCTAGTAGACTTAGCTGCAGGTCTATAATTATCTAGATTTGACGGTAGAGTCTTCTTCGTACAAGAGTTACGACAGACTGCCAAAATATTTTTGGCTTAGTGCCGTCCTCATAAGATCTATTGAATATCAATATATATATATATATATATATATATATATATATATATATATATAATAGTCTAGGTATGATTAAATCAGAAATAAAGCTGCACTTAGTGAGTAGGTTATTGGTTTTCAAAAGAATAATATATTCTGATATTTCTAAATATGGACAGGCGCCTCTCGAGGCACTATCGCTTGAAAACATCTTTCGGTGGTGTGTGGACACACTACGTAGCCTAAAAGGCTGTACACATAATTTTTTTTTATGAACTCTCATAATATCTTATAGCCTGTACAATCCAAGGCACTATGCACGCCAAGGAACACAAAAAACTGTTTTTACATGACGAGGCTATGTACACGGCTCATTTATTTGACAATTCTAATAGTTGCGCACACGTAGAGCGACGAGGCACAAATCGATGGTGAAATGTAACAAAAATCTTAACGTGATTATGCGTGCAAAGAGCTACGTAATCATTGCGAGCCTTGCAACGCCAAATATGCAATCCTTCACTGAGTGTTTTATTGTCTGCCGCATTGCTCAACTAGTGTTGCTTATTTTTCGCATAGGTATGCTCTGAAATATTTCTCCTTAACTCGTTTACGCCATCTTGGCATCACCTATTAGTATGTTGACCTGAGGCACCTTAGTACCCGATCCCTGGATACTAAGGTGCCCCCGCACTATTCCCCTGGCATCATGTCCCCTGAGTGACATTGCCCGACCGCTATGTGTTGGTACATTTACGGTATTGTGTATTTTCGTGGGCACATTCACTTCATCGATGCCCAGCAGCAATTCTTGCGAACTTTATAGAGCTCAGTAGACGAAATTTTGAAGTGTTTGCTAGAAAGTTCTAATCTATTCCATTCGATTTGAAATTTCGACGCTATAGCCCATATTCGGTCATTTATTTTATTTATTTATTTAAAATGCACCCTGTTTGGGTATGTAAATACGAACATGATATATATAATAAACATGGTAAAATGAATTATGAGCATTCTCGCTAAAGCTGAGAAAGCGACACGGATTCCGTACACACATACGGCATGCAGTCCTGCTTGGGTTCATGAAACCCAAGAGACCGGCATAGTAGATGATGAAATCTGTGAACACTGTAGCGAGTAGTGAGGTGACGACATGGCCGGAGAGAGTCCTTCCAGGCCTGGTTAGTCATAGCTGGTGATAGATAAAACTCTCTGGGAATCAGAGACACTTTTTGAGAATACTCATGCCGAAACGTTTCCAGAGCGACTGTCTGCGGCAAATTAAAGCGGGTTTACGTGTTCATCAATAAATGATACTGAACCCGCGAGCATGTACACTAACCTGGTGCGCGAATTTGACGGAAGGCCAAGTACTCGCTTCAAGAAAGCTGGCTTCATCCTATCCAACTGCCATAACTGCTAAGTGCTAAGATGTTTCCATGTCAGTTGAATTCCGTAAGCAGCTACGGATGCCACTTTGAGCGTAAATAATGTCATGGCCGTCCGGACGGACAACTGTGTTGGGTTTCTGATACCCGCTGCCGCGATAAGCGCTTTTCTACAACGCTCAGTTACATGCTGTGAAAAAGTTGTACCTCGAGACGAGAAAATTACCCCGAGATAGCAAAAGGTCTCTACAAACTGCACTTGCTCACCGTGAAATCGCAGTTTATCTGCGCGGGCTCGTTGCCCGCCACGCCGAAACTTAACAGCCTTGGTTTTTGACACGTTTACTATGAGGCCATTCTGCGAGAAATATTCATCCAGTGTGCAATTCGGTCATTTATGGCAGAATGGTTAAATATTACGCAAATAGCATATTTATTTATATTTAGAAAAGTAATACAATGGGACGCTGTGTTGCCCAGTTTTAGTTCATTGAAGATTACATGTAAAAAAATGTATGTGGCTAAGTCAGCTGAGTTCCTTCTGGTAATCATTAACTGGAAATCAACGTGTCGCCCGTTTTTCTGCTTTATACATATTTTCCTCTTATCGCGAGATGATAAACTAACTGCATTGTATTATACGACAAGTAAGAACTGGCTTTCTTCAAAAGCATTAATGATTTTTAGTGGTATATTTTTAGAAACGCTTTTTCAGATGTTACCTAGAAGCCACGAACGCAATCTGGACTCTGATATGTATAAGATAATATTAAGACAATGTGTACCACCTTAGCTTAATTTTACTCTGGGTGACACGTGCCATGGTTGTTCCACATCTATGCCACATCGCTAGCATGCAGTCCGCAGTGTCGGGCAGGAGCGGAGTCTTCATACCTTTGTTGGTAATACACTTACTCCACACAGGTTTATGGTGTCTTTGTTGTCGGTGTACGTGGATGAAGTTGGCCTTGGGGATGAAGTTGATCTCGGAGACAATTAACACGTTAACAAATAAGAAACTGAAATTTATATTTTTTATTGTTTCCACTTTCAGTCGTCTTTGTCGGCTAAATATCTGCGTAACATTTTCAAGTAGAGCGACAGTGCATTATATTTTGTATATTAGCTGCATGTTTGGGTTTGCAGCTCCGTAGAATATCTAAACCAAAAGCTTACGCCAGTTCGCTTCTGGAAGCTTTATAAGACACTTAACTAGAGAGGCAATTGTCATTGTAAAAATAGATTTAGGGACAAAAGATCGCATTCTTTATTACATTTGATTTATGGCGTACTTTATACTTACAGGAGACCGACACTACTCCAAGAAAAAGTTTGTTTTACTAATGGGTAATTTATAATTACACAACCAAAAACGAATAAAGAGTAATGTAGTATTATACAATGGGCCTTGGGGCAAAGATACAAATGTGCACGGTTTGTGGGAAGCGTAACGCAGACTATAGAAGTGGCCCAAGGCAGCGGCTCAGGTACTATTGGAAAGGCTACCCAGCCGGGTGAGGCAGAGGTGGACCCAAGAGTAGGCACGTTCTTTAATGTACGGAGATTATATTGCCATCTACGGCGAAAGTGGTGGCTTAGTGGCAAAGCCTTTGCCTTGCATTCGGGAGGACTGGGTTCGAGACCCAGACCGGCCACTCTTAAATTGGTTTGCATGGTTTCCAATTTAGACAAGGTAAATGCCGGAGTGGAGTAAACTTAGCCATGACATGAAAAATCCGTACACGGGCAATTGCCTTACGGAAAATCTAAAAAAAAAAAATTAAGTACTGGAAAGACAAATTAAGTATACAGACGAGATAGGGCTTAGCATTAACTGGCAACGTAAGTACCAGTTAGGTTTCGAAGGGGTGGTCGATTAGCAAATAACAACGTTCTTTGAGCCAGGGGTAACTTAGTATTGAATTTGTAAATAGATTTAGTTACCTGGAGGTAACTAACTGTGGTATAACGCCACACTCTCCGAAAGCATTTAGAAAGTAGACTGGAAAAAAGAAACATTTCGAGCGGCAGCAGTAATTAAAAAGTCACGAATGTTGTCAATGCATACCGCGTGAGCAGATTAATTAAAGGACAACGACATACGATCATACACTACGGTAGCGGTGAGAAATACGACCTGCCTAGAAGCCGGATATAAGAATAGACATAGAGCTACGGTGTTTGCAGCCCACGGTTTTCATCAAATGTGATGCAGCACGGAAGAATTCCATGACCCTCATAAAGGTTATAGGTGCGCGAGCTTCTTAGGCCAGTGCGACAGATACCACGCCGCAGCATGTCCAGCAGTTTAGTCAATAGCTGTATTATGAGAGAAGATCCAGTGATACGAAGAAAAACACTATTTTTGTCTGATGTATCTGTTTATAACATACCCAATCTTGGTGTTAATAACTCATAATAATAATGTATGTTCACTAGAGTAAAGCCATATAAGAAAGACTTTAGCATTTAAAATGCATTTGAATTGTACTTAAAGCATAACTAAAATGTAGTATTAAAATTAGTGTTTTTATTGTCTAAAAATATCTAAGTGAATATGCCAAATTTTGATTTCAGGCGTACTTGTATATATATATATATATATATATATATATATATATAATTTTTTTTTTAGATTTCCCGGAAGGCAATTGCCCGTGTACGGATTTTTCATGTCATGGCTAAGTTTACTCCACTCCGGCATTTACCTTGTTTAAATTGGAAACCATGCAAACCAATTTAAGAGTGGCCGGTCTGGGGTTCGAACCCAGTCCTCCCGAATGCAAGGCAAAGGCTTTGCCACTAAGCCACCTTGTATAAAAACTAATTATAGCAATATACCAATAGATATATGGCAATGAAAACCATTTTTGTCAACAACGGCCGCTGCGCGGCTTTGCATTATTTTAATTAACTCATCAAATAATTGCTGTGGGTTACTATTCTGCTTCTCGCACGTAGCATTCATGAGCGTCGAAAGTGTTGCTAAAGTTGGAGTTCTGATTTTAGCTCGTCGTTTTCGCTCTTTCCCACGCATTTTCGATGGGACTCGGGTCGGAAGAAGATTCTGGCCACTTCATTAAGCTAATTAAAGCATCTGCGCGCTACCCCGAACAAGTGCAGTGGTGTGCGGCCATGCATTTTCATGCATGACTGCTGAAGTTATTACCAACAGCGCTTCGATAAGACAACACGTGGGGTATCAGAATCTCATGAATGCACAATTGGACAGTTAAACCTCTTCTCCATGAGAACCGCAGACTTAACGGACCTCGTCGAGTTTAGTTATTCTGCTTAAGCATTTTGCACTGCAAACCTTATTTCCTGTTCATCGTTACGGTGGAAAGACATCTTGCTTCCATTCGAGAAAACAATGCCTTGACATTGGTCGACGGTCTGAATTTCATTGTCTGTGAACAGTAATGAGTTGTGTATGTACAGCGGGCCTGTGGGGCCTAACATAACATCGCATAGCATAAAATCGCCTTTACTATCACGTAAAGTGTGGTGTGTGGTACAATTATCATGGTCGTAGATGTATTGTTTTCCAGTATATGTACAGTTGGGACTCTCAGACACGAGAGCAATAAGTGTAAGCACGGGAAAACAACAGATTTATAAAGCAAGCAAAAGTACAGATGAGTGTTAAAATGAAATAGTTAAAATGAAACAGCGGAAGATGGTATTACAACTTCTTATTTTTTAGCATTCTATGTTTATTACTAAACATTATCTGCTATGCAATCTTTGCTTCGCAGTATGCGCCCTGAGAACTACTATTCTTCTAACGGAAGTTGCGAGTGAGTTGATACCGTTAGTAGGCCGTGCAAAGATTGAATAGGTGCACATTAGGTTGATGAGATACAGAACGCTGACTATAGCCAGGCTCAGGCGAAGGCAACTGTCTGGGCGGCCCTCTCTGGCGTAGTGTCAACTTCTCAGAACTCTCAGTTAGCTCTTTCACTGAATAATGTCACTGGCTAACAGATAATAGATATTTTACTTGATGAGACACTTTGTTATGCTGACTGAGAACTGCAGTAATACCACAAGTATCCCGGTCATGTAGGTTAGAGAGTCACCAGGTTTTTAGTGGGTTTGACAGTCCCACACTACACAGAATAAAGGGTGTGCGTTATGCATTTTTATTCCTAGCCCCTGTAAAAAAAACTTTGTTAGGCGTTTCGCATGAAACGCCTGCGAATAAAACGGAAGTGATTAAGCTGAGATCGCATATCCGAGCGTATCTCCGGTTCACTGCTTTATAAGGTTGAGAATGGAACGTATTTCTTCAACATCCTAGTCGTGCTTTGAATATGCTTGTTAGTCTAATTTTCTTGCAAATTGTGCAGTTGTTTTTAATATGGTTTTACTATCGTAAGTATAAAATATGTCTAAAGTCAAATGTAATGGGCGAAGCATTTTTCGGCTGCGAAATGCAATATAGAGCATATGCGCGTATCATCTTTCGTTTTTTTCATGTTTTTAATGCATACTGAATGCAAGCAAATCAGTGGCTTATGGAGAAATTAGGGTCTGAGGTACCAGCGTTGCCACCACTTCAGAGTTCCTCAGGGGAGTGTGCTAGATATAACCAAACCTACTTGTCATGTTAGTTGTAGTAATGTTAGTTGATAAACAAAGAAGAAACCATTCTGTCAATTTTTCGCAAAGTTATTGAATTGAATTGTTGAATTATTGCTTATTAACTAATGTTTGGTTTATGTACATATGTGCTACAACTCTCCGAAATAACTTTCATCAGCGATATTGCTTGTGTACACTGTTGAAGGTGATACAGATCAGACGATTTTCCGCATAGCTTGCATTCACACTTGGTTGGTATCTTCATGCCACTCATTTCGTATACATATTTTCGAATGAAATCCATGTATTGCAAACCCAGTAACGAAGTATCTGTTTCTACAACATGGGCTCTTCCAGTAGTTTGTAGTCATCGCTCTAGTTTCATAAAAAACGCCAAACAACATCCGCAAATGTATACTCCCATTCGGCAAAATGATTCTCAAACGGCTTCGTTCTCGGTAAAGCATAAATTGCTCTGAGATCCTCACAAAGAGTGGTGTCGAGGCCAACATATAGAAAAGCCTGTTGCGGCTAGTGCGGTGGACTACTAGCACTCTATTTAGAAAACTGGCTTTAATTTTGTCAAGTCCTTCCAGCTTCGCTTTTGATAGGCGGGACCATATGACCTGTATCCCGTAAGCAGCGGTCGGCGCAATTTTTAAATTAAAAAAGATTGAGAGCGACATACAGCGACAACCGTTAAGGCTCTGGGAGATTATAAAATTATAGAATGCCAAGCTCAAACCTCGACATGTTCAGTAAATGTAAACCCTGCGTTGAAAAGACTATTCCAAGATATGAAAATGTTGAACAAAATCTATTGGTGCTGAGCTTAAGCATAATTCACTACTTTTCTGCAAGCCTACTTCCGCGGCAAAACTTCATTGCTTTAGTTTTTGCTACATTTATTACTAGAGAACTTAGGTCAACAAACTGTTTGCAGTGAAGCAAACGGTTGCTGCAGGTGAAATCGACTCCGAAAGTAGAGGACAAGGTCACCAGCATACATGAGTGTACTAACTTGCGGTTGTCGACGCTGGATTTTTTTCCGGCAGAGCGCTCACCAATATTGAGAACAATTGCGTGCAACTCCTGTAATCTGAGTAATTGGGGTGTGTTCAGTTACCCCGTCGTCGATGATTATAGACCCCTCCTGCAGCATAGCTTGTAATCACTTTAGTATTACGGCTGGAACACCACATAGAGCTAATTTCTCTAGGATCATTGTTCGTGACGCCGTATCAAAAGCCAGCCTTAAAGTCTACGAAAACAGCAAAATGAAAGTTACGTTTGACCCGGAGGGTCTTTTGCTTGTTTGAATTTGAATGCAATGAGGAAGAACAGCGCAAGCCGTCATCGTCGACCTCCCTCGCCTAAAGCCGTGCTGCTGCTGCTCTGGCGAGCCTTGGTACTTTCCGAAAATTCTTCTAGTCGACGCGCTACCAATGCTGATAGTACTTTGTAGATGACGCTTTTCTTCTTTGTTACGCCACGGTACGACAAAGTGTAAAGGGATCCCCTTTTCCCTTCGGTATCACACTTAGAATGCTGACTTTCCTTTCTTTAGACAAGTGTAATGTCTTCGTGATTTCGCGAGGTTATAGCGTTTGTATACTGGACCTATATGGACGTATTTAGCGGAGGAATGCCGTAATAGACCCAGATCCAACAGACCAAGTTTAAGCAACGAATCCAACCACAGTTAAATTAAAACCCATAATGACTTATTGGACGTAGTTGTCATGGAAACGCCTTGTCGTAATACAGTCAGCAGCTACACACTGGTGACCTTACTTCGTGGACGATCTCTAGGTCTTCACGCAGCAACTTCACTGCTTTTCCCGATCCTTATATCGTTATGGTGCCGCCTAACAACCAACTGTTCGGCGGGCATGTAAAAAGGTAGAAGAAAACAACCAAAACAAAACGAGCAGATATATTATATTATTATTATCAGCTAGAGCTCGAAATGCGCCTGGCAATCAGAGTGCGCTTTGGATGCACAAACTAACAAACTCAAGTCAACCGCCGAGAATAGAAATTGTTGTCCAGGCCATCGTATTGAATTTTAAATAAAATTGTATTTAAGTGTTTCTGCATTAAATTTTTACCGATACGTCTCTGTGGCAGAAACCATGGCCATGCCCTGCTATCACTGGCTGCCACAGCAATTCTGGCTCCTAGATCCACCAAAAGCTGCTTGTGATTTTTGTTATTGGACCCAATGACTCGAAGGCGACCGGCTGAGCGATGATGCCACGTTTAGCCAGCTTGCAGTTTTCTTTAAGGCCAGCAGCTGCTCCGACTGCGCGGCTGGTATGACAAGCGTACGATGCGGCCAGCGTGCAGGACACGGTGACATAGTATGCAAAACAGCGGCCTTTACTCTAGCGTCAGGCAGTTGGCTGTTTGATGACAGTTCAACCGCTCCTTAAGCAAGAATGTAGGCTAAGTGCATTGACGTACGCATCTCGTCGCTGCGGTGAGGGAACTCCCTGAAGCCATTTGCCGCTCATCGCGTCGGTCACGACTCTCAATCGCGTCTGCTCCTTAATGTTACTTGCCTGGCTCAGTAACTGCTTCTGAGTCACGTTTTTCAAATCAAGTTCTGAAACAGCCTCGAAGTTCTTCGCCTGGGCAATATTTTTCTAAACCGACACGGCGTCCCCGGCAAGGGCACCATCGTCCAGACCCAGGACAGAGGTTTGGAAGAAAGGCGCGATTAACGCTTGACAAATGTTCTTTCGAAACGACGAAGCTCGAGAAAGCTAACTTTCTTAGCAACTAGGCCCCAGCGCGGGTTGTCCTGCTCTCGTCTATGACGGAGAAAGACAGCCGGCTAGTGACGAGATCGGAAAATCGATACCCGGCGTTGCTGAGCTTTCTTCCTTATATTCGTGAGTGTCGGCTCGTTTCACTACTTTAGCCCAACATCGTATGAGTGAAGGGTGCAAAAGAGAAGAAAAAAACGGTAGCCTCACTTGCGCGTATGCTACTTGTTCAAATGCTAACGAAGGAAGACGGGACAAACCCACAGGTGCTTACTCTCAGAGGCGCATAGTTCACCCGCTGTGACTATCTTAAAAAAAGTTGCATTGGCCGCGGTGGCTACCACAACCACAGTGGGTGTTCGCATTCTGCTCACATGGTTATAATTCAATCTAATTACCTTTCTGAAGATAATGCTAGAACTAGGTGTCACGGGACAGGGCAGCGCAATATATAGTTTTATACGGGGTGTGCGGAAACGCTAATGCACTATTGGCACTGAGAACCGAAAAAAGCGCGTGGTAAGCGTTTTCTAAACGCGCCTTCTCGTGCTTTA
This sequence comes from Dermanyssus gallinae, assembly GCA_003439945.1. Taxonomy (NCBI): domain Eukaryota; kingdom Metazoa; phylum Arthropoda; class Arachnida; order Mesostigmata; family Dermanyssidae; genus Dermanyssus; species Dermanyssus gallinae. The sequence continues at coordinate 17,813 of QVRM01000860.1, forward strand.
TAGCATCTTAAAAATATACGCCTGCCGCCCATGTGGCGGCATCCTCCATCATGTGACCGACAATGTCTTGTGTTGAGCCCCCTGCATAGCAGTACGTCAAACTTCTGCGGATCTGGGCCAGGGCGGAGCAGGACGAGACCGTAAGGTCAACATCGTCCTGCGCAATAGACCCTGCCTGGCACAAACCGATAGCTACCTCAATTAACCTCGGAAACCGGAGCTGTTCTAGTGCTGTCCTGGATCAACGCTCTAAGCTTCACCCAAGCGCATTAGGAATTCAGGTGAGACGGGTCGTTAAAACAGCGTCTGGTGAAGTAAAACTACCCTCAAGACATCGACTCCAAACGCTGCGGCAAAGTTGGTCGAGAAAATTAAGCAAGACAAGGTCTTGCTTACGGCAACCGTCCACTCTCTCATACTAAGGCGCTAATTCTCAAAGATCTTAACGAAACGATGAACGCAAGCAAGGTTCTAACACGAGATGGTACAAAATCCTCCTAAAATTACGCAGGACGGTAGGACCTTTTTCTGCGTAGTGAGACTCCCACCAGAGGATTCATTCTCGCTGTTTGCATCTCAGAGATCCTTAAGATCTTGCCCAAAGTAAGGGCCGGGTCAAACCCAGGCGTAATATGGTAAGCCTGCGAAACTGCTAAAGTCAAGTACTCTAATCAATAGTTATCCGTCTCTTTTTTACGTCAGGAGTTTTATCATATTCGCTTACCAACCAAGGAGGCTCGAGCTCCATCTGCCAAGTATTACATCATTTTTTTGTTGATTACATTTAAAATGTCATTAAAAACTGTGGACTCTTCGTTTCTAGTCTAACCGGAGACAGGTGGTCTAGATCGTCGCTTGAATCGAGTTCACTTGGAGGCAGACTTGATATCAAAATTCCTCAGGGGTCGGGTCTCGGGCGTTCATGTTTCTAGTTCCTTTAATTTTTTTTGTTCAAAAGATTCAATTAAAACCATAGAACGACTATAGTGTTTTATGCGTACTGTAAAACATAGCTAGTTCAACCTGCGATGTATGCTATTCATGGTACGTGTTGATAGATGATTCATGATCTTTTGGTAAATTGTGAAGAGATTTCTTGCATATCTATATACCGTCAACATATGGCCCCGATCCCGTCTAAATGTTGCGTAGTATTTAGGAGTGTAGTGACAATGCTTTAAGTTAATATGGTTTTTCATACGTATTTTTTACTGAGAAATGTAAATTACTAAGGGGCACGTTTGGCATGTATCTACGTATGTGTTTTATCAAGATTAAACCCAAGGATAGCTATGACGCGCGTTAATAATAATAATAATGACCGAGCAAGATGGCTTAGTGGCAACAGGCCTTTGCCTTGCATTCGGGAGGCCTGGGTTCGAGACCCAGACCGGCCACTTCTAAATTGGTTTTCATGGTTCCCAATTTAAACAAGGTGAATGTCGGAGTGGATTAAAAATCGACCATGATCGAAAAAACGGGGAGCACAGATGTCTCAATAAAAAGAGATGACGCATTACCATCAACCCCCCCCCTTCGCTTTGAAGGTGTATGTGTGTTGTATTTGTATAATTAATTATGGCTATGCGGGGTCAAGTGTAGAGCCGGCCTTATTTATATAAGCACGCCCCAGACCTGCTTACTACGGCTCCGTAATAGTGCCTGCTTAGTGATGTCGAATTAAGTTAAACAAAGTTCATCGGTACAACGTGTTTTTATCTAGATAATCAGTTGCAGTCAGGTTTGGGTTTAAGTTGAGTCATAGTTGAGAACGGCAGTGGGCGATGCTACCGTTTATTTGCCATGGTTTAAGTTAAATCGCGAATAGTGTTAGATTCGTAACTAGATTACTTACATATAGGTAAACAAGATGCGCATCATTATAATTAGCGGATACTTGCCAACAGTTTATTTGCCTTATGGTTATTCATATGCAAACGTCACGGGCGTATCATAATAAGGGATTGCTCTTAGAGTCTGGCAATCGCTAAGGCGGCAAACTAACGGTTTGCAACAAGGCCAAACAACTCCACAGAACTGCAATGAGATCCACACATACAGAACAATTAATTTGACAAATTAGCTGTATTATCGCCATTAACACACCCAACTCAGCCAGTAGAGAAAGTTCTTGATGAAAGATCTTATATTATATATATATATATATATATATATATATATGTGTGTGTGTGTGTGTGTGGCGAAGGATTGTTTGTAGACAATAAAAAAAGCAATAAGGTCACAAATGTTACATACTCTTTTCTCTCTCATTTATTTCACCTCAGAACTCTGTGCACTAAGCCCAGCGATGTTTAAACTTTTTAATCACATCGGACTGCGTCGACGACCTCATCATTAGATCAAAATGGTTTACCCTTAAGCCAGATATTGATGTTTAAGAATAGGAAAAGTAAATATGGCCTTATAGGGTGGACAAGATAACAATTCGAACCGTTTTACAACTGCAACCTAGGGACGTAAGCTTGAGTCTTGCCGTAATAGAGAAGTACATTTTCTGACTAATATTAATCGTTTCGTTTGCAGACGGTTCAGAGGTGTGATCTAAGGCACTCCCGTGACTACTTGGCTCTTCTGTAAGCAGTTTCGTAGGACTAAAGGATAAAAACAGAGGCCATTACTTTCCTGGCGGACAAAACAGTTTTAGCCATCTGTTTCGGACATTTACCAGGCGTTATCCAACTGCTCTAACTACTGGTTCAAGTCAGGTGTATCGTGACAGATCGGGCCTCGTCCACGTTCATGAATCGACGCCAAAAGTCTTCTGGAAGTCTTGTACTTAGGCCTCGACAAATACTACTGCAAACTGTCTTCTCGTGTGTATTCTGGATCGATGGCCAGCAATCGAGACACCCACCTTGCATACAGTCGCTTTATGTTTCTAATCTCTCGTGCAGTTTATTCAAATGTCTACCTTTGAAGAATAGTAGGTAGTTTACGTAAGATGTTGCTTACCTGTATTGTTTGATGTTCTTTTTAGAAATATCCCCTGTACTATTTGCATCTACCATATGTAGATAATGCGAACACGTAAATATATGAACGCGCCTTGTGTTGGAACACTCAGAAGAATTAGGCTAGTGATCCTGATTGCTGCCGCCTCAGCTATGTTGGAAATGCACACGCAAAACTGAATTTGCCTGTTGGAAGTTACTCTTTAGACCTTATTTGAGGTGACCTTAGGAATGGGCTGTCCATTAGGACGACAAGTTGTGCTGTCAATAATGGTCTTCAGAACAGCGCACTTTGAAACAAAAATCATTCGTGTTACATCGAGAGGAAGTGCAGTCGATAGCTACTTGCATTTCTAACCGGTTACCATCATTACGTATCTGAATGTAACTTCTTCATTTTGTATGGTAAGTTCGGGTGTCGCAGACGTATACCGAGATCTCGCATCAGAAGTTATAAATACGTCCCCTGTGCAACTCCTAACGGGCACGGGGAGCGTTGCAATAAGCTGTTACCAACATTAACAGTGAGATGTACAAACGCATTATCAGCAAGGTATGAGCAACACCATGCATTATTACGAGATCTAACGCCAAGAGACCAGAAGTATGCTGCGGTTAACTCTCCTACGTCAACTTTACTGAACGCGTACGAAAAATCTATGTGAATGAAATAATTTCCTAAAGCATATATTGGCTTCAACCTTGCCTTGGCCGTAGAAAACAAGTATAGACGACTTAGCACCGCATCGTGTGTTAGAGGTTGTCACAAGTAAATGCACAAGCTTTATACACATCGGTTTTCTTCTACACTAATCACAGAGCTTTGGCACGGCAGCGGAAAATATGTTGCTTCGTCCTGTAGTGAAGGGAATAATAAATAAATGCTAAATATACATAGCAAAAACGCCTCAAAAAGTGCAGACCGCAACGTGTGTTCTCCCTACAGAAACTCTAAGGGCAGAAGTAGAGGTTGAAGTAGTATTAAAGAAAAGCCAGCTACTCGCCTCTTCCTGAGGCCATTTAGGTGAGAGGTTTGTAGTGGGTATTATACCAACAGCATCGGGCGTCGACTCCCACACTACCTGATTTGCTCCAAACACATATATAATATATATATATATAGCAATGGAGTTTGAAGGAAAAAGGAAGAAAGAAAAACTAATTTGAAAAGCGACAATATTTAAAGTACAAATTAGGCTTATTTCTCGTAACGATGCGAATGCAAACGACACAATTACGACGCTCAAACCTCAATGCGAACTGGAGCAAGTGTACACGTATGGTCGCACGTCTAATATTGATTTCGCACGTAAATTACACATACTGTTAGCTGATGCACACTAGCAGCTAGTCCTATTGATGATCCCTGTGCTTAATAGCATAAATATTACGTGAAAGAAATGTGGATCGATCGTCGAGTAGCAGTGCAGCCAGAGTTAATAATAATAATAATCCATATTCCGCCGCTCAGATCTCGCCGAGCCCTGCTTATCGATGCGTTCGCGGGCGAACGGGTGGACCGGCGACCGCTCCTGACTGCTGCACTCGAATGGCACTCAAACGTGTTCAAAAGACATTTTTTTTCGTTATGAGAGGGAAAAATGTTTTTTACGCACACCCGAAGCGGGTAGTATGGGACTCGATGCCGATGTTGCCGACTATCCTAACAATAGTGTTGTTAAGTAAGTAAATAAGTGTTGTTACCCACTAGAAACATCACTCACCTAAGTGGCCTCCGGAAGAGGCTAGGAGCTGGAACCGTTCTTTGATACTACTTCAACTTCGTACTAGAGCGTTGGCTGAAGGACAACTTACCTGGCCACGCTTTCCGCACGTAATTTTCCTGGGGGGTGGAGGATGATTTGCTTTGCTCTCTTTGCATTCAACGAGTGTACGCTGCAGTAGAAGAAAGGTGAACACAAGCCCGAGCCTCATCGTGACCAACAGCCACGTGTCGGGCGTCGTCGGTGGGTCTTCGGTGATTCGTTCCGGACAGCTGCCGGAGAGCTGCCAAACTAACAACTATAGCTAGGCTAGCAAGCATACGAAGCAATGTTCAAGAACCATCCTGGAATTTGATTGGTACAGCAGCAGCAGCAGCGATAGCTGCTCTCGGGCGGCAGCAGTGCTTAGTCTCAGTTTTGCTAGTAGATTGCCAGTAGATTGCTAGAAGGAATGACTTTACAATTATAACAACGATCGGCCGGTGTTATTTTCGGCATATGATTTCCGCTACTCCGAAGTGGCCTCTATTTTCTCCCTTTCCTCACCACTTTTTCTTCTTTCTCGTTATAAGCCATTCTCTCTCGCTTTAGATTCCCCCATGTTTCTCTACGAACAAAAACGGAGAGGACCGGAACGACAAGATCACGACAACCACTGATTTATGCTCCGGTCAACTGAACATATATTAATATATATATTTTTTATGAGACCGTCTTTTCCGGACGGCAAATTTATTTAAGTTCAATAACTCTTCATTGAGCTTGAAATTTCCATTATTACATAAATTCAAACAATTATAACTATTCAGGTAATTTTACAGAAAAGGCTATCGCCCGTGTCTAAATAATACGTAATATATATATATATATATATATATACATATATATATATATATATATATATTTATTTATATATATATATATATACATATCTATTATTTATATATATATATATATATATATATATATATATAATTTCGCGTGGTGTGTATGTCGTCAGATATAACGTTTCACGTTTTCAACCTTATTGTTTTGATTAGTAAAGAAACGGATGCAGACAAAAATGGGTCTCTACAATATTATGGCGATGCTGACCTTCTAGTGCTCAGCCGTATCAATGCACACGTACGTATAGGCGTATTAAAACGATCTGATACATATTTATAAAATATAATATTTATCTAATTTTTCAAACTGTTTTTGTTCCCTTCAAAATAGCTCCAGCCCGCTGCATTGCACTTGTGTCACCTTTTTTCCTTCGCTTCAAAACCTTTTTAAATGCGTCTTTTTGAATTGGGTTGCTCCTGCAATTTTGAATCCTCTCTTTAGTGTCGAAACGTCGTCTCTTAATTTTTTTATTCAGGGGACAGGCAAAGTGAAAAAAGAGGGTGCAGAAATACAGAAATCGTGTGCGCCAGTGCATTGTCTTGCCTGGACGAATCAAGAATTGTTTGCCCGGAATGCTGGCACGTGCTTGCGATGTATTTTTAAATTTTGCGGTAGTATTCGTTATTGCCCAGGTGGCAAATATTCTTGAAGGATGAGTCCCTTGTAGTCAAAAAGCAGTCAAGAGAGCCTTGGTGTCGGATCTGCTCTGTCTGATGTTTTCAATCGACCTTCTTCTTGGAAGATCACTGGGAGGACTGGACTTTAGTCTAGACATCGTAACCATATACCCATGGCTCGTCTTCTGTAGTCATTCTCTGGAACAATCCAGGGTTCTCTGCTACCGCCTGAGGGTTTAATTCGTACATTTCCCAACTGGTGTTCATGCTGGAAAGTTTTGGAACAAACACTTTTGGAGCGAACTTCGCGCCAATCTTCTGATGCGTATCAGATCGGTCAATATTGTTACAACTGTTTCAACCATAAGATATCTTAAATTCTTTAGCTATCTCCCTGATAGTATTTTGGTGACTGTGTGTACGATAACAACATTTTTTAATACGATCTTCTGTTATTAACGTTTCCAAACGAAGGTTATCTTCGGTTTTTTCACGTCCGTCGCGAAATCAAAGATATCACATATATGCAGTGTTTAGGAACACTGCTTGATTACTACAAGCAGCTCGTAACATTTCCACCTCTTTATGATTTGGTTTTTAACACAGAACTTGATGCGGATTCGTTACTCCTACATTTTCGCCTTCTTAAAAATCACCGAAGCTTGCTTTCTTTAATTCTCTAAACCAAACTTAAACAATCATCGATCGAGGCTTCGATCGATGAAATTAACTGGCTTGTGTGTAGCTGATGAATGGCGCTTTTAGACAAAAAAAAAACCGGAAGACATTGGTGGTTTTGGTTCGAACTTTCCAAGGCACCTTCGAATATATATGCTCGTATATATACTCTTATATATATAAAAAAAGTACGCCACCATAAGCAGCCGTCGTCGACGAAGACCTATCTACACAGCAAACAATTTGATTTTTTGAAAACCTATCACGATTTTTGCAGCAAGGACAGTAAAAAACTTTAGCGCAAAATTACTCATAGGGCAGAAGGTTTGTAGACCAGTTTCGTCGTGACACTTTTGACACGACAGACGATTGTGGCGCGAAATTCGAGCGATCAATTCCAATTTTAACGCTGCAGATGGGGTCTTTCTGCAGATCGGTAAGAAAAAGATGCTTTATTATAGTTGCGCGTATTTAGTACTGGTGAGAACAGAATAGGAATAGCACTCGCAAGCATATTTGGGATGAATAGCGACACAACTGTAAACAGCTGCTACAAAGAGTTGTAGTGTCTAACCACCCCCATGGCTGGCCGGCGACATTTACGAGTCCGCCATTCTCTCGTTCAAGCAACACACGTTCTTTGCCTGCCCGTTCCGCCAGTCTATTAGCTTTCCGCTCCTCGGCATCTACCCGTACCCTCCTGCGATCTAGCTGGCTTCCGTGACGCACCTATCCACGTGTAATGCGGCCGTCACGGCCTACTCGACTAGCAAGGCCTCCTAGAGGAGAAGCTTTCCTCTCACGTGTGGTATTGTTGCCTCCAGAATGAGCTGGCTCCTCAAGACCAGGCCCCGATCGTTGAGCTTGCACCTCACCACCAGACGACGGCACCGGCAACGGCTGCCGAATTCGTCGTCGGCAACGGCTGCTCCTTTGTGTTTATTGAACATCTTCGTTAGCTTCGTCACCATCCTGACGTAGTCGCCTCGCCGTCCTCCTCCTGTTCAGTGACTGGTGCCATTCCCTCTACGGTGTTGTTGTTGGCCGGTCTATGGATGGCAGAACCGGAGGTGGGGGTGGCAAGCCTGTGGCATTGTTGCACTGCGTTTTCATTCTTCCGGATCCTGTCGACTGCGTTACAGTGTCTCACCACCTGATCTAACTAACTGGTAAAGGTCGCCGGCCAGCCATGGGGGTGGTGGACACTACAAGAGTTACCTGTACCATTTTAATACGTAACACTTCCACACATCTAACATCTAAGGAGACAGAGATGCTGACAAGCAGCGACAGTTAGGGCCGAATCTTGCAGGAGTACTACTGTAAAGCAAGACCCGCTCCAATCTAAGAGAGCCTAAGCTGAAAACGAGGCCCAAGCCTGGAAGGAACTTACAAATGCGGTTTAACAAGCAAAGCAGGACTGGCAGACCACCCCTGCGGATATACCAGAGATGGCGCTGGACGAGGTGAAGGCCGCGCGGGAGAGGTTAGCCCCAGGCACTTCATGGACCCAAGCACGGGAGCACTCCCTGGACACATGGGCGCGCACGTGGTCCAACCCACCAGCTGGGGATACCAGAGGGGCCTGGACAAGAAGCCTAATCACAGACCTCATAACCTGGTATAAGCTCAAGGGAACACTTACATATCACTCCGTGCAAGTGCTCACAGGGCATGGACAATTCCAGTCGTACCTTTTCCGGATAGGCAAGGCGAATACAGATATCTGCGTTCTCTGCACCACAGGCGCACCCGACGACGCGGCGCACACCGTAGAGGACTGCGAGGCCCTTGCGGCCTACCGCACGGGCGCCTCCTATGTCCACAAAGGTAGCCTGACTACGACCATCGTGGCCAACATGCTCAAGTCGACAACGGACTGGCACGCTGGGATTCATTACTTAGACGGGCTTATGCGCGAAGAATTTCGCAAGGAAGATCGCCGCAGATCGCGATCCAACGCTAGGCCTCTAGTGTCCACTCCCGAGCAGGACCGACTCCCTGCTCGGGACATACTCGTAGACTAAGGAGAGGGTCGCAGCACGGGACTCCCCTCTTCTGGTCTCGAGGTAATGGTTCACAATTCCGAACCAGAAGAGGGTGGGAGAGGTGGCTTTAGTGGGTAGAACGCGCGGATTGGATCGAGTATTATACTCTTCCCCGGCGTTTAGTCCCACACTACCCTTCATTAACATCGGAGAGTGTGCGTAAAGCATTTTCACCTCTACCAAAAAAATGCCCCAGGCCCTGAGGGTGTACCTCCGTGAATAGCCACGATCCGCGGGCAGGTATCCCGAAATCGCCAAAATAATGGCGACTAAGGTGCTGTGAGACGGTTAGTTTCCTCGCAAATGAAATACGGCGTAGCTGTTCTTCATCCCCAACTCAGAAGGTGATATTGGGTAGTCAGACTATCGCCATCGGATAACTCAACGTGAAACTCAAAGCGAAGCAGTCTCTATTCGGTCCGGCCCACCGCACGGGTCTAAGAAGGCGCGATTCTTGCTAAGAGTTCCCAAGCGGATCCTTTCTTGTGAATGCACTTAATTCCGCCAACTGTAAAGTAAAAATGACAGCTCTCAAGCGGAAATATTGCAGCCTACCTGATATCGCTATACCTGCATGACAGAAGTCTTACAGCTCGAAAACAGAACAACGCAGTGACCATCGACGTTCCACACAGTTTAATTTTAGAGTCGGTTTTTCGGAATCTTTTGGGACACCCTCATAAATCTCCCTCATAAATCAAAGGCCTTCTACCTCACGGACAGGCAGCGCTGAACACTAAATTCCGATCAAGCGGGAAGTTAGATACCTAAGGTGCTCTTGGATACGGGCCTCGCGGGGTTGTCATGCTATAGGAATGTGGTGACCAAGGTGCAACGGGGCCTCTCACAAAAAAAAGCGAACTCTAAACGTAATAATGTAATAGGCATATGTTCTGACGTAAGGCCACAAAAACTATACTTACATATACATGATTGATTGTCTACATATCCGAGAATAGGCAGAGAGTGACCGTTAGAGGCGGGAATAAGAGTCGGCTGAACTTCTTTTGTGTAGACAGTTCAGACAGATCAGACAATACAGCAAACATGACAAACAGTTACTCTTGACTAGTTAGGAACAGGCAACAGTCTTTTAGAGTGGCGGCGTGATCTAGGGGACTAGTGCGCTAGTCACGGTTGTCATCTACCGGGGTGTCGCCCGGTTCGATCCCTGTTGTTGGTCGAATTTTCTTTGAAAGATGCTCATTGAGAATAGATGATAAACCATACCGCTGAGAGCCGTCAGCGGCCATGCTGCCACAAGAACTGTTGGGCAAACCCTAAATATCTTAACATGCCCGGCCCTCGGTGCATGGAAGGTATACCTCGGGTTAAGTGCCAAGCCCGTAGGGGACGGAGGACAGTCTAGAATTAGAGACAACTTCCTAAAAAAATGTTTTAATTCTAGCCTTTTGGATAAGGAGCTATTGATTTCAAGGACCAAGGTCAAGTGTTTGATATATAAAAAAAAAACAGCAACGTAACGTGCTCTAGCTGTCGTAGCACGCACTCGGTGCCCTCTAATATAAGTCAGAAAGTTAAGGACAGGTGGAATATAATCAGTGCCATCTGACGAGCATCTCTACCTGTTTAAATACCTTTAACCAGTTTCTGATGTTAAGTGAGTAGGCGAGTGTGACTGTTACGTGATTACGGTTTGGGGCCGGAAAGTTTGCTACGCTTTGATTTATTAATATGACCAACATACTTGTAAGCAACCGTCGGATGAATTCGACTTAACATAAGGCCGCACTCTGGCATGAGCTCAGACCCGTCTTTACGCGCTAACCGATGCGTGACAACCTTGGATCCGTGTGCGTCACGCGAGACGAAAGTAAGCACCAGTAGCCCTTCTCTTTGCTTGTTTTCTATTCTGTTAAGACAACAGAATAGAAAACAAGCAAAAGAGAAGGGGTGTCATTATACTTGCAATGCCTTACGCTCTTGGCGTATACTCTGAGAAGTCAATGTACCACATCAGTGTACAACAAAGCGTCTCTCTCTCTCTCTCACGATCCACCGGGAAGTGTGTTCGCATCGTCGCTTTTAAAATGCTTTCGTACACCCAACGCAAATGCTAGAAGTGCACATTTGTGTGACATATGAGACACAACATACACTACTTCAAAGACGTATCGTCAACGTAACTATATATGTATATATATATTGCTATGCTACCCCTTGAGTGGAAGAGAAGGGTTCAAATCCCTTTGATCCTTTGGTTTCCTGTTACAGTCTAGAGGTAGACGTCTGTGTAATCATATTAGCATTGCCTGAATTTGCTTAGACACGGCTTAAATTTGCGCAGAACACGTCACGCACGTTCTAAAATGCGCAGAATGGAATTCTTGGGCGTTAACCGTACGAATCGATCTATGTACACCGTGCAATTTATGTTATATATATAACCTAAAATGCAAGATATATATATATATATATATATCTTGCATTTTACGTTTAGGCTGCTAATGAGCTGGAAACGTGCTGGCTGCTGACAATAAATAACTGTGCTGTGGCAGAGATATAAGAGAGGCTACCCAAGCATTCATTTTCTTACGCTCTGTACGACGACGGCTTTGTTCTACAGCCTAAATAGCTTTTGACTTCAGTAAGCGTAGCCGCAATCGATTTGTGAATGATAACCCGCAACATGCGGGCGACCATGTATCGTCATAAAAAAAGGTCTCGCCTCGATAAATAAACACCGTCCAAAGGTTAAAGGTCTTGCGGTATGTGAATTGATTCACTTACATTAGGCGAATTACCTTCTTCACAAGTCTTCTTCGTTTGGAAGTCATGTGTCTATTCTTTCCGCAATAAAACAGCCCATGTCAGTGCGCACCCCTTGGAAACCGCGACTTCGATTTGAAAGTTCTGCCCACCGCTTCGTGCGATAACGAGATAGCCTAGCATATGCTGAGGAAGACTAGTCTAGCCACCCTTAACAAAGTGAAAGTAGCGTTTCTGAAACCTATACTAGGCGTAAATATATTCCTGAAACAGGCCGGCTTATCTAGGCATGTACATTCTACTATCCGTGCAGAACCTAGAGGTGCTACATACTTTAGTGTGAGAATGAATATGGACATTAATACAAAGGAGCCTAGCCAAGATTTTGCGGCTAGTTTAGATGCTAAAATACAAGTTTGTTTTTGTCTGAATTTGTCGAATCTTTATTGAGATTTTGATGTAGTTTCTAGCAAATTATATGCATTTCGTGCGGCAGTGTATCCATGCATCAAAGTACACCTTTAAATCGCGTTTTTCGACTTGTTCCAGCTTCACCTTGACGGCTTCATGTATCATAACTTGCATGAGCCAAATCGTCTGCCTTTCAAAAACATGTTCGCTATTGGAAAGGTGATGAAATTGCACAATGCCAATTTACGTGCCTGATAAGCTGCGTGCTTCACTAGTTTAATTCTAGATGCGGCATCCAAGCCTCAGCAGTTTTAGTCATGTGAGCGCGTTGTCGAGGTAAAGGAACATTCGCCTAAGAGACGCCTTGGGCGCATTGAAAACTTAGCAAGGGCATTCTGCAGTAGACTAATTGTTCGTCACTGTACCACCTTATTGCAGTTCGACCTACCTAACCTTAGCCACAGCTTTATTCCTGAAGAGGAAGGTGACGATCATCATTCATCTTGGCAACCGTTAGCCCTTTACGTTTGCGGTCGCAGCGCTTTAATGCCCGACCACTGCGAACTCTAAGACCTGAGCAGAGAGCCATAAAAAGTACCTAGTCTCAAAATGTGACTAGTTTCGAGAGCAAAAAAGTCTTCTCTACGGTTTTCGTCAAAGTTGTCAAAAAATCTCACATTACAGATCATGAAGTACTCATCGAGGGTTTTTTGCTAAGCCCAAGAAGGATGCGTGAAGGATTCGTGAAATATTTTTTGGAAGGACAAGGCATTCAGATATAAAGTTGCCTCTAGCGATGCATATGCTATGCATATGTTTTGTTTTCGTCAACTGCAGATTTCACACAGGTCAAATGTTCCTTCTCCGTTGCAGTTCTTGGACACCCTTGACGAGATTTGCGGTACAGACTGAAATAAGCAATTCAATTTTTTTTCTGTCATCCATACACGCTCCTTAGGAATAGAGCTTCATCTTCAACGGTCGATCTCGAAACACAGTCTAATGCACTTAATCAACGCTGGAAGTTTTACCAACTGACTGTACCAGCCCAAAATGTTAGTACGGCTGGTGTGCCACCGACGTGGTTGTGTTCGCTACATTTTTGCTACACCGTCGTTTGTGGAGAATCGACTCGAGATGCTTACCTAAATATGAACAAAAGATGGCGGCGCCAATGGGTTGTTCTACCATGTATAATAACTCACACTCGACTACGCGGAAGAATGCAAACACTTTCTTGGACCTATACCGATGTATAGCTAGCTTCATCGTCACATTCAGTCTGCTTCCTTATTCCATGTATAGCGAATGCGACATCTCGCCCACTTGCTCGCTCATCACGAAACCCTTAAAGCCATACATATTGCTTGGTCGACTGGACCACCTGCAGGTAGCCAAGCTTGACTATGTCCAGTACGGGACACACGATATTTGCATGCATTCGCGAGCTGATTGTTTGATATGATGACAATGCTGCTGCTACTGCTGACGTTGTTGTTGTTGTTGTTGCTGTTGTTGTTGTTGTTGGTATGTGTGCGTTGGCGTCGTCCACGTTGTGACAATATGTCTACTGTTCGGACAGCGACAGCGTATAATATGCAGGCAGACGCGATCGCGCTGTCCGTCCATCTCGCAGGACTCACTTCTGATTGAGGCGGCAGGCCTGTGAGCCTGCTTCTCTCCTGCTCTCCTTCCTCTCGAGACAAGCCGCCACGACGACATATGAGTCCCTAAGCCCCGTCGTTCAGCGCCGAGTCGGCGTTGATACCTGTGCGTCTATTGGTAGCGAATGACGTCAGCGCCGAGTTGAGATATGCGTTATTGCCTGATGCCTGACGACAACGACGACAGAGAGGCAGGCTCGTATCGCCGCCTCTTCGGTATGAATCGTGTTTCTGGTTGTTGTTGTTGTTGTTGTTGTTGTTGCTACGTGATGTTGTTGTGTTGTTGCTACGTGATGTTGTTGTGGTTGTTGCTGTTGTTGTTGTTGCTGCTACGTGTTGTTCTTTTCTGCTGTTGTAGTAGGGGTTATTTCAGGTTGTACTACTAGCCAATCATGGCTGTTTTTGCTGCTGTTGATGCTCTTGTCGTTATGTTGCTGCTACTGTTGTTGTTGTTGTTGTTGTTGTTGCTGCTGTTGTTTTTGTTGTTGTTGTTGTTTTTGTTGTTGTTTTTGTTGTTTTGTTGTTGTTGTTGTTGCATGGCCTATCCTTCTTAATGTTAACGTCATCGTTGTTGGGACGTGTAGTATTGTTGAACGTGCATTTGCGGTTGTGATCCTAAGACCTGCCTACCTGTCTAGTGTTTGATTGCTACTAAGAATGATGTTAGAAGTTATGTCGCTGTTGTTGTTGTTGTTCTTGTCGTTATTACGGTGGTAGTGGTGGTAGAAGTGCTGATGCAACTAACATAAGCGGCGGCGTTGCCAATTCAGTCGCGTCTAGTTTGTCCGGATTTTACAGATTTGCTCTAGATCATCTATGTAGATGACCACCTACAGTAGAAGGTCCACTACCTCCGCCCACGAGAGCTAAGAACGCCATAGTGAAGGTCCGCACACACACACACAGATGTTACCAGAGCACTGACAACCATGACAGTGATGTGCCTAACATGCTGTGCGCCGCTGAATTGTGGAAACCATTGTCATCCTTAGTCTTGATCGGCGCTCGAGACTGGTTGGTTGGTAGTCCTCTTCGAGATCTTGCACGCTGGTCCGCCCATCGATTGACGATGGCCCAGCGATGCCGCTAAGGGACACGCATGCAGGTAGAGGAATAGCCGATACTATTATTAGGCATATAGTCCACCGTATTTCCGTATTAAAAAAATACGTTGGTAGACGGCAAGGTGGGCTATACACACATATATATATATATATATATATTTGGAGACAATTGTCCACTCCAAAGTGCTAACATAGCAAAGTTATATAAATAAATCAAATTGTTGTAATATATATATATATATATATATATATATATAGGGACTCTTTTAAACGAGCGCGGCTTGACTCAGTCGTTGTGCGTTGTATCGTTGTGGTGATCTTGTGGACGCGTTGGCCAATTTATGGCCTGTCATGTAGGCCGACGAGCACGTCACTTTGCCTTAGCTGACACTATTAGCTGGACACTAAGCGCACCGCCGGCTTTCCGTGTACACTGGAACCCCCTAGGTCTATCTAGGGACGACGGAAAGCGACCGGCTGACGGTCCCACTCTGATCCCCATTGGGCGTAGCCGCATGTTTGTGTGGGTTGCAACTGTGACCGACTTATTAACCCTTTCGATGTGCAGGTGCGGGCCAAGCAGGTCATGCCTCCAGGTTAGCAGAGGCAAAAAATGCAGATGATACTCCGGCGTTAAGTATTCGCACAAATTCGTTGTCCGTTGGCGTTCGAGACTATGGGAGACTCAAACCCCCATTGCACTCAAGCGGATTTAGCGCGTGGCTAAAAGCTTTAACCTTTCGTCGGGAGACTCGAGAGCATCCGATTCCTACGTCAGAGACTACTGCTCGAAATTCATCGAGGAAATGCAGCATCTGTTAGAGGCACATTATTGAACTGGGCTAGTCCTAGGTTGGAGAATCCGTGACCACACGTTCGCGCGGAGTCAATTATTCACTTCAAAGTGCTACCTGACACGTCCTTAGTTTTATACAGAAAGGAAGTGCAAGTAACATATATATATATATATATATATATATACATATATATAGCGAAAGCGAAATACTATATAACTGACGAGAAGAATAATTTTGACAATAGGAGACTGAGAAACTCTTACAAGCGATATGTGTAAATGTATCGAGTAGAATAAAAGCTCGTTTAATCACGAAATAAAAGCTGAGAAACGATAGATTGGAGGAGAGACATGCGCAATCGCCGGATGTGAATATTTCTGGGTACGTGTCAGGCGTACATATTATTGATATATATTGTGTTCCGTTCCTGTAACACATCCTGGCACACACACAGTTTGGCTTTTGCGATTGTTCGGACGCACTTCAATAAAGTGATCAATAAGGTTTACACTCACAAGTTGAACTAGGACCCGTTTGTCATTATTCATGAGTATGCCCACTAAGAGCGGTAAAGCAATGTCGTTCGCTTCTAGGCCGGATTTTACAAGCTCCTTTAAGAATTCTTCTTTGCACACCTTCAATCAAATCTACGTATCTACTCAACTGTGAATGACATACAGGTGAACAGTATATAAGCTTGGGCCACACAACCGATTTAAATGATAAAATTTACAACGTTGGGTTCTTAACAATAAGCCAGTAAAACAACATATTCACAAGTATAGATACTGCTTTGACTAGTTCTTTGATAAGGACGAAGAAAGTGAGGTGGTCCGTCGAGACTAATACTGTACGATCCCACCTCACATTTACAGCTAGCAGCGTTGACCCATAGAGTAAGTAGTTGAGCTCTCGAAGAAGCTAGGTTTTAAAACGAGACACTTATGAACGAAAAGCTGCTCATCGCACATGTCAATATCACCAGCGGCTGACATTGCCCACAACAATAGAACAAAGTTGTGTACAAAAGCAGAGAGACGCAGTTTCCCAGTTCCAGCGGCGCGCCAATCAGTATACACACATGACATCGTGTGTAGGAAATTTCCAATCTCCTTATTGTTCGAGTAGCTTCATGTTCGTTCCGTTTATCGTATTGTACTTCACTTGTGATATGCGTGCTACGCAAACAACCACACGGGGAACGGAGCGAGGGAGAGGATTATGCCCAATGGGAGATTGGAAACCTTTCTCAGGCGTTGTATTGTATGTATTGTATATGCACAAAAATTAGAGGTTCCCAATCTTCTTCTATTGTTGATGACCCTCCTCGAAGTGCTTCTCGTGATACCACTTCACGTACTCACATATCGTAAATTGCGTGCATGTGAGGATGAATGACATACTCACGTTGTCGACAGTGTCTCGTTTCAAGCTTCCGTCTTTCTTGCTTACCTGCGTGGTCCTTTTATGTATCGCTATTGTTTTCTCTTGCTTTGTCTTTCTCCCTCTCGTTTTCCACGTAGTCCTCTTTTGTGCTCTTCCATGAGAGAAGAATGAATAAATTGTCTTTGTCTTCCTCCGAATAAAGAAAGTGGATGATCGTTGCTTAGCAAAGTTGAGAAGTACATAATGCACTATGCGTAAGTTTGGCGCTTGCCATCGATGAGCATGCACTTAGCGTAGGTATGCCGCCGGTATCAATAACTCGACATCAAAACATCTTTTTATCTAGCCACTCACCGGTTGTGGCATTGCTTCGCGGCAACACTTCGAGTCCGATGACGAACTTAAGGAACTGTCCTGTCTCCGGCATCCGGTATTTGTTGTCGGCGGATACCGTTGGCTGGCTAGTTAGGTGCTCGGTCGAAACTCGATGAACTCCGCAAAGGACAATACCGTCGACGTTCACTGTGTTCGTATCAGACTGACAACACGTATGCCGAGGGTCTTACATAGGTCCCCGGAACCTAGCTTGCATCTGGAGGCATCTCCGGCGCCGACAATTGATCTGTCACTGTTTTATGTTTATGATAGCACACCGATTCTTAACCCAGATAGCCTTAAACTTATTCGCTATTCTATAACTTCGTTTCACTGAGTAGCCAGAGTCTTCTGGCTTACATGCGGCGGCTCCGCTAAGGTTCGGAGTATTTAGTCGTCGGACTAGCAGACACAACCACTATTTTTCATTTAGTTTTCACTTGGCAAGGGCTATTTTTCACTTTGTTTTCACTCGGTAGGTATTAGAACACATGTTTTTGACCAAACAGGTCTACAATAGTATTCATGATAACACTAACTATTTGTTGCAATAATAGTATTTCTCTCTTTTAGTATTGACTATACTACGATTCCTTTGAATTAGAATATAAAACCGCAATACACTAAAAGCTAACGTATTGCTCTACAAAACCGTTGCCACGAAAGAATTGTATTTAAAGATTAAGGAGCGAATAAGCTCAGAGTTGAAAACATCTGACCTTAGAACTAAATTGGGCCATTGCCGTATGGCGTTAAAAAAATACATTCTGGGATGACTCTCAGCCAAGATTTACCGTCCATGGGACAGCTTTTCGCATTGCTTCATAGGCGGACCCCCTTCAATAAAATGTGCAACGGTGGGGCTCGAATGCACCAGGCCACCGGGTTCGACATGGCGCTAAGCTTTGCGATTCGTCGTGTAAAAAGCGTTCAGCTTTCGAGTTAAACGCAATCAATGTACCAGACTATCAAAAACCGGTTATATTTGATTGTCTGGTACATTATAGACATTGAGTTGCGCAAGATACATTAGGAGCGCGTGCCGTTCTTACGTTAGCCACAACGTAACTCTACTCAGTGAGTGAGACAGGGGAAATGGACAGATATATATGTATATATATTAAAGGTCGATCTTTGGCACATGATTACACGTTGCTTTCAATCTACTACCTACTCTACCATCACATAGCGGAGGTTCAACGCCGATTCATTTGGTTCATCGGCCGATGCGATATCGGGCGGCACTTTTCTATCCGTGGAACCGATTTCAACTTATTGTGATAATGCCTGAGGAAACGCTACGGACATTGAGGCATGGTGGTCATTTTTGTCGCTGCAGCCGATGCCGATTCTGTAGTTAAGTGCAATGCGAAGCGAACGTATAGCCAACCTATAATCAGATTGTCCTCATGATATTAGCGAGGAAGATGACTTTTTCTTCGATTAAACACGACAGAGGTAATGGATTACTTCCAAGCAGAATCGTCAAAATCGGCGTTGGATCGGTTTGTGATAAGTGTGTAAGCGCTGATTAAAAGCCGCTGATCTAAATTCCCTATATATATATATATATATATATATATATATATATATATATATATATATATAGAGCGCATCGTTAAGTAGTATTTTAAACATTTAGTACATTAAATCTTAAAAACTGTGCCATCAAAGATTTCTGGTTTGTTTTTAAAAGCACCATTAGTGTGTTACTTATTGAGTTTGATTCACAGAAGTGAAGAACTCGAGGTTTGGCGATTCTTAATTAAAATAGAGGAGCAACGAATTTGCATCAAGTTACGTGTCAACAGCCAAATCATATGTTCTAAGATGCTAGAAATGTTACGAACTGCTCGTGGTGATCAAGCAGTGCCCCAAAACATAGTGTATAAGTAGTACCGTCTACCGATTTTACGATGGACGAGAAGAGACTTAAGAAGACCCCCGTTCTAGCAGGCTTTCGACGTCAATAGCAGATCAAATCGTACTCGCCGACTTGTTATCAAGGCGATAGCTGACGAACAGATATAAATGTATATATATATTAACAGCGATTTCCCGACTTCGATTGTCGTCAAAACCATACCTTGTAATAAAAATAGCAAAGATCAAATAGGCGATCGACGGCTGATGCGGGATTCGCTCACACAAAAATCAATTTCGAAAGCGTGCCAGCAAATCATACAAGTAACTATTCAGAAAATAAAGAATGGACACGGATACCGGAACTTCGAAATAGCCGCGCGAACAAAGCAATCTCATACACCGCGCAGTAAATGAGGAAAACAGGGATTGCCTTTTTTAAAGAGACGAAAATGTTTTTACGCACGCCCGCTGAAACGGTAGGAAGAAGGGTGATCCAGGTGCTAGCCTCCAAAGAATGTGTTACAAATTTTAAAGATCGGCTAATTCGGAACGGAAAAGTGACCGCCCAGGTCCTGTCCTGTCACGGCGACTTCCAGTCTTACCAGGTCAAAATTGGAAAGGCTCCTGGCCTCGGGTGCGTCTACTGCAGCGATAAACTCACGGACACCCTCGAACACAAGAGTCCGAGGTGTCCAGCATGGGCGGAGCAGTGCGCTTCTAAAACGTTTGCACCTTGTGGAGGTGAAAAAAGATCAACACCACCCACACTGGAAGTAGACCTACCCAGCATCTGCAAGCGATTGCAGGAGGGAGTCTCTACAACCGTCGCGTATGTGACAAACATTGATACCTTAGAATTGAATAGCGTTATGTCGCGAAAGTGTTCACGTGTCCGCTATGCCCTCGTAGTGTATTCTTGCAGCGCATCTCGTGCGTTGCTATTCGACATTCTAAACTGTAAACGCCGGCAAAGGCCGGCAATCGATATATTATTATTATTTTTGGTGTTTCCCTACAATTGCGGGATCTAAACGTGTGGCCGCCTAGGCTCACCCCCGCTCCTCAATCCATGGAGCCGATGACAGCGGCGGCGTTTCCCCTACACACTGCGAGCGAGAGTTGCTGACGTAGAAACTCACCCTCGCGCTGGTCGCCCGTGTTATCACTTATTTTGATACCTAGGTCTTTGAGGAAGATACTTGTGTTTTTGCTGATTGGACCCATCGTTTCCATGGCGACGGGTACGAAGTGGTATCTTTTCTCTAGGTCAGAGTATTTGCGCTTTTTTGCGATCTCAGCATGTTCGGCAACCCACCCTGACCGGGTAGCGCTATGCATCAAGTATGACGGAGCCACTGTACATGATACCGTGGCATCCCATACTAGACATTTGCCCTTAGACCATGGCGGAATGGTGACGCCGTCGGGTCTTTTGTCGTCTTCGAAGCCCAACCTGGGCTCTAGGAATTATTATTATTATTAGTGAGTGATATTGTCTGACGTTTGTTGCTGGTTGACGCTGGTTGTTTGCGAAGCGGTTGTGGAGTTCACTGCAGTATGCTTGCGTGTCGCTACTGCCCTTTCCCGCTTTGTGGTCCGCTGTCACCACATGGAACGTTCTGATTCTATTTGGTGTAGTCGGTCACAAAGAAGCCCGACCTTGAGGCCCGATATGAGCGATCCGACGACGACGATGACGACGACGCCCACTGACAAAGGTCAAATGAATGATCGAACAATGCCCTCTGAGTGTGTGCTTGTTTGTGTGTATGCGGTATGGAAGCGTCCCCGTTTTGAGAGACGACACTCTCGAAAAGAGTCTTTGTCTGTTTCTCTCGCGCTGGGACGCGCACACGCCTTCAAAAATCATCATTGGCCAATAGATGAGACGTCGTCGCCAGGTACATCGTATAGGCTTTCTTTCACGGTTCTTTCATCTATGAGTGATTAGACTAATCGTATCTAAAAAGTTACTAAAAGTGGTCATCATTACCATCAGCGCGCATTCCGGGTTGTTTGTTTTACATTTCGAGGCTGCACTCACATTTAAAATTCGTTCTCCTTCCGCTAATGTATCGCCGCGATACTTCTGCTCACCAGAGGCTGCTGCTTCGTTCATACGCAATGTTAGCACAACACGTATGGCTTTATGGGAACTGTACTGCTATACTCTGCCCGTTGAGGTCGTGGTGGTCGGTGATGACCCGGCATCTACGGGTTATTGATTTCGGCAGCCTCTATACAATTTTAGCCTGCGCAGCCTATGGTTAAAGCGAGGAAACGTCGCAAATTCGACCTACAAGCAGCATGAGGCTGCTTGCATGGTACTGGAGTGACATACAGATATTTTATTATAATTCTAATAATATACTTCGCCAAGAGCATGAAAGCCTGCCTAGCCGGCAAAACTTCATTAAGTTCAGCTACGCCTTTGTTATCAAGGGGTTCACATAAATCATTCACCATATCATTGGTAGTTACAAGGTATCTGCACGGGTTATAGTTGAGTGTTCTAACTAAGTAGGTAATTTACACGTTCCTGCAGTGATTGTGTGTCGATTTACGCGCATCGTGTCAAGTGGTAGCGATCGATGTCACATTCTCCACAAAATTTACACACACATTCGTCAATTTCGTAACACGCTCCTTTCATACATATATAATGCTGATAACCATTATATATGTATGAAAGGTTCACATAAAAAAAAACGTTTTTGCGCAACAGCCTGCTCAGCGTGTACTATTTCAACGTTGATTTTTTAAACTGATTGTCACTGTTTTGGCATTTAGAATTTTACAATCGGTCAATTCACCTGCAGTAAGGTTTTGGTCAAACTTAATACTAAGATCGACACAACTTCAAACTTAAACACCCTTTAGTCAAGTCTGAAAAAAACGGATATGTATGCATCAAGCCTCACATTCTAAGACGTAGCAAGCATTGGTAAGCCGCTTCAAGATTCCACTCAGTCTAAGATCGTACTTCACAGAATAATTTTGGTAGTTGAAATATTGTATCTGCTGGCCGAATTTGTACTCTCAGATTCAATCGCTTACACTCAGATATTTCTACCTTGAAAAGCTTCATTTGTACGTCTGTACTTTATTTTGGCAGGGACGGGTAATATCCGTGCGGATGGAATGGAGACAGCCCACTCACAGTAAAATAAAAACACATTGCCATCATGGACGGCCGTCGCGACCTGGGTCCAGAATTTGACCGAAGAACAACCGTTATACAATTCGTGCCGGACCGATCGACCAGCCGAAATCGTCAACATCACTGGATTTAAAAGAGCAACGGTCTACGACATTGTCCGACGCTACATAGATGCAGAAGAGACAGGGCTAGGTGGTGCAACACCTGGCAGGAAGATTCACAACCGTCGACGAAAAGTGAGGACGCCAAAAATGATCAAAATAATGCTAAACTGCGTTTTTAAGGATCCAAGTCTATTGATGCGCCGTTTAGCGATAAAATTCAATATGAGTGTCCGTTCTATGCGTCGTATTATCAACGAGGAACTGCGGTACAGGTCTTACACGTTCAAAATAAGACAGATGTTGTCTCAGGCTGCGAAAAACAAGAGGACGACTTGCTGCCATCTCATCCTCACGTTTTTGAGACACGAAACGGCAGGACATCTTCGATTCTTCTCCGATAAAAAATCTTCACCATTGACCGAAAACATAACCTGAAAATTACCTCGCAGAGATGGTTCGCAAAGAACCCTGAGGATGTACCAATCGTGCGATAGAACCAAACATCCTGCCAGTGTGCACGTCCTAAGTGTTGTGTCAAATGAAGGAGACGCGATGCCCCCACACTTTTTAAGAGACACGAAACCGTAACAAAAGAAGTGTATTTACGTGTTCTGCGAAGGGTAGTAAAACCGTGGATTGATAGAGTGTTCTATGGAAGACAATATGTCTTTCAACAAGACGGCGCTCTCGCCCACACCAGCAACCTCGTCCAGGATTGGCTGCGAGGCAACACGACGACGTCCTGTGACAAGACGATGTGGCCCCTAGCAGTCCAGACTTGAATCTTCTGAACTTCAATGTATAAGGCGTTGTTGAGAGAGAGAGAAAAGTCTAACAAGTCTTAGCATGCAAACACAGAAGCGCTACGCAGAGCCATTGTCAAATCGTTCAAGAATCTCAATCCGCTAACTTTGAAGAAGGCGTGTTTGCGCTTTCGCGCCAGAATTGAACGCGTAATTGCTGCTGATGGTGACTACATTGAATACAAATGTTCCTCAGGAGTGTCCCTAACGGCACGTAAAAAAATATCACGGAAATATCGGTTTTACTTTTGATATAAATTGCAAAACGGGCGATGACGTTTAGTCTGGATTTAGTCCTGTAATATTCGTTGCATTGTACACACACATATATATATATATATATATATATATATATATTTCCTTTATCTTTTATTATTATGGTTTATTAACACCCAGGTTGGGTAAAATTATAATTTTATACATCAGACAGAACTAGTGCTTCCTTCACGTCATTGGGTCTTCTCTCATCTTGCTAGTTCAGCAATTGACGGAACTGCTGGACATGCTGCGGCGTGGTATCTATCGCACTGGGCAGAGCACCTCGTGCACCTGCAACACTCCTGAGGAATGTGGAATGCTTCTGTGCTGCATAACACGTGATGACCCCCGTGGGCTGCAAACGCCGTAGTTAAATGTCTGCCCTTGTATCCGGCTGCTCGCCAGGCCGTTCTTGTCATCGCTACCGTTTTATAAATTCCTAAATCTATTTCCTATAATTTTTCCATCTACTTCAAAGTATAGGCTTCAAACGCTCTCGTCCTAGGTAAACCCCATCGAAGTTGTAATTCCTGTGTCATTAAAGACCCCCCTCCAAGATATGAACTATTCTGTTCCTACAAGAATTGGATAACCCCATAACCCGTTTCATAAAGAAAAATCTGGCACAATCTAGTAACTGCAATTCTGCTTCTCCCAGGTTTTCCCATATAAGTGATATACTGAATGTTGCTATTGGTTTTATTTTAATTTTAAAAAGGACAGACGCGGTATGTATTGACAACGTCTGCGGGTTCTTGATTGCTGCTGCTGCTCGAATTGCTTTTCCCACTCTGCTTTCTATATGCTTTCGGAAACTGCTACCATTCGACGTTATAGTGACTCCCAGATAAGTAAATTTATTTACGAAATGTATCTCATTGCCCCTGGCTCGAAGAACGTCGTATTTTGCTAATCGACCCCTCGTCGAAACTTAACTGCTACTGTCTTTTAGTTTATGCTGAGCCCTATCTCGTCCATATAATCAATTATTCGTTCCAGTCCCTGTTTTACCCTAAATATACTCCTACCATAGATCGCAATTTCATCTGCGCACATTAAAGTACTTGCCCACTTTAGAGTCCATCCCTGTCTCACCCGGTTAGGTAGCCCTCCCAAAAGTACCGAAAAAAAGCAACGGACTAAGTCCGTCACCTTGAGCCACGCCTGTAGTTTCCTTTATTCTTCCCACGATCCCTATACCGTTGTCAATGCATACTATGCTTTTCCTTTATCTTTTGAAGGTAATTAACTAAGTGTTCATTACAATACTCTAGTGTCGTGTACAAAGCCACAAAGGCGTTTCCTTGTTAATGACCACATATCGGCTGCCTTTGAAGGTGGCGATCGACAAGTGCTTGCAGGTGACTTACTGCACTCACCAGTATCGACTTCAAAGGCCTAAGGAAGTCGGTGAAGACCGATATGCGACAATGCTTAGGCAGTGTCCAGCGACAGCTTAGGGCGGCGGGCATACAAAAGAGCAAGAGAACCTCGTTTGATTTGTTTCAACTAGTCCGTTCTATCAAAGAGATCAAAGTATCGAATCTTCTCATCCTCGTGGAATCCTGTGAGTGGGTCGCTCATAGCTGCGGTAATGCGCACAAACATAAATATGTTAGCATATATATATATATATATATATATATATATATATGTTGTTACACACAGGACAATATATATATATGTTGTCCTGTGTGTAACAACATATATACAAGAAGAGGACTTTCTAGACACATGTCCGCCAGACACCCCGGCGCCGGGGGCATAGAAGTAGCGCCAACCACTGGCACATTGGCCGCCTCGGAGGAACTCGTCGGACACATTCAGAATACCATGCGACATGCAAGGCTAGTCCGGGTGTTGCCCAAGGCTGTCAGGGCGTCCGTCGCAGACGAGTTCACGAAAGTGTTATTGAAGGTCGCCTTAAACAACGACATTGAGAACATCGTACACCCTGAAACTAGGACGACTACCAGGAGAGGCCCTGAATATGAGATCTGTAGACGCGCCATAGTCAAGCTCTCCGAAGGAAACGTCACTGGCGCCGCCAGGCTCATTAGCTCTACGGATACATTTATATGTCAGTCCGAAAGTCTTGAATCTCTTCGAGACAAACATCCGCAAGCCCCCTCGGACCTTTGCTTGCCATCTCGTCCCCCGACTATGCTGCCATCCACTACCTCTAGCGACGAAGTGCGCCTGGCCGTGAGATTCTTTCCTAGGAGCTCTGCAGCTGGTCTTGACTTCCTTAGGCCTCGACTTCTTCAGGACCTCCTGTCCGCTGTCTTAGGATCCGTCGCCGATAAACTGGCAGATGCATTGGCAAAGGTTTTAGACATTCTTCGGTGGGGATTACCCCCTTTAGCCCTTCAACCTATTATATTTGGGGCACGACTATTTGCTCTCAAGAAGAAAGACGGCTCTGTCCGCCCGATAGCATGCTTGTCCACACTCCGAAGGTTGGTTTCAAAAATAGGGTGCGCTGCCAACAAAGCTGAAATATTATCGGCAATTGGTCACCATCAGCTGGGTTTTGCCACTACTGGCGGTAAAGAGATCGGAGTTCACATCTCTCGTGCATTTATAAACTCCCGCAGTGGCCCGACTGTTCTGGTGAAGCTAATTTCACAAATGTCTCTAATAGCGTCAGAAGAGACCACTTGCTAAACGCGGTGAAATGCTACGCCCCGCAAATGTTTTACCAGGTTCATGCGGCTTATGCTCAACCGTCGCACTTGGTTCTGCCGCAAGCGACTATATCTTCGCAGTCGGGCCTCCAACAAGGAGACCCTTTAGGTCCACCGCTGTTCTGCCTGTGCGTAAAAGACTTGATCGACTCCCTACAATGTCCTCTAAATGCCTGGTACCTAGACGATGGTATGCTTGGGGGTGACCTAGCTACGGTAGTCGGTGATATCCACAGAGTCCTGGATTTTGAGAGGGTGAGTGGTCTATTCCTAAACCCTGGAAAATGCGAGGTCTACATTACGGGCCCCGAGGATATGATCTCGCCGGATATATCGGATCTATGCCATCTCCTTCCCGGTTGCAAGGTAGTCCAGAAGAGTGACATTGAGCTCCTCGGGGTTCCTCTCTGCCAAGAGGGGCTACCTGGGGCTCTAGACGCGTGGAGAGAAAAGCTTGAAGTAGCCGCCAGCCGTCTTCCATCGCTGGGATCTCATCGCGGAATGTACCTACTGAGATCGTGCTTTTCGGCGGCCCGGATAACTCATTTACTTAGAGGGGCTAATTGTTTTGACTTGACCGAGAACCTTCGAGCTTTTAACGAGTGGACCTTGAAGACACTGGAACTGCTTCTGAACGTACGCCTCTCACCCGATGCAAGCTTGCAGGCTCTGCTTCCCATTCCTTCGGTGGACTGGGAATGCCAGACGCACTAGCGTTGGGTGGGCCTGCCATCGTCGCATCTATGTTCCAGGCATTAGAAAAGGCCAAACAGTTACTGGACGATAAAGGTCAAAGTGTATACGATCACACTTTGGCAGGCTTACTTAAGAGATTAGCCTCTCTGTGCGGTGCCATACCCACTGACACCCTTTCCCAGAAAGGCTGGTCGACCCCACTGCTGAGAAGACGTTTACGCATCTCCTTGAGCAAGCTCTCACTACGACTGACAAGGCCATGCTACGGGCGGTCTCCCAAAAAGCGCCGGGGCCTGGTTACAGGCTCTCCCCAGTGCTCAGTTAGGCACTCTATTAGACGACGAGACTGTTCGGATTAGTGCGGGGCTACGCCTGGGGACAGCTCTCGTAATCCCCCACCAATGTAGATGCGGCGATGAAGTGGGGCCACAGGCACACCATGGCCTCTTGTGTGCCTTAAGCTCAGGTCGTCGAGCCCGACACGCCGCACTAAACGAGACATTTAGCCGAGCTTTAAGGTCAGCCGGCTGTCCTTGCATTCTCGAGCCTCCTGGCCTCTTCAGGAATGATGGAAAGCGACCGGACGGGCTGACACTAACTTCATTCAATGTGAATATACAGACAAAAAAAAAAAAAAAATATATATATATATATACAATAAATATATATATATATATATATATATATATATATATATATATATATATATATATATATATATATATATATATATATATATATATATATATATATATATATACAATAATATATATATATATATATATATATATTATATGATTATATCTGTAATACTAATGCAAATCGTCAGAGATAAATTTATAAAGGGTGCCATTATAAGTGAATCAGCTGTTTGGTAGAGACTAGACATACCGTTGTGTTCGGATTTAAACTTTCTTCTTTAGTCCGATACTACAATGCTGGCTACAAGAAAGCAGACGGTCACATTGAAAACAGTGTGCAAAACAATAGAGTCCTTGGGTATCCACTTAACTAACTCTTACGTTCATCAACTTGAAAAAGTGGTATTACGGTTAACGTCCATACAATACAGCTTCCAGGGATTATTTTTATACGTTATCGATTGTTGTTCGGTTCGTGATATGATTACCTCAAGCAGTTCTTCTCCCCCTCTTCGATATCGGACTTCTATAAATCCTGTGTTAACAGAGGAACGACGCTAGCGGCTGGTGTAGGACGTGTGTCTGTGCTTTTAAGTTATCGAACATGAAAGGTAGAAAACTGAACGACCTAGGACCCTAATTAGCTTTTTTGTAGCCAGCATGAGTATTTTTCGCAGAATTTACCAAACACGAAGTATGTTTAGTACTTCAACCTCTAATAATGTCTAATACATCGTGGTTATAAACAATTTCTCTACCGAAACACCTGCAATGGCGTCTTTTGAGAAGTTTTACAACATCGCTACATCACTACAGCAAATAATAATAATTTCACTTTTATTTCTAAACAAGACATTTCTGTTCCCCTTTAATGAAATAATACTCTGTATTCCGTACACTGTCTAACAAAGGGGCAAAATTCTCAAGGCACGTTATGGGGAGATACAGGAAGGCTCTAATAGCGGCAACGTCTATCAAAAGCCCACAGCGCCTATTCCTTGCGACAGCAATCCGCCTCTTCGACTTGAAAGTTGTTCCTGTCGCCACTTATATAAGTGACTTAGTATGGACGCATTTGACCGTGAGAAACCTGGATCAACTGAATCAAGCAAAAGCGGCCTTTCTCAAACGGCCCTCTCTTGGACCCCACTCGTCAACGCACAACCGACTCGTTTACTTATTCGCGGATTGTCCGCTCCTCACGGAAGATTTGAGGTGTCGTTTTAGCCCCGCGGGCTTCGACGAATGAATTGGAATATGGGAAACAAAAATGGCCGAAGTCGATCCGGAATGTTTTAACACCGGCGCAATGAGAAGCGCAGAGTGGCAGGGACCGTACCGTACTAACAGACATGTGATAACACAATACGCTGCGCATGGTTTCCACCACACCCTATGTAGACGCTCTGAGAATCATGGCGAGTGTGACATCTGTGTTTGTAACCGCTGTGGGGAAGTCTGCACTAGATATCATGCTGCAGAGTGTTCTTTTGTGCAATCATTGAATGAATACGTTCTGAGTTATGAGGGGGCTTTTTATCCTAGTAGATACTCGTACCACTTCGAGAGTTCCTATGTTGTTGATACGTTACTACTATTTATTTATCAATTTTATCTGTTATATGTCGTTGACATGCTTTGCCATAAATGAATATATGTGATGAATTGAACGGAATACTCTGCATTGTGTATATATAAATAAATATATATATATATATATATATATATATATATATATACATATATATATATATATATATATATATATATATATATATACGATTGCGCTGTATCCGGCGCTACGGTGCTAGCCGCCACACAGATAATACTGACAGGATTTTTATCGCTTGGAGTTAACGTACTTTTGAGGTCGTCAGTCGGGCCTGTGGCACACGTCGGGGAGCCGTGTGGGGCAAAGTCCTCATCGTGGCGCAGGTCACGACGATCCACCGATGACCACCACCGCCGCCTTACGAGGATGACAAGCGTTCTTCGCCAAGGTTCACTGGTCACTTCAAAGGGTCCTCGATCATCACACGGCCGCCATCACCATCGCTGCGCCACCAGCAGCATCCCTGTGGGGGATCTGCTTTCCTTCCTCTTGTCGACTGCGCCCCCTTCTCGGATCGTTTGACATCAAAGGGACGCGCGTTCTTACCTCTCGTTAGCCGGACGGCATACAGGGAGGGACTGCACAACCCACGACACCCACATAATATATCATATTGTTACTTATTCACTACCTGATTGGTAAAAATCATTATATATATATATATATATATATTGGGGAGAGGGATAGACGTAACCTAACATACACACTCTACATGTGTACAATAAAGGAAAGACAAATACGGAAAGAGCACGCCATTTTCGGCACCACTAATACTTACTACATTTTTACATTTTAGCGATACATGTAAACATGTATGTACAGTTTTTTGTAGTAAAAAATAAACGATATTCATCAAGATGCGGAAAGGGTCAATTAAGGATTTGCTTTGAATTTTACTGTCATATCGAAACAGCGGAGCTAATGGCACGACGTTTGTAAACATCGTGGTTATAAAAAAATTGCCACTGATATCTACCAGTGAGTGGATTTTATTGCGGTAAACTATAAAAATTTGTTTGGCTAAAAAAGTGTGGTAAGCGCTTAATTTCCCAGAAAGTAGACGTCATAGCTGCCTCGTTAAGGGACCTGATGTCCCAGGACTTTTCTGTGGAGTTTTTTGAAGAGCAAGGTGTTCGCCAGTAAACCCGTTGCCATCGATCTGCTGAGTGAACATACTCAGCGGGAGATTGTAAAAACGCCTGAATTATGCCAGCAAGTCATCAAAAATTGAGTTAAATCTCGTATAGACAATGCCAAAAAGCCCCGTGGAGGCCATCTACTTGACGTCGTCTTTCGGACGGACATAATGGTATGCAAGGTACTTTACCCAAAAAGTTCAATTTTTGACCGTATCTGGTCTACATTATTTTTTAAGTCAAATATTTAGACTTTCACGTGACTATTGCCGCACCATATATATTTAGGCACATATAGATATGTGGGCACATAGATTTTTCAATTTAATTCTGTTCAGTCGTAGAGGTCACATTCAGTGCGATAAAAGAGAACGCCACCGCTGCCGTTGTAGCTTGATTAGCCGTTTCCTTGGCGTCATAGCCAGCTAGGGTTGGGTTAGTCATGTTGTAACCAGTTGTGGATTGTGATCGCATACTATGCGCAGATGAAAACGTTAGCGGGGGGGGGGGGGGGTGGACGGCGTGGCTGGTTATCTGCTGCATACATAGATATAGAGTACAAACATAGAGACGTAGATATAGATACAAGTTTACTTAGGCATAATTGTAAAACCATTTGGTGAATAAAATATAGATATGTACATATATATCATTTAAACTTAATAAATCGGGTGTCTTCAAGTTGTGGATAACTCTTTTACTTGAAGAATTAAGGTACAGTGGTTAAAGTATGTACACGGTTATTGTACTGTAAGAAATATATAACAACTGAAACACCAATCAATGGGGTAGTGTATGTTGTGCATAAGTCTCTATTTTAACCTCCATTTTGTGGGTGTCAAAAATTGTCCAGCTAGCCTGTTAATGCATACCTACAGAAATACTTGGACTACATGTGGGACGCAATTCCATCTGTGCTACATGGTTCAATGCGCTTTAAGATGACAGAGTTCTATGGCACGCTACACTGTATATTCTCCGGTCTTGGCAGTAGCGCGTAGAGTCTGGCGGCGTGGTGCACTTGCCTGCGCCTCGCGACCGGAGGAGACCCATAGGTACACGGATTCACATCCACCGTTGCACATTAGTATTTTTGGGGGTCCGTTTTACGAAGCCATGCGAAGGGAGTCCCGTGGGTGTTATATGTTGGCTGAATGTCAGCCCGAAAGAGAGTTTAAAAAAGGCCTGGTAATGACTGATGTAGCCCTGAAATCTTAAAAATGCATTCGTGTAGACCCTAAGCTATATATATATATATACTAAAAGTATCTCAAACGTCTGGATGATCCATATTCAGACCATATACCTAGCGGTGCTATGATCTTCTTGAGAAACAACAAGTCGTCTGCAGAAGAAGTTTATCGGGGGGGGGGGGGGGGGGTAGACATGGTGTAATTTACTTGGAGTGTTATCTCTTAAGAAATATGCTATAATTTCAGCCATCTTTATGGTGCTCATACTTGACTAACTTAGGCGTTTTTAGCAAAGATGACTGTATCAATAGAACACGGCTCCATTGGAATTATTTAAGGAAGAAGGAAGAACCTTACCCGAGCAGGATTCGGTCCTATGCATGACAACGCCCCAGGTTCTTTTAGAACAGAGCCTTAGCCGCTTAAGCCGATATTACTAGTAAAGACTTTAAAGCTCTGTGTATAAGTACATGCTCGTTGGCAATGTCTCACTTGGATGCAATTGCCACCATTGGCCGGACGAACAGTCGTAATTTCAAATGTTCAGACTCTATATTCGTGGCATTTTTGTTCGGTAAAGAAGTTATTTCAGATGATCTTTCCTTTCAACATCGAGCTATGCTTGGCGAGCATTTCAGAGCCAATTCGGCAGAAATTCAAAGAGTTTCTAAAGAACAACTTCACACCCGCTTTCCTTCGTGCGTTCGATCTGCCTGCTGCCGCTATAGAACAGACAATTGCTTTTCATTATTTATTATTACATCACCTTTCTATGGTTGGTTCTATGTTGTTATCGTATTGTTGGACAATTGCTTTTTCGCAGGAATAAAAAGTAGAGTTACTGGTTTTGACTTAAATGGCTGGACCAAAAAATTCTTTCCTCTCTTCTTAAATCAACACACGCAGACCTGTGTAAGCATTTATATGTATCTGTGTTGAACCATGGTAGTGAGCAATCGTTTATGCAGGTGTTTTGTAATAGCCTCCTGCTAGAGGGACGCAATTATATACTTTGGTAAGATAAGGAGAACCGTGTTAGCAGGTTAATGTACAGTTTTTCAAGATTAGGCCATTTGTAGAGCGCTAACCATGCTTTACGCCGCCGTATAAAAATATATAAAATATATATATATATATATATATATATATATATATCGTGAGAGCTTTCACAAAGCGACTATTATTAGCACGTCCTCTATGCCATGCTGCGTTTGACGACAGACCGTTTAGGCTGACGCTGGCCTATGACGTGGCGTGAGTTGCGCTACCACATTCTGCCTAGGCTAGTTAAAAAGTTTTTGCCAACGCTGTTTTGTTAGATGATAGGGACGATAGGCAAACCTGGACAGACAACCCGTGTGTACGCATGTCTACCAAACTCCGAAACACCCAGCCCTGCTCCAGCCAATGACCTTGCTATCGAAGACGACCTTGATAGCTCGTAAGGCAAGTTTTTACGGCCGTGTAGCGAAACGCAACCGGCGCGTACTAGCTTCGAGGGGGGATGATTGCTGGGCCCAAACGTCTACCTGAGATGTTTCTCACTTGGCCTGTCTCGCTCTATCGCTCTTTCTCAGTTCTACCAGCGCCCATCGTTCCGCGCACTCATAGCTCGG
The DNA here is from genome assembly GCA_003439945.1 of Dermanyssus gallinae. Lineage (NCBI taxonomy): Eukaryota > Metazoa > Arthropoda > Arachnida > Mesostigmata > Dermanyssidae > Dermanyssus > Dermanyssus gallinae. Next base: position 50,939 of record QVRM01000860.1, read on the forward strand.
CCACCGACGAAGAGGCTTAGGGAGCGTTCTCGGAAAGCGACGAGGCCTAGGAGATTGAAAGCATCTGCAAGACAACCGTCGTCGATGAGAAGAATTGCCGATCGATAATCGAACACCTACATAGAGTGTGCACATCAGCCACACCATTGTTGCACGGGGGTTAGCTGTGTAGTAGTAGGATCGGCCGACGTACAAACGCCAACCAAACGTATCCGTTCGACCTGAAGAAGTGAACGCATGACAAAAGCAGGCCTGCTCCGCGAGCGATGCTCATTGAGAATAGATTCTAAAGCATACCGCTGCTGAAAGTCAGCGGCCGTTCTGCAACAAAGGACAAGGTTGGGGAAACCCTAGGCAGCCCAACATGTCCGGTCCTTTCGAAGCGATCTTTCTAGGGATTTGCAAATAGGGTTGAAATTATCAAGCTGAAAAATACATCGCTTGACATTCAACGAGGAAACGTAACATCTGTTCGAGGCACAATGTTAAACTAGGCTAATCCTGGGTAGGCGAATCTCCAACTACACGTTCCCGCGGAAACAGTTGTTCACTCTAAAGCGCTAACATGTAAAATTTGAATATGGCGGCATGGTCTAATGAAGTAGTGCTTTAGTCATGGTTGTCATCTACCGGGGTGTCCCCGGTTTGATCACTGTTGTTGGTTGAATTGCCTTTGAGCGATGCTCATTCAAAATACGTGATAAGCCATACCGCTGAGAGTTTTTTTCATTGCACGTTGCTTTAAAAATACATTTATATGCCAAGTTTGGCGGGCTGCGGGAACATATCCAGTTTCAAGTAGAATTTAAACAAACACCATTTGGCCGACCTAGCAACGGGGTCAATGGAATTTCAACAATGTTTAACTATTGTTTTTGCTCTTTACTTCGAAGTGTCTCCTGATGAGACTAAAAATATCCCTTGTTTTCCGAAAACGACTGTTAAGAGAATGCGCCCAAGTGTGCGGCTGCAAAAGAATCACAAGCCTCATTCGTGTTAGTGCGCCTGTCCTGGTGGCTTTTCTTCCGGCCCATATGCAGCGTCTACGGGCTAACGCAATCTTCTTGTTCCAACAGTACTTTGGTTAGGCAGGCCGCTAGAGCATAAAACGTCATGTCTGCAAGTCTTGGGTGTTTCAGGATTTCCACTTAATATTTTAGACCGGTAATTGAGCACCCAGAGTAGTTGGCTGAGTGTACCGCAGCTCCGAAGTTGTACCACGAGGGGACCATCGTGCATCCGTGCAAGACAGCTTTCTGCCTTTGAAGACGAATTGTGGTACCGCAAGACATAGGCCCTGTCTCGTGCAGCACCTCATATTTTTTCCTGGAGCTCTCTTGCCTTTGCGACCGCTTTCTCAATCATCTCGCAACCCTCCCACGGCGTAAAGTCCTTTGTAAGACGAATCGCCACTAAGGCGCGTGGGGTGGGGAGTTCTTCGTCTGTTGAGTTATACGCGACAGCACCGCACCGACCTTCTTCCCCGATTCCCCAGCTATCTCTTGAAACTGGTTCGCCATGTTTTATGAAAAGTATAGGGATTAGAGGTTTGCCATGTTTCAAGGAATAGCTGGTAAAAGAAGGCTCGCTTTGAGACAAAATACTTTATTACACTATCTGACCATTCTCTCGACAAGAATTCTTTCAGGTAATCTGCAGTTTTGCACCGTGCGATCAGGTTGTTTATGACTTCTAGCTGTCGGTCTGTTCCTTCGCAGCTCGCTGCCGTTTATCGGCACGTCTTGCTCTCTCTCTCTCTCTGACCGTATTACGTCTCTTGCTAGAAATCTTAGCCGTTCCAATAAGTTCTTCACTACGATTTGTGTGTTCTGTGTACTTGAAGTGACCTATACATTTTTTCGATCAGCCAGCCCCATATAGGGTAAGCATCCTCCACCGCTACTGGCTCATCGCCCGGTTCCTTGTCCGGCTCTTTGCCCGGATCAGCGCCCTAGTCTATGTCCGGATGAGCGCCCTGATCCTTGCCCAACTAAGCGTTCTGCGTTTTAAGTGGCTAAATGCCCTGCCCCTTAACCGACTCCTTGTGTGAATGATACGTCTTAAAACAACAAAATAAATATAAAATCTCTCCCAGGATTTGAACCCGGTAAGCGGTTTTTACAAGCTAGGTGTGTTAGCTGTGGCTTCTTTTGCCTAAATACGGCCGTGATAATACTACTGTCGCAAGGCTGACTAGATGCTCTTGACAATATGGCTGATATCAACAATGAAAGCAACAAGAGCGACAATGATAATGATGATACTTTGCAGAGGCACAGCAACAGCCAGCTGAAGTGACGATCATGGCTGAAATTATGATAGTCTTCCACTACGCAGGCCACCACCCTTTGACAGCACCAGCACTACTTGAATCACACAGCTGATTTTCGCAGCCGAGCAACTTTCATATGGGGGTCTTGCGGTGAAATCACAGATGAATAACTGGGGTTCGAGTGGCAGGTACCCAGGTGTGCTCCAGGCCACTGCTCAATGAACTGACAGCAGAGACCGGGCTGACAACGACTCTGCGCTAAGATCTTACCATTTTTTTCGAGAGCTCTTGCGAACCTGACCGCTGTGTTCGAAGGCGAAAATCAGACTGTAGATCCGTGGATTCTGCTACCGACACCAGAAACGCCGCTTGGCTTCACGCCGGACCGCAACTGACGCCAAACTGGAAACTCAAGTAGCTTCCCGCTCAAAAGGGTCACTCAACTGCTTTTCAGCTTTAGCGCCTCGTTATAAGCAATGATGTTATTTTTGGGTGGATTGGGCCTACGGCGAATCCCTGAGATCCGTCCGCCATCAGCGGGTGCTCTCGCATCCCCTCCAGGTGGCGTCGGTCGCCTAAAAATGACCACTTGCCGAAAAAGCGATATGTTTCGATTTCTCAAGAAACAGATTAATGGTGATCACTCACCCCACCCCGATTCGCTATGTTGAACGTATTTCACACATCGAGTAAGACGAGTATGGCATTTTTTTACTTTTGGGGACAATGGTCATAATTTCCTACTGCAGCGAGTATCGATCGAGCTTCAGCGGGGAAACGCGGCGGCAGTCGAAGGGTCCCTTCCCTCCGTCGAAGGGTTCCCTGAGATCCCGTAGGAATAATGATGTTCTTAATACTATTTTGATTAAATAAAACTCATTGTCATAATTAAAGAATGTAAAAGTCAAAATTTACCTCCTGCGAGTCCCGGATAACTTTGATCTTTTTCAAGCAAAACATTTGTAAATATTGAAAAAATCCAATTAATCATTGATGTAGCAATAACGTTTATGAAGATCATCAGCCCTATGCTTGCTCTGCCCTGAAATAAGCTAGTGAGTAGATAATAAATAAATAGTGAGAACAACCACCGATATAAAGAACATCAGCTAGAGGTGTCGACTAACACGTGAGTCGTCGTTCTCTGTTTGTTTTTCTATGCTACACATTGACAAAAAGATCAGCTGGCTGAGGCAAGCCTTTTGTTTGTTCTTCAGCTGACTTGGCCTGATTGCGGCGGCAACCAGCATCGTCGAGAGTCCACCTTTACCTGGTGGTAGTCGCAGCCCGTCTTGATCTTCGTTGGCGTGTCGGCCACCCTCTGAAGCGGGAACCGGGTGGGGGAGCGCCCGTCGAGAGCTAGCCATCGTAAATAGCCACTGCCGTAGCAGTATTAGTAGTAGTAGTTAGTAATAGTAGTAGTAATAGTAGTTAGTAATAGTAATAGTAGTAGTAGTAGTAGTAGTAGTGGTTGTAATAGTAGTATTGGTGGTCGATACAGTAAGAGTGTTAGGGCTCGTAGTAGCTAGCGCAGGTCGAAGTAGATAGGTATTTACTGTATGTAGCAAGCTCCCATACAATTGGCGGAAGCTCCCCGGAGGCCTCATCAGGCGGCAGGCAGCAGCAGCACTAGAGCAACAGTGGTGGCCGACACCCTGGCAAATGGCAGGAAACGAGGGCGAAGAAAACGTAACTAAAGACCCCACAGGAACCACTAGGATAGGAGGATACTAAGTGCTGTTGATGGCCGCTGCGGTCCTTCAGCAGCCTTTCCCTTGTTAGGCTGCCATATACCACCACTAGCTACGAACAACCAGGCGGCCGATTGGAGCTGTGTAGCCTGGCTTTGTGATCGATCCTGCCGATCGAAATAGTTAGGCAATAAATAGTTAGTTGTGTTGTAGCCACGCAGGTGTGAATAAAACGGAACTCGGTCTATTCGTGCGTGCGTGCGTGCGCGGCTGACAAGTAAGCAATAATGGTAATCCTTATTTTGATCGGTTGGTGTGTCATTTTGTAAGTATTCGGAGTTTTACATAACGTTGAGGCATCTTGTGTAAGTTAAGCTAGTTGAACGGGCAGTATATATATAAGTATATATATATCTATATATATGTATATAAATATATATATATATATATATAAATATATATATATATATATATATATATATATATATATATATATCTCCCTTATTGAGAAAGGTATTGAGAAAACACACATGGGCACGTTGCGAAACTTGTCATGCAAACTCATTATTCACCACTTCGACATTAGTTATTTAGAAAGTCTTACGTTAACTGGCAGCTGGTACTCGCTCACGTTTGGAAGTACAAGGCTTTCAGGCCTTACAGTGCAACGTCATGTTTGCCAAATTTATCATGCACCCGCTAAAGCAGTTCTACACATTTTTTACAAAAAGGTGCCCACACGTGCGAGCAGTATGTCTACTTTGGTAAGACAAGCGTGTTGTACAAGTTTATGTACATTGCTGAGTCATGCCCAATAAACGCTCTAAGAATGAGATTGCACAGGCAGATTTTCCAATTTCGGCGATATGAGTTGTTTACTGTATTTGACAATCAAATGTAACACCTAGGGTTTTATATGTTGACACTTCAGGTATACTATGACCGTGCATACAATATGCGGTGTTGCCCTTGTTTGTTTTCAGCTGGGCACATCTTCCATTGTAAACAAGTGGGCCTATCGTAGTATGGAATCAACTACTTTTTGTTACTCGGCCCTGTCTTTGACTTCTACGTATAAATTCAAGTCATCGGCATGGAGTTTGTAAATTACAACGAGTTTGCCACGGACGAGTTTCAGTTCTTAAGCAAAAATTGAATACAGGAGCGGTCCTAGGTAGAAACCTTGCAGGACTCCGGAGGGGAATGGAGCAGTGCATAACACTTTTCATACTAACCTTAAAGCTCCTGTCATCGAGATAGGTTTGGCACCAATTTCAACCCTAGGCCCAATGCCTAGCGATTCCATCTTTATTAGTAAAATTTAGCGGTCAACCCGATTGAAGCCACGCAAAAAGTCAAAGTAAACAGTGTGGAGCAAAGATGCGTGATCTCGCGTGAGGGACCTTCAATAATTGGGTTGCCGTCGATCGTCCCTTAGTGAGTCTGCGTTACCGATTGTCTAAAAGTTGGTTGGAAGATAAACGGGCTGACCCTCAGCCAGTATTTAACGTCCACGGGACTGCTTTTCAAATTGGTTTATAGACGGACCCCCATAAATACAAATGCGCAATTGTGGGGATCGAACCCGCGCACCTATGTGCCTCCTCTGGTCGCGAGGCGCAGACGAATGCACCCACCACGCGACCGAGCTCGACGTCAATTGGTGGCTGCCAGGGTCACGGCCATGATATTATAGTGAGCTTTATAGAAGTTCAAAGAAGTTTAGGCCCCCTGTGGCCCAATCTATTCCAAGTTGATTGTAATCACCGGTCAAAATGCCGGGCCAGCTCACTTAAACTAAATCATTCAAAGCGTCACATAGTGTGCGCATTCGCTTCGCTAGCTCGGTAGAAGAACCGGTTGGAAAAAAATAGGCATATATTACCCGATGGCATTAATCGATCCAGCGTAGCACGACTTGCAAAGTATACATACTCCGCCCCTACAGCGCCCCATATGGTTCTTAGGAAATGCGGAGAAACGGTCCCCAATGACAGCTCTGCCGATGATAAAATTTCTGCAGACGCCCAAGCGTCAGATATGCATATAATGCCCGGAGAGTGCAGTAAGCAGACTTTGGAGAAGCGAATGACAGGTAAACTGTTTTGTTATACGAGCAGAGTTGAACGAAGTGCAAGAAACAAAACTATACGTTGACGGTCCAAAGGTGCGATCAGAGCGGTGAGAGATCTTCAAAATATACGTCCTTATCTCTTAACAGTGATTCCAAAAGGTGTCACTCATCTCTTATTTGCAGACGATTTAAAAATAAACGCAGCAATCGACAATTCATTCCACACATATTATTCAACTAGCAATTAAAACATTGAAAACTGGTGTTGTGAGAATATGGTACAAATATCTGTGCCTAAATGTGTCGTGGTATCATCAGATGGGCAGTTTACCACTGTATATACTCGCTAACGACGCAATATCGGCAGTTAAATCTATTTGTGATTTGAGTGATTGTGACCCCCAAATTACATTTCTCTGAACATATTACTGCCACCGTCACTTCGGCTTCACAATTATGTAATACCATATTTAGATTTTGATTTGAAAAACCTGATTTCTATTTGTTTATCTCTCGAATTTGTACATAAGTCTATTCTTACCCAAATTCCTTTATTATAGCCAGGTTTGAGCTTCTTATATGGCAAAACATATAAATGCCATGAATATGGTACAGGCTAAATGTATCAAACAAATGTCAAAAAGGAAAAATATCTTCATTTATTATTTAATGTTATGGTTACAATGAAATGTGAATCACTAGCTTCACTTGGGCTTGTGAGGAGTTCTACCAGTCAAGCTTTTTTCGAGGCAGCCCCTCAAAAAGTGTCAAAAAGGTGTAATATTTCTCGTGAAACCGTACCCATTGTGCCGTAATAATGCGTAGGTTACACGACCGAGGTAATCTGTCGCTGCATAAAAATTGTGCTGTCTCGGGACTGACTAGACCATGTTTAAATATAAAGATAATGGACTACGAAGTGGAGTAAATTTTAGATCACTGGAAGTTGCGCGCTCAGTGAAGATGGAACACATTCTCGTGGAGAGTTCCACGAACTCTGCGAAATCGACAGAATTTATGTTTGTTTTAATTAGTTTCAGATATTAAATATTTTGTTAAAAACAATGTACACTTAGGCATATATGACCCTTAAATAAAGCTGCTCCTGACTTGACTTGCGAGTCATGGCTATCCATGTCAACAATGAACGATGAGTAAAAGGCAAACCTAGGTTTGATCCTGCGTACTCTAAGAGCGGTAACTCCATTCTTCTTAAGACGTCCATGCACTCTTGATGCTGAAACATTCGAGTCAAGCTTTGAGACGAACACCATGCTGATCCGTATGTCGGCCCCTATGGGCAATGGTAGTTCTAGTGAACCGTGGGAGCGCAATTCCTACTGCTGGCTTCTTGAATGTCGAGTCTGCAAGCTCAGTGGGATCTAGGGAAATAGTGCCGACATTGAGTACGCGGCGCGTATCTCTACGACCACTATGTTAATTACCCTTGGTGCGATAGTTTCCTAAGTTTTTGTTTAATTAAACACGGGTTTTTCGGAAATAGCGTTGCACTTCACGTGCGTTTCAGAACGGAACGTAAATATAACGGAGTTGGAGCGCGCCCTCGGAGTTTGAAATCGAACTGAGTTGTCTCGCTTGGCCTGTCTTTCACGATTGTTTGACTGGCCAGAGACAATAGCTGTTAAATGCAACTGCTTGTTGTCTATGCCCTAGTACGATTTGACCAACGTGCGTAGTGCACGTACCTTCTTCACAAGTGTGCGCATGAGCAATTTTAGTCGTCCACCCCACTTTAATGTGCACCGTTGCCGTTGCCGGCAGGCATGCTGTCAACAATGTCTGCATCGTCATCAGCAGTTGTGACACCTAAACTCAGCGAAGCTCTAAGTACGATTAACGACATTGTGAGTAGTGACTTGGGTGCACTGGAGTGCAGCGAATTGTGTTGCTTGTGCCAACACGGAGGTCACTTTCTGGGCTTATAAGTAGCTCTCTTAGAAGAGCTCAGAATGCCGTCTTGTGATTGAGCTCGCTTGTTTCGCCTCAGGCCCATCTTTCTGGTGAGATCACTAGATCAGTATCTACCAAATAATTCTTAGTCGCTCGATGAATCGAATAGCAAGTTAACGACATAAACCCCGCGTGTATGTAGATATGTATATATATATATATATATATATATATATATATATATATACCTACACACAGGGTCGATCAGGCTTGTTGGTATGCTTAATTTAATATCTCAGTGCTAATGTGAATTTATTAGCAACTCCTATAATTTTGGTGGCTGCATAGTATGGTGCCGGTGCTTGGCATCAAAGAGTCATCTATACTCATTAGGTATCAGGGGCTGTGAGGAGCTGTAAGTGCGGAAAGCCAAAGTCGCTGCCCTGTCTATGGCTTGCGGTTTGAGAGTTGCTAGCTAACAATTATCAGCTAATTAGGGAAGTCACGTTACTCGTGCTTCCCGCACTGCTGACTAAAGCAAACGAAGGGGCGTACGGTCTAATTGCGCCTGTGTACGGTTTTGTCCAGCGACTTGATTGCCTTTAGGCGACCTTGCGTAGTCCCCCGCGCTCTAAGCAAAACTTGCGTTTTGCTTAGACGCAATGCCTGGGGAATTCCTTTACTTCCACCATATCACAAGAAAGCGACCTTGTTCGGCTCGAAGGGTGTAACGAAGGAAAAACTAAGTGTAACTAGAATGTATTTCTGTTGATTCACTGGCTCTCACTTAGCAATCACTTCTGCAAACGCAAATTGCTATACCGTGGTTCGATTGTTCAAAGGCGGGGATCGCCTGTGCCGTCTGCGTACACTTCTTAGTAAATGATATAGAATATATGAGACACGTTGGGACATCTGCCTGTATGAACCAACCTAGGCACGGACGCATGCTAAAACTCTATTGACGAATAGCATATGTAGAAAGTATAAAGACCTAAAATTAGACCTTATCAGGTAATGGCGCTATTCAGGTAAATGCGCCTAGCTTCTAACATTATAAATTTAGCAATGACATGTTGTCGTAGGGTTCCAAACACTTAAACGTGCGCTTTCTTTTCATGCCGTAGTTGGGTATCTGTCTACTTCGGAGCAGTGTTCGGAAGACGCCGTTTAGAAACGGTGTCTTAACGGTGGATTTATTTACTAGAACGGCACTTTTTCAAATTTATTGTCATAGGCATACAATTATGGGGAATAAAAACAGTTTCTACGGGATCTCCGGAAGCCCTTCGGCTGACGGAAGAGACCCCTCCACGGCCGCGGCGTTGCCGCGTTGAACCTCGATCGATATGCGCTGCAACAGGTATTCGCTAGCTCGGAGATCCTGAGTTGCAGCGATGACTTTCCGGCCCAGTTCCTTAATAAACTTCATAGACTCCGGTCCGATCGGTCTAAAGGTCTCTATGGCAATCGGCTGAACTATAAATTGCGATGCTAGTTACTGGTATTTCGTCACTTTTCGGTTCTCTGCGAGCCGGGCGCCTGCGCCCACCTCACGGCTCGTGTTTTGAACGTAGCTTTTGGACAGCGTACATGACACTGTAACATCCCACACGAGAAGACGACCACGAGCCCAGAATGTAAGAGTTTTTCCGTCTGGCCTCAGCTGACTATTCTGACTAAGACCGACAGGCTCCTTCACTGCCGGAATGTGGGCCGAGTGAAGAGCACGGAAGATAACGTTGTTGATGGCGAAATGACGTGAGTGGCGCCCAGCGCTATAGCGACACGATAAGGCGTGTTCACCCGTGGCACTTACTCCCCAAGCCGTAAGCCGGAAACGATGCGGAGTCTGTTGTTGTCCAGCAAACATGTTTACTAGAATGTCATTTCGTCATCTAAGTATGATTGTAGTGGCGGGCAGTGGCTCTAAGTAGAAACTTTCTTTTAGAGGACTAACTAAAGGACTAAAATGCGGTTGCACACACGGGCACTGCAGCAGGAAAGTTTCCTGCAAGCGCGGGTCGGTAGTGTGGGACAACAACCTACTCAAAACCAGTCATGTTCCCGTCTCCCCGTCTGACTGGGAACTGCTTGCGCAAAACACCAGACAGTCAGGGGGCGAGTCTACTGCTCTAGGCGGGTATGACACTTCGTTCCAGTAAGATGTTGATTCCGTCATTTTTTTGACGATGTCCTGTAGGATAAAAGCTGTATTTTTCTTTTGAAGCTCCGTTAGGCTTGCGCGCTGCTCCGTCCATGCTGTACACCTTAGGACGATGTGTTCTGGGGTGTCGTCGAGTCCCTCGCCGCAGTGAACGCACGTAGGGGCTGTAAAGACCCGGGTTGTGTAGAATGTGAGTTCCTCTCCCGGCCGGTTGAGCCAGCCTCTGATGTTTGGGATTAGGGTGCGGTAGCTGACGTCTGGAGCACCCTGCTGTAGGCCGTCCAATGCCTCCTGCCAGAGGCCGATTGTGCGTTGACGTTCCCTGTCTTTTTTGAGGTCTGGGCTCTCCCATAAGCGGCGGCGCTCGGCAGCGTCCAGATACCACAGGATCGTCTCGGCAAGCAAAAGCGCTGCCGCAGCGCTAACCGTTCTATAGGCTGCAATTACCATAAGGGCTCTGGGGTTTCTGGGCCAGATGCAAGCAAGTCCTGTTGGCGGCGTATTTTAGTGTGTTCGTGGGCCAGGTCGGAACTCCGTCCAGGGCTACCAACTCGGCCGCGGGCATAATTATTCGTCTTCACAGCTGCCGCGGGCCGTATGTCTTGGGCATGAGACCTGCAAAGTCATTGGCTGTCTTCATCACCATCATCATCATCAGGTTGTTGTATTGACATGCTCTTTTACAGGCAATCTGTCACAATAATTTATGTCAAAGTCATATTTCATTAAAAATACCTATCGTTCGATCACCTGCATCTGTCAAGTGTAATCACAATATTATATAAACACACAAACCTATCTAATCTAATATTGCACAATGTCGACATTTTATTGATTTAAAAACTAAGAACAATTGTTTTCAGCATTTAGTTCCTTCGTCATACGTTTTCTAAAAACACCGACCCGCTCCGTATTCCTCCGAGGTCCTGCGAGAGCTCGTTCCATACTTTTGGCAGTCCTCGTTGCCTTCTCCGTTATCCGTCGCACCTGTTCTGTACACCGGAGACCCCTGTCAAGGGTAACTGGGTGTAGAAGCTGCCATAATAAATAAAAAAAATAAGGTAGACTTTAAGCGAGGAAATTGCAAGTCAAGGCGAGTTCTCAGTAAAAGCGTTCCGCCAACCGACATGCTTAGTTGTGATTAAAACAAATTCTGTTTAATTTACATTGTTGGATAGCTGCTTCTATCTGTTCTTATATGCTATCTGTTCTAGGTGTACATGTATGTACGATGGCGGATCTGCAACTTCTAATAATCAGAATTTTAAATAATCAAACGAACCCACTCTTCGAATTTGTTTTGCTCAGAAGAGCCTTTTATCAGCTACACGCAGGCCAAATTTCGGTTATCATTTAAGTCCGGTTCCACCGAGTTCGTGATATTGTACTCAACATTCGCCGATTTGCTATCAGGGAAATATGTAAGAAATTGGAGATATCTTATGGATCAATTGTGACTGTCTTAACCGATATTTTGCAAGAACAGATTCGGGATATCCTCACGGACAGCAACAGCCGAGCTTGCCACTTGTGACTCTCGGCGACAAGTCATGGTCATTGCACATATATAATATATATATAGCTTAAAGCAAACGCATCAACTGGCCGTCTATAAACATAAATATCCATATATATATATATATATATATATATATATATATATTTACTATTTTATGTTTATAGACGGCCGGTGGATGCATTTGCTTCAAGCTATATATATATATATATATATATATATATATTTCAACTCAATGATTTATTATTTAACTCGTAACGGGGTTAACAATTGTCCCCTAGAGAACGTGACGACAAACTATATCAGCCCTAGGTCCAGGCCTGGTGTAGACCACCTGGACAAGGTGCCAAGCACCGCCGTGGCGTTTCCACGTTGTATATCCAATGATAGCCTTTGCCGAAAAAAATCACCAGCGCGTATATAAAGTAGCTTGAAATAAATGCATCCACTGGACGTCTATAAACATTAACTAGCCATATATATATATATATATATATATGTATATATACAGGGTGTAACCGAAATGTTTGATAATCGATATAAAAAAGTGTAGAGCAAGTTGAAGCAAATTTTTTTTTCAATGTAATATGGTCTCTGAGACGTCTTGTTTCTGAGCTAGAGTAAAATCACTAAATTGTATGACACTCTTGTTTTTTCCCCGACATAGGAGCATAAAATGTGCAATTGCGAGACAACCGGTTCTCCTATACAGAAAATAAGCACACCGTCGTATTCGTGAATATTCTGCCTTTTCTGAAGAACACATAATATCGCCCAGAAGATGCGACACGGTCGTTTGGAAAATAATTCGCCAACATTACGTTTTTTTTTTTGCCTTCACGTTCAATATCTCAAAATCATAACCCTACGACCACTCACAGCGCTCAAAACTAACACATTCAGGCGAATGCACATCATTCTGCACCAATTATTTCATCCCGATCATTCTGGTAGCAAATACATGACAAAACCGTGATTGCGGAGTAATCAAGATTGAGTGCATGCATAAATGACGTACTCCATCAGGCAAAGCAGTTTAGGTCATTTATGCATGCACTCAACACCGACATGCCCTTCGAGAAATCTTAATTGCTCCGCAACCGCGGCAATCGCATTACCATGTATATGGAATCAAAATGATCGTCATTAAAGTGTTTGCCTGAATGTGTTAGTTTTGAGCCTTGCGAATGATCGTAGGGTTATATATATATATATATATATATATATATATATATATATATATATATGCAATGTAATAGCAGTAATACGCAAGTCGACCGTAACTTGAAGCTGCTCTCAAAGGTATTCCCTATGCCGAGTTGTGAACAAAAGCCCATACGACCATTTTGTTATATTCAATGTAAAATACCTAAACCATCTGCATATTCGTAAATCATCACTTGTTGTTTTTTTCAAAATGTTCTATTTGAGTTATTTTGCTATTGCAGAATGAGCCCCTGTGCAATTCCTGTATTGTTGTGCAGACGGAAAAGGTAGACTAGCTTCTCCGATGGCCTATAGCACGGTTGCCCTTTGCACACGATTCGCTTTTGCCGCAACGTAAATGGCTGTAGCAAACGAATTCTGATCGTTTGCAATACGCTCGAAATTGTTAGGTTAGAGCGGAAGGGTAAAGTCAGTAACAGCAGCTTTACTATCGATTGATGTAAGGAATAATATCAATAGTAATGATAGACTTATGTAAAGTTACCCGTACCCACCGTAAAGCTATTTGCAGAAAATCCTATGGCTTGCATTCGCTAACGCTGCCTCAAGATGTCCACACTTGCTGGGCAGGCGCAAATCTGTCCACCACGCTATTATTTTAGGCCGGTCCGTGTCTTGTGGCAACCCGTAGCTCTGCAGGAATCGGCATCGTTTTAACGGCACGGATTACGTCCGTTTATTTATTCTGGTCACAGAGTTCCTCAAGCGTGTTTAGCAATCGCATTTGTCTGTTTTTGTTATTATTGTTATTGTTGTTGTGGTTGTTGTTGTTGTTTTTCGGTTGGGTGTGTGGGAGGTCCGATGTATCCGCATCGAGCGGATCAATCCTTAGCAGCTAGCCAGAAGAATGGCGAATTCGAATGCAAGGCCCACGGCCAGTGGTGATAGTGTGACAAACTAGCAATGTTGTTGTTTTTATTTACTTATTATTTTTTTTGTTTACATTTATCCACAGATGCATTGTCCTAGAATTTAATGCGCGGCTAGATTTAAGACAATTTTGGCGCCGGTACGTCATCAGGTTGGCTGGCGGAACGACTGGCTCAAATAAACTAGGATGACCCAGGGTCGATCTGCTGCTCTTCCGCCCTGTGTGTGTGTCGGTGCATAGTGTGGTGCGTCCGACGGTTGCCCAGCACGCCCAAACGTCTTACCGCCACGACACGGCAGTTGTCAGTGAATGAGAAACAGCCTACCTCTATACACTATATATATATATATATATTATTTGTATTTGGGAGGGGGGAAGGGGGCTTATAGCCAGTACAATATTGAGAGTGACAATAATGTTAGCATGGCGTGCTATAGGTTAGAAGGCGTGATCTAGTACTGTGATGAGTCGAGCCCGGTGGCGTGGTGGGTGCATTCGTCTGCGCCTCGCGACCGAAGGAGACACATAGCAGGTGTGCGGGTTCGAGCCCCACCGTTGCACCACATTTGTATTTATGGAGGTTAGTCTATGAATGCGAAAAGCAGTCCCATGGACGTTAAATCGCGGCTGAGAGTCAGCCCAGAAAGTATTTTCTGTAGTACTGTGAGAAACTTTTGAGTAAGCTCTACCGAAGCAATGCCTGCATTGAGAATTTCACAGTTTATATGATTATTCATTTTAGTGTATTTGTTCTCACTCCGTGGCTGGTCAGTAACAAGCCGGATTGGTCAGTAACAAACCACCCTCATTTGGTCCACACGCAAACTGAAACGCGACGTGGTGTTTTTTGCTACCTACAATAGCCTTTGGACGCGTACAAAATGTGTGTTATTTGCCGTATCTTTCCAATAGCGAGACAAGAATGTATGCACTTTTGTAGTGCTTTTGTAGACACTCTCCTATCATGCGGCTAAATAAGGAAGTAAATCATTTGTTAGTCTTATCGCATTTTGTCTTGCCAAGAAAAAGAACGGGAGAAGCGGCAGGACTATTACCTACAGCTCTTAAGCAGAGTTTAGGTCTTTTATATGAAAATTCGCAAATAACTGTAGAGCTATACGGAAGTCTGGCCTCTGCAAGACACGCTACTCCATCTGCTTTGTTTTGGTCTTCTATCTACATTTGCTGCAGTGACGATGCTGAAATAGAATATGTCTTAGCAAGATATAACGGCATACGAATATTCCTACTTTTGCTCGCCTATTTACGTCCTTTTTTCACTCAATGAAAGCAATCCCATCGTCAATTGCGTGCCCGGTACGTCTCGCTTCTTTGCGTCGACCTTACTGCGTCAATCAAGAAGAAAACTCTACGAAAAAAAGAAAACTCTAAGAAAAAACTAACACTAACATGATGAGGTGCGTTGGTAAATCCGCTTTATAATGAACCTCTTGTTTCGAGGGCTGTTAGGGTGACGTGGAGCTCTACGTTCTGGCTGGTGATGAATGAGTCTATGAGTCTGACGTGGACTTTCACCCTAACGAGATTATTTTGCACATACCCATAAAAGATGGGGCGAAAACTACGTCCAACAAAGCAGAGCCGACAGATAGTACGTCTTGTGTGTTGCAGGTATTTAGTTTATTTGCAATATAGTCTGCACGAATAGAGCACAACCATATGACCAGAGTTCGTTATTTAAAAGCCGCACAGCTATTATAGCTATGTTAGCACTGCAGTCTAATCTACTGCTATTTTGTTTTGCGACCCTAAAGCCGCATTCACCATACTCGGGCGATAGGATTAGACTCCAAGCAGCTCCTGCAATAGATGAGGAGCGTCGTTTCACTAGTAGTTAGGAGCGTCTGTTAACTGCGAACTCCTGCAGAATCTGGTGCGAATGCAGGCCGGTAGCTTAGGGTTGTACGAAGTCGTCCGTTAATGACGGGTACTATTCTTAGCAGGCGTCACGGTTGTATATCGACTCATCGTCGCCAATAAGTGCGTTTTACGTGCTTAACTATTTCATATATGCATACATATGTATACAGACATACTTTGACATATATACACGTATACACGCAAATATACACTTTCGTATAACCTCACCACATACGCATCATGCATGCATACGCATGTGCAACACACCACAGCTTAGTATAACTTTTGAGTAACTTGAGTGCTGATTTCATAACGATTGCAATGTGTGCAATTGGTTGCGTGATAATAGCGTGACTTTGACTGGTGATCTTATATATCTGGAAGGAGATGATGAGGTGACCCCGCCGATCATAGGTGCACTGAAGTTCGCTGTCTACTTTGCCTCCTCGGAGAGCTCTCACTCTCTCCCCCTCTCTCTCTATGGTCTGTGTGTCTTTCACTCTTTATCGCTCTGCTTCTCTATGATCTCTCACAAGGAAGTTTCACTGCCGATTCGGCAGTCGTCGTCTCGTGGCATCTACAGGTTGGCACTGTTGGGCCACCAACCGCAAAAGTCTCCCAGCCAAGTTTGTCGCTGATCAGACTCAACCTGTCTCCAACCTGGCCCCGGATAACACCATTGCGCTTAATCTAAACCTTTCGGGGCTGATTCTCAGCCAGATTTAACGTCTATGGGACTGCTTCTTGCATTGCTTCACAGACGGACTACCCCACAAATACAAATGTGCAACGGTGGGGGCTCGAACTCGTGCACCTATGTGTCTCCTCCGGTCGCGAGGCGTAGACGCATGCCACCACGCCACCGGGCCCGACATTGCGCATAATCTCTACCAGTGGAAGCTGGTTACGGTGGCGGCCGGCTGACGACGAATGAAAGCTGCGTCGGCTATGGCAACTACAATACTCGCACCACATGCTACTGGTGGCCCAAGGGGGCATCGAGGTCGTTGTATGTGTATGTAAATGT
The DNA here is from genome assembly GCA_003439945.1 of Dermanyssus gallinae. Taxonomy (NCBI): domain Eukaryota; kingdom Metazoa; phylum Arthropoda; class Arachnida; order Mesostigmata; family Dermanyssidae; genus Dermanyssus; species Dermanyssus gallinae. Next base: position 67,576 of record QVRM01000860.1, read on the forward strand.
AGATATATATTTATATATATAATATATAATATATATATATATAATGAGTGTGAATGTCCGTGATTGTGTGTATATGCACATACATACGTATGTATGTATGTACGAGTATATCTATGTGCGTTAGCGTATGTATACTAATGAGCTCTGGTTAGTTGGCCGCGCTAGTTCTAGCAGGAGCCTACCTATACAGGTCCTGCAGTATGGCGCCGTAAGGAGGTGCGAAGTTGTTTGGCCTTGTCGTTCTTGTAGGGACTCTCGCTGTGCCTGCGACTGCGGTCGTGGGCCAGTCGGTAGGACAAGTAACACTCGACGTGGTGGTAACAATAATCTCAAAGCTAAAATAGCATTAGTGGCGGCCAAGAAGAAGTCACAGCGGCAGCAGCAGCACATCGGAGCATTAGAACTCGTCGTGGAAGTAGCTAGTACTCGCAATTGTAGTCAGAAACAACAAACGACCCGTGAGGTCATGATTTCTCCAATCTGTTATGTATATATATATATATATGTATATATATAGAGAGAGAGAGAGAGAGATAGATAGATAGATAGATATATAGATAGGAAGGGAGATAGATAGAGAGAAGGCAAACGCAGTAAAATGGTGCAAGACATATATATATATATATATATATATATATATGCGTGTGTGTGTGTTCTGCATCACTTCACTGCGTTTACTAGAGCATAATTGTGGTCGGACTACACTAATTATTATGTATGACATGGTAATTAGCTGTCTCGTAATAGGAGTAGTAGGAGTAGAAGTAATATCAGTAGCAACAGCAGCTGCAGCAGCAGCAGACGATAGCAGCAAAGGTAGAACGAATTGGAGCTGTAGTTCCAGTGGAAATAGATGCACTAGCATTACAATGGAGCAATTATAGTCAATCTAGACGATTAGAGCAAGTAAAGCCAATCTGCAACCAATGCATGGATAGTAGATTGTAACGGAAGTCTAAGGAGACTAAGATCATATCCTAGAACTATATACGTATGCATATATTTGTACTTAAACTTTTTCTCTAAACTGACATTCGGCCTGGATCTGGAGAGAGTTAACGTCCACGCGAATGCACCACTCCACCAATTATATATATATATATATATATATATATACATACACTAAATGTCATAAATTACGCGGCCTTGCTTGAGACATTGGCAGAGATGGCTTTTTGACTTATGACAATTAATGGAAAACGCTAGGATTATTTTAGCTAGCCGATATTGTCCAATAACAAGCAAGGCAAACACTTACGATACCTTAGCGCTGTTTGAAGAACATCGGCTTGACAACTAAGCCCTAAGTTAAAGCGAAGCTCATGGCGGCTGACTTTGCATTTTGTATGTTTATTCCAGTTACATAGGCATCATTCATAACAGTACATTATGACCAATGGTGGCCTTTTGACGTAAATCTCTGTGTTTCATCAAGCTGCTCATTGATTGATGCTGGTTCGATAGCCGGGCGCCATAAATGCTGCGATCCCGTGAGAACGGGTGTAAACAAATTGCAGTTGCATTGTCATTCTTCTGTGTACTACCTACTGGCAGAGACGTGACATACGCGTCCTTTGATATCTGGTCTACGCCAAAAACGCGTTCCATATTACTATATACATATATGAAGATGGTATAATTACATGAACACCTAGAGTATAGGAGCCCCGTACACACATATAGCGCAGCGTGGTTTCTATATGGAGCGCTAAACGTGGTTTAAGATGTTAAATAAACTATGATCGTAAGCTCTAACGCAGATGAGAAGCGTTGAATTTGCGCTCCTTAAAAACCCCCTACACAGCTATCAGTCAAACAAGCAATGCACATCCACCTACCCAAGAGCAGTGCGATAAAGTACGGCAATTCGAACGGACGGTCAGCAAACTATCATATTAAAGTGCACGACTCCACGAGAGCGACATGAACGAAAGAGCCATCAAAGCCTCGGCACGCGAGACATTCGGCATGATTTCAAGAATGAATTTAGAAAGTTCGTAAGCGCGAGGATGCTTTTCCGTGACTTCTGTGACTTCTTTCTACGCAAGCGCTAACTGAAGCGTGCCGCTGCCCTCATTTTTCTCGAAAAATATGCGATATGATAAATATATTCTAACAATAACCTGGGCTGACATGCGGAAGAACGCCTAGGTTGGCAGACAACACATCTGGTAGAACAGCTAGAGAAGTGGGTAAGTTCTGAATTTGTACGTACTGCAGGTCAGTCCGGTACTTCACATTAAATAAAATAGCTAGCACATTGGCGTGGCCAATATGTGAATGGCGTTCCACGGCCGTAGAGTTACTTAGAATGTTTCACAAGGAAAATCCACAATTGGCGTTACTCCTACAGACAATCAACAGGTCAGCGGCAACATGGAACTCTAAACACAAGAATACGATTTGTTTAGTAAAGCGTAACAACTGCCTTGCTTCAAAGGCAAAATACATCTAAGTTGTATCGGGTAATTTGAATCCAAATACCAAAGTGAAAACTGCAGGATCGTTTATTTATGGGTTGCTGTCGGCAAGGTTGGTGAGATCTTACTTGCCGAAAAGCGGTGCTTAGAAAACAGGAGAAACCCAGCCGACTAGATATTAACACATTGCTCCGCTTTCGACCGCGAAACTGAGACGCGGGCACTTTTCAGTCCTCAACGCTCTATTTCCGTACCTCAGGTTAAATGCCAAGTCCGTAGGGGACGGAAGATAGTCTAGATTTAAAAACAACTTCTTTAAAAAAGTTTTTTTTTTATTCTAACGTTCTATTTCTGCCTCAGTCATGGAACGTGTGGTCGTGGTTTTGTGTATGCTAGCGAACCAAGCTTGTCAAGATTACAAAAAATAACGCTACACGTTGTTCAAATATGTAGGGCATGCACGTGTTAGTAAATTGCAGGATAGAAAACAACTCCTCAGAGAGAGAGAGCGTGTGCCTTTTATGTTTTCCCCTACAGACAAACTAGAGCATGTATTACGGTTCTGACAGCGACTGCGTCAGTCGTTTTCTGGCATACCTCAATCACCTATTGAAAATATTAGTATCATTCGACGCTCAAAAATTGCTGAGACGCCTATACTACTTTTTTTTATTTAAACTACTACTACTACTACCACTATTGCTAAATTACTAAGGGAGAGTTGCTTACGAAAATACCTTAGCAAACGCGGAGTGTGTGTCTGTACGTGTCTAATTGCCAAAGAGGGGTTGTACGGCTCGTCGGGGGTAGTCCGGGGGCTCTTCGTCATTTCCTCGGTGTTAAACCCCGAGGTAGGTGGCGGGGGGGGCTGAGCTAATTTAGCAGAGTTGTCATGTCAATATCAACGCCGAAAGCATTTGTCCGTCCATCCTCTGGGGCCACATACTGCCGACACATAACAAATCAACTGCACCAGAGTGCCATTGCTAGGCCCAGCGTTCGCAAGCTACCGTATGAAGCTCGACAGTCGCTCTTTGGTTTCGTCGTAGCTCTACCATTGCAGAAGCGTAGCGTACGCCATTATAGAGGCATCATTTACAGAAAATACGTCCGATATTTAGAGAAAGCTCTAGCTTCAGTCAAGGCCAACTTTGATCAGCCAAGACGGATACTTTGCGGTTTCTCGTCCACATTGCATAGCACATATCGTATATATATATATGCTTTGAAGTAATGCCAAGTAATACCGAGCCTGAGGGAGGTGGGGAGGAATCCAGGTATAGTGGGTTTGCGAGTCTCACACTAGTCACGCAAGCTGCTAGTGGCGCATGTTGCATCATGCATTCCCAAAACCTCCCAGAAAAAAAAAAAAATATATATATATATATATATATATATACGGCCGACGGCGCAGCCCCGCAGTCTCAAACGGCAACTTCAGGACATAATTATATCCAAAATTTGATGTTGCAATTTTGCAAACGTTTGAAGGCTGATGGGATGTTTACTATTCTAGTGTACGGTCACTTATACCATCAACAGTGTCAATACATTAAATAAAGGTTATAATATGACCTTAAAGCTTGCCTCTAAAGTCACCAGATACACTTAGTTTAGGCAAACAGGTGTGATGACCTACGTAACAGATCGTTTCAAGTTGTCATAAAAAGTTGACTAATCAAAAACATCCGCCTTTTAGCATGTTACTGTGGTTACGCGTAGAGTAATTACAATGCAAGCACTTAATTGCTTGATTTATGCATATAACTTTTTATGTTAGCATTTTGGAGTGAACAATTGTCTCCGCGTGAAGTTGTAGTCACGGTTCTTTAACCCAGGATTAGCCAGTTCGACAATGTGCCCCGAACAGATGCTGCGTTTCCTCGTTAAATGTCGAGCGACAGCCTCTGACGCAAAGCTTCCGATGCTCCTGAGTCTCCCGTGGAAAGGTTAAGACATCTGCCCACGCGCTGAATCAAATTCGGTGTAAGCGGGCCTGGTTCTCCCATTGTTTCAAACGCCAACAGACAAAATTGGTGCGGATAACTAACATCAGAGCTATTTTCTACATTTGTTAGCCTCTGCTAACCTGGGACGCATGGCCTGCCTGGTCCGCTCCTGCACCGACCGTCTAAGGGGCTATGGAGTCGGAGCACTTAATTGTCATAAAATAGAGCGGGAGTGTCTTTGTCTAATCTTCGTTCATATTTGTCACCAACATTAGCAATAGATCTCTAAGCTCAACCAGAAAATCAGGATTTCACTCATAATGCGGGTGTACACATTTCCCCAATGAGATGTGACGTCAACAACGTTAGCCCAACGTCTTGACCTCGTGATGACCAGCTGAAACATCGTGTCCTGCCGTCAGGTACTCCCGTAGCTTACCGCGTTGTGTATCCAATAACAGACTTTGACTGAAAAATTCACCAACACGTGGGTCCCCTGTAGCTTAATGAAACGTTTGCATATTGCCCCAGTGAGTCCCTCGGTTGTAGTTAACCCCAATGTACAAGGTTAAGCGGATAGTCTGCATCGCAAGGCTTACCGACGACAAGAGGCACAGCGAACGC